>JASUUB010000020.1:0-62500 GCA_031216185.1 Syzygium aqueum | reverse complement strand
TGCCCCAAAAGCGTCTGCTAAGATTAACTGTACAAAATCGGATGCTGTCAAATTTGCCTTAGTGCAGTTACTCTCTTTACTTTCTCTCAGTGAAGTTCCTAAATAGGAATATTTTTTGAAAAAGCTCTCGATTGCGTCTATATAGGAATGTGGTAGGCGCTTTCAGGCAGGGGTAGGGGTGCGTGCTAAGTGCTTATATGTCGTTGGATATTCGGTTTGGTATAGGTAATTGGTTCTCTTAATGGGTTCTATCCATAGTGTTTCATATAGATCAGGTTATAGATGAAAAGCAAGACAGTTTTCAAGCAGGCGCAAAAGGGTAAGATATTCAGTTATCAAAGAGTTTGAGTCTCCCTAGGGGGAGTTCATTCCTTCCTTATATACAAGTACCTCCCTTAAAGTAAAGGTAAGCCCCTACAGTTACAGCAAGCAAGCATATCCTTTTTTCCACTTTATAGCGGTTGGATTACTTGAGTGTAAAAAGGTTTATCCCTGGGATTATAGACTAGACCTATACTAGTGGGCAAGCAGGCTCAGGCTCTAGGGCCACAGATCATTAGGTTCAGTCCCTGGTGATCGAACCATTACTCTAAGGTGACTCTGTCCCTCTTTCTTACGATAGAGTTCATTCCGTCCCTTGACACCATTATCAAGTTGGAGTCTTTACCAAGTTAAGCTGCTTCTCTTCTCGGGCTCGGGAAAGCTATTCAGGCAAGTGAATTTGCAAGCCTTTAGCCGAATAAAGCTATCAGCAAAACGGGCACCTCACTTTTGTCTGGCCAAAAAGCAAAAGCAAGGAACTTCAATTCGATTCAAGGCAAAATCTTTCTAAAGAGAAAGCTTTCACGCAAAATATAGATATAAAATCGATCCTCCTACTTACTAAACCTCCTTTTTATAAAACTGCTTTATACTCCAATGTTGCATAGTTCAACGGAGAAAAGAGCCTAAAAGGGTAAGCATACCCATAAACCCCAAGGAAATCGCCTGTAAAGACACTCCCAAACAAAGGCTGTAAACTTTATCCAAAAGAAAGGACTTGATCTCACTGGCTGACTTATTAGCTTATAACCAACCTGCTCTTGTAACCAAAAATCCCTAGTATAAGAATAGACTGTTTAAAAGGAGGATACCCTTGTAGTCATAGTAGCCCCCATTATCAACTACTTAAGGGAAATAGCAGAAACGATTACCTGCTAAAAATCTTTCGCTTTTTTATTCAACTCGCTTGGTGAAGATAAAACAAAGGCAACCACATAGAAGAAAACTACCTACTCGTCATGATTTGGCAAAGACTTAGTATCCATAGTTAATTGATAGTTATATTACTATCCTCTTGGTTAATCCCGGGTAGCTCCCTAGGTTCTCCCACTCGCTGGAACTAGTGCTGCAACTCAGACTTCAACTTCAATTTGAAAGATAGCAGAAAGCGAATTAAAAAGACTAGCTACAAGAGATTATCTTTTCATAGCCTTTAACTTAACTAGTAATATAACTAGATTAAGCGCTTTAAGAGCGTGGTGAAGCTGGTATTGAATTCGCCGTTGAAGGAATAAGCGATGTTGGTGGTAAGGCCCTTAGTTAGGAGATTGGAAGTAGTAAAGCTGTGCCCGTGGGGTGAGACTTGCCCTCTGCTCTGAGATGGCGAGAATTGTTTAGTTTAGTAAAGGCATGGCTTAAGCCAACTCGGGACGGGAGGTTTTTTTCTTATACTAGCTCTGGCTTTACTTTTATTTGACTCTTTCCAGGTATGATATTCAAGGGACGAAGGAACTCGACCGTACCCTTGATCCTAACCCTCGGGACTGCGGTAAAGAATTGGGACGGATGGAAAGAGACTGGCTTTCTCATCATATGAGAATCTTTCACTCGCTTCCCTGCTTACCTTTTTGCATACAAAAATGAAAAAGGAACTGCTTTAAAGTAAAGGCTTTCAAGGGGATTGAATGAGTTCAGGATAGGAACTTAGTTCAGTTCACAGGAGCTTAGTCATTTTCTTATTCTTATTAAATGGCTAAAAGGAATAAGAACTCCAACGACTGTATAGGCTTAGTCTGCTATTGTGGGGCTGCCTCTTTTCTTTACTTAGGGAGATTATCTAAGCTCTAAGCTGGCTCTTTAGACTAAGAAAGACTTGATATTACTTAATATCAAACTCAAACCTCTTACCTCACTCGGCTAGATCGCTATGGATTAGATTAGGAAGACATTACGGATGGCGGGTAAAAAGAAGTCTATTAGGACTGCTGGAACTAAAGGAACTTAGCCTTAGACTGGGACGGATAAATCTAACTAGGAGGACTTATACTTACACTTCTACGTATACTGGGGCTATCTATTACAACTGGATGGGCTATAAAAGGTACTGCTACTAGTAGGAAGGATACAAATACTTCGAAGGAGGCTATCAACTATTCCTTACGGATAGAAGGGAATTCCCACAAGAACTTGATGGGTTTACCTGAGTCCTCGAAATCATGGGCTTGGGACTAGAAATGCAGAGGATTAGCTTAGCATGCTAACTCGCTCTCTGGCAGAAGGAATGGATGGAAGATAACCCGCAATCGCAATGGCTGTAACAGAATTCTCGATGACAGCGAACTACATACAAAGATAGCGCTAGTTGGAAGGCCTTAGGACTTAAACTGGCCAAAAGTAAACTCTCCTTTCTACTAGATTGACCTTGCCAGATGGATTGCTTTATAAAACAAACTTGTCCCATAGCCTGCTTATTAATATGTTGGGTTACGCTCGCTTGTCTTTATGTTTTTATGTGTCTAAATGTAAATGAATAATAGGATATTGAGTTGTTTGTTCATTTTATGACCCCACCTAAACATATTATCACTTCACTTTAGCCGAAGTTTTGAATGGATTCCACGATCAAAAATAGATGTATAGTTATATCATTCAAGCTTTAACTTGACTCTTCTCATCTTTCCTTTAGTTTAGATAGAAATAAAAAGGGGCAAGTTAATATTGTCACTCCCCCTCCCACACATTTATGGTATAGTAGATAAGACTTTCGGGATCCATTGGAAGGGCTCAAAAATATATGAAAAAGATCACTTTAATCACTATATTGAAGATTGGTACCTTTTCTACTAAAAAGTTTTGCCTTTAGGATTTAAACTGCCGGGACAACATACCATAAGTTTGAGTTTTATTCATCAATGCATCGATATGGGTTAAATTTTATGGATAGGGAGGAAGGCCTACAAATAAAAGATATAAAAGAGGTTATATAAGTTTTTATATGCTGTGTATTTTTGAAAGTCCCGGTAAGGAACTGATCGAAGTTTCAAATCTATTATTTTTAGTCCAATCTGGTGTGTACTAATGAATTTTGTAAGTCCTTCTCCTATCCAAAAAACAATATAAACAAGAAGGAAAAGGGAAGTCCTATACAGGTACTTCCACACCACATTGAAAGAGTTTAGTTGAGTATTTTAAGGCATCCCCTGCTCTTTTTTGATATCACGACTATTGCTTCACTGGGCAATAAGCTTTTTGACCTCTTCTTCGTCAAGACTAGTGCCTGCTGCTTTGACTGCTTGCATGGGACTGGAATAATATAAAATACTATTAATAATAACTCCTAAAAAAGGGCTTTTACCCAACTAAGCTCCTTACCTCTGCTTCCTCCTTTTCTTTTTTTATGCCACTGATGGCATACTTCACTAAATCAGTATAAACGGTGCTTGTTGCGGCGAATCCCTTGTGTTAAATTCACAAATCCCCTCCTAACATTGATCCAGTTTAGGCAACCTGGGAAAGGAAGATAAGAGGTGAAATCCCGTTCGTAAAGTATGTCAGTTCCCTTTTTTATTCTTCCTATTTAAGATATCCAATGGCTACCTTTGCTATCTATGGATGATAGGATTAAAAAAAAGTAAAGTGCCACATCTCCTTCTTCACTTCAGGAAGAGCTTCTTCTCAAAGCCCTTCTTCCTTACCTTAGGAAGTTTCCTTTGCTTTGAATCGGAATAGCTAAAGTACCCTAAGGCACTAAGACGAATTCTGTCTATTGGCCCTATGGGTTCTAGAGAGAAGTCAATGGGGCATTCTCCCTCAAAAGCGCATTCAATAGCAGTTTTCCTTTCTTTTACTATTAGTGCTCGTACAAAAACAATGCCTTGAGGAATCTGTGCATCGAGACTAACATATGAGACTAGTGAAATAAGTTACTTGCCCTAGTGCTACTCCCTGGCTTCCTTCCTCCACAGAAGACTTGCTAGAATAGCTTGTGTCACTTCCTTGCATGGACAGCTACCACCTCTTCTCTTGACTTTCCTTCGCTTCGGGTAGACTAAGAGCTCTTTCTTTAGTCTCTATCCTATCCCCTCCTTCTACTAGCCGACTAGGAGTTATAAAGCCTGACTTCAACTACCGCTTACAGGGCACTAAGATTGACTGCTTTTCTCCTCTAGCCACAGACATGCTTGACTACCACAGACAGGAGACCGCCATTACTACTTGAACTATCAAGCCAATTAGTAACACAGGCTCGGTGGCTCTGGCTCCTTGTCGAAAGGTTCTTTTCTATACACCAATCGGCCTACTGGCTCGGGAGGAAGCACTCCTCAGACAAGTACTACACTGATAGGACTGCCTGGACAGCTAAAGGATGAACTCGAAAGTTTCCCATTGGATAAGATAGAGCTAATTCTGTATTTCCCTCAAAAACGATTTTCTACATCAAGAGAAGGTGGTTTAAAGAAAGAATACTGCCAGCCGATGAGACTGACCGCTGGGACAGATCTTATTTGAAAGAAAGTTAGCAACCGTTGGCTTGCAGGACCGAGACCGTGCTACTGGACTGGCTGACTGGGTTGGCTACTCTCTGCGCTCCCAGCTGCTATGGGAAGAAAGCAAGGACTGATTCTACTGATCCTTCACCCAGGGAACGAATGGGGCTTCGCTACCTAAAGAGATAGTTTAGAGTTCTTGCTTCCTGCCTTAAAAGCCGATTAAAAGAGACAAGATCCGATTCCTTCAGCCTATTCATTCACAGCGGATGAAGTAATAACATTGTACAATTCTAACTTCAAACCTTTTTGCTAACCGTCTATTTCCTCCCTAACAGGCCAGAGCGAATGCGGAGGAGAAAAGACGCAGGGTTCTACCACTTAGTAAGTAATAAGTCCATAGTAGCGGTCCATAGAGACAATAGGGTCTAGGTGAGTTCCTCAAATTGAATTTCGTCTTTCTAGCGCTAAGCATATCATATTGCCTGGGATAACGAGCATAAGAGCTAAAGGGCTATTATCGACTAGGAATTAGGAATCATCAAACCAGAGACCGAAGCAGGGCTCGACAAACAAAAAGTGTAAGCCAAGCCTAGAGAAATTATTCGATTTCACACTTAACCGTCGCCACGAAAATGCGAAAGAAATCAGGTATAGAAAATGGAGCGATGCCCGTGTTCTTGTAGATGAGTGATCCAGTGGTTAAGGCTCATTTCAAGTAAGACTTTCTCATGTTGAGAACGTGGATTTGCTAACTCGATAGCTCCAATCTTTTCTTCAAGAAAAGCCAATGCCTCCGTTCGTATGTCCCTCTCGTTAAAAGGGGAATCTCTCATAATCTGGCTTAAGCGCTCATCCGGCTCGCTGAGAAGGAGATGAAAAAGCCGGTCTTGCTAATTTGCTTTCAATTCCAGCACAGTAATGTCGAAGAGCTCATTGGAGAGAGCAATGTGATAGTGATGAATATTAAAAGACTGGTTGAGATTGTCTCAGACCAAGTTTTCGTATTCACCGGAGTGAAGTTGAGGAGGCAACCGATCGATTAATCGGCTTTCAAGTAACCGAATACGGGCATACAATTCGATTTCCATATCCATGTACACCGGGCTTTGATTCCCAAAATGGGAAAGAATGTTATTCCCTGGTTCCGGATTTTGGGCTCCAAAATGCGAATGAGAAAGTCGTGAATCGGAAGATTCAATATTAATTGTAGTGGAACTGGTAGAGTCTTCGTTTCCGGTCGATAAGCTCGAATCTGAAACATAGAACGTGTATAGGGCTCCTGTAGTAATTCCTACAAAAGCGACAAGTCTTTCGAAAATGTCGAAGCGAACCTGGTAAAAAAAATAAATTTCTGAGAAAATAGAGGAAGCCAAAAAGAATCCAATTCTTTTTTCTTTTTGTTGAAAATCTAAAGCGAGAAATCATAATAAGAATTATTAACAACACAAAAAAAATAAGAAAGAGAAATGCACTTCTGGTAATTACAGCGGTTCCTTCTGATCCTAGAAAACGTACGAAAAAACCTACTGCTAAGACACCAAAAAAGGGAATGAAATGAGTCATGATAAACTTTTCTTCGAGAAAAGGGCGGAACGACTACAACCAGCGCGGTTGTTCCTTATTTCATTTTATTTTTCTAAGCCTTAAGCCATGCACTGAGTTACTTACGGAATCTTGAGGCTGACTACGGCTTCAGATGATTATGCGGGAACAGGATTCGAACCTGTAGTCTTCAGGTCATGAGCCTGACGAGTTGACCAATTCCTCTACCCCGCGTCTTCCCCTTCCCCAAGATATCGCCGCTTCATTTGAACCAGTAAACTTACGCCTAGGATCAAACAAACTGAAGAAATGAGTCCAGGCACAATGAACATACTTGCTAACACCCAGGCCCACTAAAACTTTTCCATCCTTGTCGTTATCATTCGATTCCGTCAGAAAACGGACTCCTACTAATCCTCCTTCTCCTCCTGAATCCTCCTCGATCCTTTATTACATAACATTTTCGGCCGCTCAATATCTCGCTCTTTCTCTTACGCAATATGGTGATTTAAGTCGAAGAGTGACTACTGATTTTCTACTCGTAGTTCCTCTCTTGTTAGTCTACTCGTGGTACTGAGAATCTCTCTTATTCTTCTTTCTATTTTATTCTTTATTTTGAAGAAAGGTGGATCTATACGGGAAACCAGAGGTAGATAGTTTAAGAAGATCCTTTTCTCCTTCCTCGCTGAACACATACTCAAACTTGCTCCGTCGAAGGAGGAAGAAAACAAAAGAAACCGAAAGCTATGAAACAAAGGAAATGGACTGGTTATTTACAGCTATTTATGCCATTCCCAACCCCAGAGGAGCTCAGGAAATATATTCAGATTAAGGAAGGGGGCGGGGAGAGTAGCTAATATGCCCTGGCTTTCACGCAGGGGACATGAATGAAGTTGTCTCAAGAGGAGAAGGGGGAGCCCCAGTGAGACACTAAAGGTGCAGAAAATTGGTTGAGTTTGTCTTGGAATCCAATCTCATTGATCTGGCTCACTCAGGCCCAGCATTTACAATATCCGGCCGGGTCGAGCCAATGGGCTGGACAGAGCCTTATGTAATCAAGCCTGGAGGCTTCAGTTTCAAGAAGCTTTTGTCAAGCACCTCCCTAGAATGCATTCCGATCACCATCCAATTTTTATTTAATGTAAGGACTGTCAGTTTCACAGCGTACACTCAGACCTTGAAGAATGGAAGCGGCGTGGTTGACACATCCGGAATTCCCAGATTTTGTTCAGAAAGCTTGGTGCTTTGAAGAGGGTTGTATTGCAGAAACCATAGATCGCTTCACCAAGGCTGTTAGGGACTGGAATCAGACACCTCACAAGGATACTAGAAAAAAGATAGATCTGCTCTATATACAATAGAGTTGGCATAAAGCCAGAGATCGAGGAGCTGGGCCTGTCGAAGTCGAGACATATGTGAAGCATTCCTTCGTCAATCTGGTTCTTATCCACAGTGAGATTGGTGGGCTTGTCATACTGATTTTGTCCAAGTAACCGACGCGAAAGGAGCGATTCCTACCCCTGGATGTCTACCACCTCTAAAACAAAAAATGGGCTAGCTAAGGACCCAAATCTCACTTACGAGCCTTACTAGTAAAATAAAAGGGCTCTACCATCACCAAAAATGCATCAACATCTTTCAAACAAAGGCTTACTAATAATAGAAATGCTAGATATCTAATCTTTCAGGTTCAAAGAATAGGCTCCTAGTAGTTTTTTTTTCATATAATAAATGCAAAGGGGAAGATTCCGGATTCCTAGCCTCTCTCTTCTTTGACCTAAACAAGTTCGCTGTATAAGAAAATCTCAACAAAAAGAGGTGATAGTCTGATCTATCAATGGCCAATCAGGGATAAATATAGGTCCTTTAATGAATCCCCTAGAGAAGGATAGGGGAATACCTTTACTCTCTTCGCACTAACGTTAAGAGAAAATGAAAGCTTCTTCTTTACTCCTTCGGTCAAGGAGATGCCCGAACAATCATCTGTATCAATAAAGAAAAAAAAAGGAATTTTTCTGTTAAATCCTGTTATGAGGCATTCACTTACTCAGCCGATAATTCATTTCCATGGCTATTTGGAAGCGAAACTCTAACACCCCTAAAAAGGTTGCCATTTTTGCATGTGAAGCTTCTTAGGAGCAATTTGAACTGGTGAAAATCTTAGAAGGGGGTAAGGTGTATATTAATTGGTGTTTTATGGGCAAGCAAGAAGGTGAAAGTACTAACCACTTGTTACTACAGTCTAGTGTGACCAGAGAGCTTTGAGAGCTGCTACTATGTGTGGTGTTCAATAGGTCATGCCGTACTTGGTGAAAGAAGTTTTGCTAAGCTGGTTTCTTTATAAGAAAAGGAGGAATACTAACAGGATATGGATAACAGCACCCGTTTGCTTGTTTTGGTGCGTCTGGCTGGAGAGAAATAGGAGTTCCTTAAAGGAAAAAGAGAATAAATAAAGCGGATCCAAACTTAAATATATGTGCTATTTCTACTACGAGTTATTTCGAATGTTTTGCTTCAAATGTCTTACTTCAAGACAAAAGGGTATGCAAGGAGCAGAAGTAATGAGAAAAGAAAAGGTCCCGGTTTCGGAAAAGACGCAGCATTACGAGCTATTCGTATAAGTGAAAGGGAGGGGCAAAGTGAAGTTCATCTGCCATGCCTCCGGCCTTGGCATAGGAATGAATGACCACGGTGGTAGTACATTCTGGCGTAATAGGAAGGCTGGTGATTTGGCGAGAGTTCTTGATAAGGGCTGATCTATTATATAATAGAAGGAATTGAACAAGTTGCCGGAATTTCAACAGTGAGTTCCCGGGTGATATACGGATTAGAACCTAGACGACCGATGCAAAAGTCTTTCGACTCTCATGTTCAGTGGTGCTTAGAGCTTCTCTCCAATAGGGTAGGGTATTGGTGTCCTGTTATAGGTGTAAATAACGGTACGTACTAGGAGCCAGGTTTGGCCATTCGATCCATTTTTTTTTTACTCTTTTCTCCTACTATTAGTGAAAGCGGAACTACAACTGTGCTTTTTTCCCTACTTCCACCGAATCCTCTCTTTGATGTTAATGCCGCTTAGAAGCATAGTCCTTACTTTACTGAAAGCAGGAAGCATCCAAAGCAATCCAACGGAATTAAAGAAAGCTAGAGTGTAGAGTGCAGTCGGAAGTCAATTGATTGACCATTAATAGTGGAAATTAGCCCTCGTAAGGTATTTCTATCACTCGTCAGGCCGACATTGAAGACATAGCCCTAGTTCTCAGGTAGAATATAGGGTATAGGGATGATAAGGCATCTGTCTCCTTGCAAGGAAGAGGTTTTCTTGCTAATGAGATGAGTGGAAGAGCTGCTTTCGGTCGAGGAGATAACTTTTATTAAACCATTTCTTTCTCGATGCTTTGAATAGTCAGGAAGTAAACTGGAACATGATATATAGGTAGTGTTCGCTTGTTAGGCAGTTGCAGTTATTGATGCTTTAGATCGGGAACATGGCAGAATAAGACAAGGTGTTTAGGTTTGAGATGGGTCTCCAGGAGTGGGCACGGAAAGAGCTGCAAAAACGAAATCTGCAGGACCTGGCCTCAGCAATTCGAGTAGCAGAAGGCTTGATGGAATTAAGGAAGAGGCACGTGACTGCTTGACTAAAGCAGTTAGATGAAGGGCGGTGGATGGGATAAGAAAGTAGGCAGTCGGCCAAGCATGGCCAGCCAAAGAAGCTCCCTAAGGTGGTGTCCCTGGTTCCAGTGTGCTGAACGAGATTTTGAGACTGAGCACGAACCTCCGGCTTCGGACGTGAGTGACTTCTCGGTGCTCCGATTAGCTCAATACGATTAACGAAGATGCTATATTGGGCAAGTCCGGGGTTCCCTTATTCATTCATCGTCGTCGACAAAACCTGGTAACGGATTTTCTTCTTCCATTTTAGCAACTCCGGCAGTATGGACCCGCTTAGCAAAGGTCTACTTGTCGATCTGCATCGGCCTCTTGGACTCCGGGAAGGCAAGCAGCATCCCTTTCTCGATGAAGTTCTGCACGATTTGGTTAGTTTAAAAGTCAGCCTGAACTTACTTTAAAGTAAAGTCTTTGCTCAGCACGAAGATGCTTACCTTGCCTCGAGCGCTAGGGAATTTTCCAAAGGATGGGTGGGATGAGGCCGGCATCAAAGCTTTTTTGGCAATCAATGTATAGACCAGTAATTTCGTAGTATAGTAAGTCAAGATCCGACACAACATCACTGTCAAGGGCATTCTTCTGAGGAAAAAAGAAAAGAGTTGGGCAAACAGAGGTTCATTTTTTTCTTAGATGCTGTGTGCAGCTGCCTTCCAACTATCGGAAATCCGCTCCAGTACGGACGCCGGTACACTTCCTCGCGACTAGCGAAGTCATACTTCGTTATGTTATTCCGATCCGTCAGTATGGTTGAGTAACCTATCCTGCTGAGCTAGATCCAATCTTTCCATATTTTTGATCTCATCAAGGCATTCTCCATTTCTGATATTGTGTAGCCACAAGTAGTGGGGAGTACAACCCAGAGGAGCCAAGCCCATGACCACCACCTTTTATAACATCAGCATTGTACAAGTATGATTACAGATCTCACTGTGTTGTCAAATCAGAGGCCGCAGAACAGAACGTTCTAATGGTTCAAATTTGAATAACCTGCCTTATTTTAAGAAAAAAAAAGCCAACAGTCCAAAAACATGGGAGTGTCAAGCTCTTTCTCCCTTGTCCTAATCTGCTTAAAGTGAAAAGACTCCCTCATTTTAGAGAGAAGCTTAGCTTTGCTTGTCAGCACATAGCTAACCGCTCTGAATGAGAAAAAAGTTCTCTTATCCATCGATCCAATGCACAATGCTAGCCGCCAGAGTTCCAGTGAAGCTGATGTATCTGTAGCCGCCTGCAGGTGCAGGTGGTGCCATGGTGGCCTGTGAATCCTGAGTAATAGGCAGAGGCAATGTAATGACAGAACCAGTGATATTTGGAGTGGCAGAATCAGATGGACTGGCAAGGAGTCCAGGTGAAGTAGAGCCTGGCCGATCTGCAAAAGGACAGCTCATCAAAAATCACATGTCGAGATATATAGACCCGACCGGAAGATGGATCCAAAGAGCGATAACCCTTATGAACTGAACTGTACCAGAGAAAAACACAACAGATAGACTTGGGAGAGAGTTTTTTCTTTCTGTAAGGCCCCAAGTGAGGATAACATGCACACCCCAAAAGTCTCAAGTGACTCTAATATGACACTGAACCAAATAGGACCTCATAAGGGGAACGATTGCTTAGGACCGGTAGGGGAAAACGATTGTTTAAATAAACAGCGGTAGAAAATGCCTCAATCCACAAAGGCCGGGCTTTTGGACACGCGGAAAAGGGAAAGTGGGTGTAGGGTCTTTCTCAGCTAGAGTTGGGGGCGGGGTAGAGTCTCATCGGTCAAGGAGCTAGCAGTCACCCGAGCAGAAGCGGAGGATCCAGATACTTGAATTGACCTTCACTCTTGAAAGCATGCAACAAAGCCAACGAGAAGCTTTCTTCCATTAACAAACCCAGGAAGCCTTCTTAAGAAGATGATTTCTCTACGTATTCCCCTGGAACCGACCTATATTCAATCAAGGCAAGTCAGCCTTTGAGGTTTCCTGTCGAGATATACTCATCTGAGTCTGAACCCGCTTCGAGAACCAGATCTCATCGGGACGGAAAGGAAAACGAGTGAAACCGCACTTCATTCATTAATTGAATTTTTGAGTACGGAATCAAAGGAGACCTGGTTCACCTCTGTGGCATCATCACTTACGCAACTTAGTTAGGAGGGATCAGAGTCTCTTCTATCTATAACCGGGAAAGGAGCGGAACAGGAAGACTTGGAAAAGTATGGATTGTGAAAAGCCTTGACTTATAGATGAGATTGACAGAGAGAGAATAAAAAAAAAGCAAAGTCAGAAGAGAAGCTACCTCGATAGGAAGAAGAAGAGCAGAAAGGAGAAGATTTCCCGAAGGCTTCAAGCCCTGTTTCAGCTGAGAGCATTGATTCCCCTGGAACCTCTCTTCCATAAAGAAAGCAGGCAAACTCAAAGCATTAGGTCTCCCATTCTTTAGGTCAAGCAGGCACAAGAGGCCATCAGCCAGGAAGCCAGTTTCGATCTCAAAGTCTATGATTGATGAGAGTAGGGGGTCAAGTGAAGTCAGAACCTGATCTTGCTCTCTTCTATCACGGCATTAGAGGAGTGAGCCCGCCCTTCATTCATCAGGTCTCAAAGTAGAGATTGTCTGATGGGTAGGTGGAAAAGCTACAAGCCATTACCCAAGTTCCGTGCCGTCTTTTCTTTCTTGAGGAGAAAGAACCTTCTTGAGTTCTCACTTGATCTCATGTCTTCTTTTTTCCCTTAGATTATGTCTTCTTATAGTAGGCATTCTCTTTCTAGACAAACAGTTTACAATATCGAAAAAGGCAAAAGCCACTAGACGAGAGGGGCAAGCAGCGATAGCAGCTCGACCTTAGGAAGAAGTAAAGGGGGAAGCCTGATCGGACCCAAAGGCCGGTACCGGTACATGAGAAGCACATTAAAAACTGTCATCGCACTGTCGAAGATCAGCAGGGTAAAAGTTGAAATTTCGTGACTTTGCTTAGCTTCCAGTCTTGAATGGAAAAAGGAGAAGCTGCTTGACCAAGAGGCAGAGGAGCCGCATAACTTGATTCACATTTTCTTCTTGATTAGAGGGGCGTAGCGGCATTGGGAGAGAGGTCTCCAGGCCAAAAAGGAAAGCAATCGAAGGAAAGGGTAGAACATGTTCTATTTTCCGATCTTTTTTGTCCCAGTACGGAGATCTAACAGTCAAGATGGAAAGAGAGGGAGTTGGAGAGAAAGCATCAACTATCTTCTATACGTGATTGGATTTGAAGAGAGGGATTGGCTTTAGTCACCAATTCCATTCCTGGCTTCACTCTCTCTATGCGGTTGCTGACTGCTTTGCTTGAGTAACGAGACTAGTTCCGACTAGGCCATTTGATAACAGATAGGTTGGCTATTACTGAAGCTTTTAAGAAAACAAAAGGCCTGCCCTTGATGAGAGTAGGGATTCGTATAATCATTAGAGTGGTTCTACCCTTTCATTCATGTCTGATGGATCAAAGTCCGGAGGTCTAACAGTCGATTAGGTCAGTAGCGGAATGCCATTTGACCTTACCGAGAGGTTCAATAGCGCGTTCAGGCCCTCGGGAGAGGATGAATCCCCATTAGCGAGGAGTCCCACTATCGAATCCAAGAGGTCTGAAGCAAGGAGTGCTCGCCAGTCCCACCCCATAGAAAGGGGAAAGGTAGAACCGGATCTCTTCGTTAGCCTATGAATAAGAGAATCTGAGGTATGTGAAAGCGCTCTTTCGGGCGAGTGAGTCACGTGCGTTCAAGTCAAAACAAGAGAAAGTAACTCGACCTTAGGCAGAGGAGAGACAGCCGCTCAAACAAAGAGAGCTTCTTGATCCACGTATCTCATTGATTTAGCGATAGGGGCGGAATGCCAAGCCGCTCAAACACCATTCCATTGGGGGAGTCCCAGCCTTAGACGGACAAGACAGAGGCCAGCTTAGGGGCTGATTGACTTAACCGAATAAAGAAAAGTGTGGTTTTTCCCATGAGCTTTCTCTAAGCTATTTCACGATAGGGATTTGGGATAGACTCAGACGCTAGCAGTTCCTTGTGAGATAAAGCAAGTCGAAAAAAGACGAATCATCAAATCAATCAGGTTCACAGTTGAAGTATGTCCTCAAGATGCATCCACTGAGACTATGATTGTCGGAGAGGGCTTTTTAAAAGCATTGATTGTGTTCAATCAGCCACTCTCCTTTCTTTGACGGCCCGTGGGGTTGAAAGCAAGTCCGGGCACTACCAAGCATTAGCCCAAGAGAAGCGATATCGCAAACTTCTAGCATTTCAGGGCGAGGGCAAGAAACAAAGCCAGTTTCGCTTTCAAAGTCGAACATCGGGCAATCGGGCTTTCAGCGCTGAGTTTCCAGACTAAGTGAGTTACAATACTCTGGGACTAAGAAGATCAGTTTCTCTTCATCACGGGGCGCATTCGTCTATCGATCTTAGTCTTAGAAAAATTGGTGGTAGCCACTACGTCAAGAGCAAAGATAAGAGATAGATAAAGAGAAGATTGCCTTTTCCTCGATGAGTTGAAGGTTTGTGACTCCTTCGCTTCGACCGTACCTTCTTTCTTTAGTAGCGAGTAGAACTTGAAAGATAGGGGTCAACGCCACAGGCATTAGCCAAAACAATAGAACTTGACAGAGATTGAGTTGAAACAGCATTTCTTGTCACCATGACCAGCCCTGACTTGACTGGTGGGTGAAGGAGAGAAAGTCTCAGCGCTAACTCACTAGACGGACAATCGACCCTAGGGAGAGAAGCTACCCCGATTCACTAGCCTAGCCTGGGAACATCACTTCCTATAGTGGCAGGTAGTTGAATTGAAGGAAAGCGGCAGCTAATTGAATGGGTTCTGTCGCACCTGATTCATCTTCAACCGAGATTACATCACATCAATGAAGGAATGCAAGTGTAGTTTTCCCCAGATCTAATGTCTGATTTCGACCTGATCTTGATCTATTAGAAACGAACTGCCCTACGTTCAAGAAAGAAAGACTGTCTGGCTGTAGCCATGTCGAATGGAGAAGGAGGGGCTTCAAGGGCAGAGGCACGAAGTGAAGCAGCTTTCCCAACCCAAGACATAGGTTAAGAAGCGGAATGGGGCAAGGCCGAGGAACCGCCATCTCTTTTCATTTGTTTTGGCTATTACCAAACCTAGCCTAGCCTTCGTCAATCACACTAAAGCGGAGCACCCAACTATGGCAAGGCCCCCTTCTGTAAGGGTTAGGTTAGTCAATCCGGCCCGAGACGCGTTCGTTGACAAAACCGCCGTAGGAATGGAGACCTTTCAATAGAGCGGAGTCGAACTGATCAACGAGAAAGAGGCCCTATTAACTATAAACGAATACACCACAAGATCGAACTGCACTCATACCTCTCCCGCATCAAGTTGACCGCCACCCCCCTACGTAGTGATTATATCAATCATGTACGTAGGTAGGGCCCCCCATTCTGATTGGTATATCATGAAAAAAGAAAGCCATTTGCACCAGGCGCACTGCGCTTTCCCTTGCCCAGATGTTCGCCTTTCTAAGTCAAGTAATGGTGACCCGCCGAAGACTGGAGCCTCGTAACATGTTGACGAAGACCTCCGAACTGAGGATTCGATCAGTAGAGGGGGCTACTTTGCCTCCCCGGAATAAGAATAGCCCCGCTCTCTAGCCGACGGATCCCCTTGATTATATAACAGGGAAGGAACGTGTCACATTAGAAGTGAACAATCAGAGATGTCCTCTAATCACCACGATGAGGCTGGTCCCTCTTTTAGTAGACTCAGCTATGAATATGAATGAAGAAATGAATGCCGGGCTCTTTCTTTCACTGCTAACCCCAAGAAGTTTCTTAATGCTGATACTTTCTCTTTCGTCGAGCCCTGAGCTTATGGTCCTCTTTGAGTGTGGGTTCAATTGGATGAATCTGTCAAGTCAAGGTCAACGTACATAGCAGCAAGGATGGTGCATCGCCTATTTCTCGTTCTCGCTCGGGAGCCAAAACCGAACACGCCTGCTACCTACTGTACTGGACCTTCGACCCGGCATTCTACCCTTGTCGAATCGGAACCAACCACCACTGCATTGCGCTCGAACAGTTGAGCGGCCGCCGGCCAGCAACTTCCGTGCACAGATAGAGATTCATTCTTCGTACCTGGTCCAACCTCACAATCCTTCGCGGGTTGGTAAGGAGTCAGTCTTCTTTGGTAAGACGGAATTGGACAAAGAAAAGAGAGTGCTCGACCGGAAGAACGGCCAACAAAACAAAGACCGTAATTACATAGATAACTGCTCCTCCCTTTCTCTGTCTTTAAGGCTTTAAGTCGAACCGTATGGCGGCTGGAAAGAAAGAAGACCTCACCTTCTCGTAGATGGTGTCAGTGAGAGCAACTTGAGTCTCCCCCGTTGACCTTCTTTTGTGGATAGAATCTTCAATGAGTGTAAGCAAGCACCCAACCTAAGAAAGGTGCTTGTTGAGTAAGGCTGGCTTTCGAGCCCAAGCCCCTTGTATAGGTTGGGTGCTTGAGCGCTTCTCATATCGATCAAGGCTTTCCTTGAGTTTTCAAGTTGGGGCGCGTTAGCTAGGCCCTTTTCTTGCGGGAGTGATAACGCGCGCCCTGTAGTTTTTTTTCTTCGCTTGCTCTGCAGTACGAGCCTCATACAGAGCCGCGCCCTTTTAATATGATGAGAAGAAGAGGGGCCGCCCTCTTTTCTTTTCCGCACCAATCCTTTCCTTATTTACTAGTACATCTTTTTTGGGGTGTATAGCTCAGTTGGTAGAGCATTGGGCTTTTAACCTAATGGTCGCAGGTTCAAGTCCTGCTATACCCAAACCTACCTTACTATAGTAGGTGATGCGTAGTAGCGTTCAAAGATCACTCTTTGGCCTTTAGACTCGCTTCAGCGACTTTGCCCTTTAAGTGACAAAGGGGGTGAGCCGCTCCAAGCCGAAAGCGATAGCGAATCCCGAACTTGCCCACGCTCATCCAAACCGGCCTCAAAAAGCGATCGGAAAGCAAAGCCCTTCCTTCCAATCCAAGCCGACGAAGCCGCCCCTATATCTAACCACCGCTCACCCCGATCACATATTGGCACGTTCATGATGCATCATGATCAAAAGGCCCTAAAAAAGACCTATGCATCAGTGTACTGTCATGATCATATATTAGCTCGATTTTCTTGACGGCTTGAAGGCGAAGCCGCCTATTTCTTCGGGCAAAGGGCGCTCCCTCCTCCTAACTCCTTCCACTTATCCCCGGGACAGGGACTACGGCTTGACCTTCGAGGAAGAACTCCGTGGGACCCCTCCTTTTAGGGCGCCTAGATAGTGAAAGGTTATCCCTTTGCAACGCTGGAAGCTAAGCAAAGTCACGAAGCTGGCTGACTACGCTCGAGCAGAGCTCAGGCCCGGAGGTGGTGGCTGAACTCGCCACAGAGTTCAGGAGCGAGTAAGACTATCTTGGTGAATGCAATAAGAATCGGCTGCTCGCCGCAGCAGAGTGCTTTGCCCATGCTGCTATCCGCCGCCGAAGCGCTCTCAAGGAATTCGTGCTTGGATGTCGAGATCAGGGGACTCTATCCAATCCATGCGGCGAAATCTATTTGTGGTGGAACAAAGTAAAATAAAAATATATTTTCCGATACAAGAGATCGGCCCCGAAGCAAGGTATGGTGGGTGCCAGCAACTTTCACTTGTTAGGAGTAGGGGCTGAAAAGAGCTCTTTGTATAGCTTGGCTTTGCTGGGCTTTGATGCTTACAACTTAGAGAAAGGGGAAGTTTTGAGAAAGGAGCTTTTAAGCCCTTTTGCTGGATTGTTGGTCCGCGGCCCCGCTCTATAGATAGAATGAATAAGGAGAGGCCTATCGATGACATGACCGAGCCACTCTGTTACTACTCCTTACCTTACCCCCCTTGTCACTTAAGGGGAAGCAAGAGAAGGGGGCCCGCTGGAAACCTTCGCCTTCGGCTCCATACTGATCGGGCCGGCCGGCCATGAAGGGACATTACGAACTTCTTACTGGTAATACTGGGCTGTATATGATCCTGATCAGTGATCAGTATATTTTCATATTCCGGATCCTTATGTGCTTTTTTTTTCTTATACTAGCGGCGGCAGATCCATTAGTAAACAGGAGCTGCTATCGTTCACCCGGCTGGATGTCAATCTGACGGATGGATAGGCGTAGCAGAAAAGAAAAGATAGGGTCAATTACGAGAGGAAGGCGGAGGAAAGAAGACGAGAGAGCAAGCCCCAGGAAAGTATAGGTTGGCTTGCAGCTACCACGGCCGTAAGAACGACTCGAAAGACGGGCCCCCGCCCCGATAGTAGCGATAAAATCTTTCGGAATCCAAATTATATCGTGGTAGCCTACAATGGTTGCTTTCCTATGCCGTTCCATTCATACGAAGCCAAGCCGATCCGATTTAGGCCTAGGACCCAACTCCGAACCCTTTGCCTGGCCTCGGGTGGTGGATCGAATGAACACTCAACTGCGTCATCACGGCAGCGATGGATGTTTAACCTTTCTTTATATCTTTTCCTTCTTTCTCAATAAAGAGAAAGGCGGGGATGGACTCTGAAATACTCCTCCGATCGGTTCCGACAGTCTTTTCTTCACCTTCTCTTCTCGGCATGATCCAGGCGTTCAAGCTAGCAGATCAAATCATGGGTTTTCATCCCCGGAGAGGCAAATGAGTCGGTTGGTTGAAATGCGGTTATGCCGGGTGGACTAAAGTCAAGTGGGAGGTGGTATCGTATTATCTTATAATAGGAGGACGCCTGCTTTTAGCTCTAAGTCATCGCTTCCAATCCTATTCCTATAATAGAACGCTTTTCTTTTTTTCGGTATGCCGCTCCGCGAGCAAGGAGCGAGAGAAGCAAGTGGGCTGTGATGATGTCAGAATTTGCACCTATTTGTATCTATTTAGTGATTAGTCCGCTACTTTCTTTGATCCTACTCGGTGTTCCTTTTCCATTTGCTTCCAATAGTTCGACCTACCCAGAAAAATTGTCGGCCTACGAATGTGGTTTCGATCCTTCCGGTGATGCCAGAAGTCGTTTCGATATACGATTTTATCTTGTTTCAATTTTATTTATTATCCCTGATCCGGAAGTCACCTTTTTCTTTCCTTGGGCAGTACCTCCCAACAAGATTGATTCGTTTGGATCTTGGTCCATGATGGCCTTTTTATTGATTTTGACGATTGGATCTCTCTATGAATGGAAAAGGGGTGCTTCGGATCGGGAGTAATCACTAGTGATAGGGCAAAAATCGGGGGTCAGGACAAAGGAAAGAGCGATGCCTACATTAAATCAATTGATTCGTCATGGTAGAGAAGAAAAACGGCGCACGGACCGTACTCGAGCTTTGGATCAATGTCCCCAGAAGCAAGGAGTATGCCTGCGTGTTTCAACGAGAACACCGAAAAAACCTAATTCAGCTCTACGTAAGATAGCCAAAGTACGATTGAGCAATCGACATGATATATTTGCTTACATTCCGGGCGAAGGTCATAATTTGCAGGAACATTCTATGGTCTTAATAAGAGGAGGTAGAGTGAAAGATTTGCCAGGTGTGAAATCCCATTGTATTCGAGGAGTCAAGGATTTGCTGGGAATTCCGGATCGAAGAAGAGGCAGATCAAAATATGGTGCGGAAAAACCCAAATCGAGATGAATGGAAGATGCCTCTGGAACTTGTTTTTCTCGGTCAGGAGAGGTTTATCCTTTGCCCCAATGATGGCCTTTTTAATCTTATTTGTATTCCGATCGAAGAAAGAAGGTTTCCAGTCTCATTCAATCAACTCTCTTTTTGAAGCAGATAGTTCACAGTGCTCATTCGATTCGATAGAAAAAAGTAACCCTATGTTTGTTGAATTATTTGAAGCTCTTGCCCCGTTTTTGAACGCTGGGCAAGAGGCGCTGCCGCAGGCGCCCGATTCCCTACCTTTGCCCTCTCAAGGAGAAGGAGCGCTACCGCAGGTGCCCTCTCAAGGAGAAGGAGCGCTACCGCAGGCTCCAAATCCACTGCCCTCTCAAGAGGCCCTGCGGCAGGCGCCAGCACCGGCTGAAGTTGCCCACCCCGCTCCCAACCAAGAGGAGGTTGCGGCACTCCGAAGGGAGATTCATGATTTAATAAAAGAAAAACTTCGGAAAGAATCTGAGAGAGGGGTCGGTCCGCTGTCCACTCTGTTTCCCGAACAGAGGGAACTTAACTCGAGGACCGCCCACTTTATAATGGAAACCGACCTGGAGCTCTCCCCGGAGACAAATGTAGATACTCTCCGTGAATGCGCGGATGATCTGAGGGAGGATCCAAATCTCCTTATGACGCTCATGAAAGCCTATTTGCCAGAAAAAAGTTAGTCTGTCTGCATTCCCCAAGAGCAGCTTTTCATAGTACCTTAACTCTTTTGTCGTGGCGCTGCTGGATGCTTCTGATCAATAGGAAGAGGAGTAAAAAAAAAAGCTTATGATGAGCATCTATTTTGGTAGATCATTTCCAAGATCTAATTCCAGTTTTTTCTTATTTAGTGGAAACGCCTTACAATCTGAAGTTTTACGCTTAAGGGAAGAAATGTTCTTGGTGGATGCAGGACCTGGGACCCCCAGAATTTGTATGCAAGATGAGCCTACAGGAGTGCCAATCAACCGAGCCAGCAGGCTTGAGAATAAGGTTGGATACCTGGATCTAGTGGCCGGTGAATCACTGATCAAAGAGAAGATTTTGGAGAGATTCTTCATCGATCTAGTGGCCGGTGAATCACTGATCAAAGAACGAGCAGCCGCCAGGTTTAATGATTTGGTTGGATCCCTGGATGTAGTAGCTGGTGAACCGCTTCTTCTTCTTCCACGAAGATTCAGACAAAACCGAGCTTGGATGGAACTGAACAAGATTTGGCGAACGAATAAAAAGGTCAAAGGCTTTCTTATTGAGAAAGGAAAAAGAGGTTATTCAGTAGCCATCGCAGGTTTCATTACTTTTCTTCCATTCCGTCCTCACATAAGGAAAAGGATAAAAAATGATCGATTCAGCATTGAGAGCATTAACCCAAAAAGGACGAATATTGTGGTGTTCTAAGAGCGGCAGATCAAACAAGAACTTGAGGAGCTTGCCAGGATGGCTTGGTAAGCAAGCAACCACTGATGTAAGCGCCAACTCCCAGTTCTTTTCTCTTCTTTCTTTTTTAGTTTAGTGACAGTTCATCAAAACAATTGTCCAAGATTGCTAGATCGAGCACGCGACGCGCATAGTATAAAGTTCAAGAGGGGGTTGTCTCCTCTTCAACATTTCTACGACTTCCTTGCCTTCCCCTTTTCATATAGCTCCTTTTTATCTTCCCAGATTTTCCTCCATATCTTCGCCGCCTTCTTCATCATCTTGTTCCATCCTTCAGGGATGTTCGGTAGGTGTCCGGGCCTCCTAAAAAATCTTTCCGACAAGAATGCTGCTTTAACATTGTAAGACATGGAACCGTCTCGCTCTTGTGAACACTGATCATAAGTGACAAAAGCCGCCGGAATCCTCATTTTTTGTCCATAAGCTCTCCTCGCTACTCTAAGAATTTAAAATGTCTTTTTATACACTGGTGCAGATGATTGCCCCTAAGGCACCGATGGACCAAGGCCTTCGTCTATCACCCGAATTTCTTGATTCACGGCGTCGAGTATTTGCACTTTCGATCTCGTGACTCGACCTGTAGACGGTGATACCGCCACCTTCGAGGACGTGATCTTCTCTTAGTCACTTGTGCTGGTGGCGGAGAGGTCGGCGCTTGTGTTCTGGCTCTGGGGGGTGTTCCCTTTCTAAATTATGACGTACTAGGTTAGGTTGCCATCTAGGTCTCGTCTCGGTCGGGGGTTGACGAGTCAAGGCGCTTCCTCTTCTTTATATAGATGCGGATGGAGAAGGAATTCGGATCCGCTTGGCTCTTTATTTATTATAAAGAAATGTATTCCCACTTGTGGGAGTTGCAGAAGATAATACAAATTTAAAAGAAATACCCGAAATTTTAAAATATGCATAAAAATCAGTATGGGAATGCGGAATAAGGGGCGGGTGAAAACCCAACATGGTAGGGTAGGACGGGGAGGCAAAGATAAAGATGGTAGGCATAGTCAGCCCTGTAGGTGGAGGCACACGAAGACCACACACATATCTCTTTTGAATCTATATCCCACGCTCATCAGCTCTTCGGGAAGAGAAGGACTCCAGTCAGGAGAGATTTCTGAGTGCATGAGTTGAGTTAAGGAAGGGGGTCTTAAGCCCCCATGGGGAAATACACAGGAAAGAGGGAATGAATTTATTGAAATCAATATCCTAGGCCAGCCCGGAAACTCTCCAATCAAATAATAGGTCAACTCCCCTTTAATGGTAAGGGCAAGGGGTCAATCCAATCCGGTACCTTCGCTTCCTTGTTACACATATCCTATCTTTTATTTAAATACATCCCGCCCACATCACACTCAGCCCTTACTTGGTCAGCTAAACATTTTTGAAAAAAAAAAAAGACTTTTCCGGTCAGAAGTGGGGGGTTTGGGTGCGCTTCTTCTTCCTGCTGGTTCAGGAGCTTAGGCCCAAGCGCTAATAGTTTCCTAGTTGGAGTTGGCACACGTAGGCCCGGAACCGGAGGTTGGTTGGCGCATTCGGTAAAGTATTCCGCTAGCTGGCGCATAGCAATAGCAAGCAAGAAAGCTCAAAGCCAGCAGTAAGTAAGGTCCAGAGCAGGAGCAAGAAAATGGATTCGTGAGTGGCTTTGTCTTTCGTGAGCGTAGGTGTAGGCAGTAAAGGAGCACGTATGCGCAGGTGCCGGAGTGAAAGCCAGTTGCTAGCTAGGTGCGCTCGAATCCCTTGACTGCGGTGCTATTGAATGGTATAGAATCGGACAAGCAACTTCTTGTCCATGGGGAAAGGCCGGAGTGAAAGCTCAATCCAAGACATGAAAGCGGAATCACAACTGTCGAAGTAAGTAGTTCAATGCCAATGAAAAAGACAAGGTTTAGCCTAAGGAAAGCAAATGCAAAAAAATTAGATGTCATCTAATGCCCTCTTTGAATGGCTTGTTCAAGAAGGGATTTCTGTTCTTAGAAAGAAAAAGCTCTTGGTGAATACCATGTTAGGACAAATGCTATCGAGTCCACTGCTTGAGAATACCCTCATGGTGGTTCAGTCAGTTAAGAAGAAAAAAATCAGTTGCTAGAGGAAGACAGAAGCAAGGGAGGACCCGGCAATCTTAGACTTTATTTAAATCGATCCCACACCTGGCCTCAAGGCAGATAAAAGACCAGGCAAAAAAAGGCCATAAACTATACCCGGCTCCAGGCCAACCTTACCTTAATAGCCGAATTAGCATCGATTGAATCACAAATGGACGTAGTAGCTTAGATAGATCGAAAAAGCTGTGAATAGGGCTTCAGTTCTTCTTTTCCCAAGGTAGTTCACGGGGGAGGCAACTCAATACAATAGGTAGCTCAAGCCGATAAAGAAGCTCAAACCAGGCTCAAGGGAAAGAGATGAATGGATAAGAACGATCCCAGATGCCATCCTCAAGTCTGATTAGGATGATGCTTGAACTGGATCCTCTAAAGGGAGTTCCACCGGGGGGAAGAGGAGGTAGCGTTGTCTCTACTATATAATGATTGATTTTCTAGCAGTGAAAATGCAATATCCGATGCAGTTAGCTCGAGTGAAGGAACCGAGACAAGTAGGCCAATTTTCCCGCACCATAGCGTGGTGATACCCTCCCATCTGACCCCGGTAAACCACCCATCGGATAGCCTAGACCTCGAAGACTGCAAAGTAGATGCCAATAGTACTCTTTCCACACTGGCATACACTGCAACTTGAATATTCACAGGATTTGCAGAATTGAGCAGATCGGCTGCACTATGCCTCCTCCCCGAACCATAAAAAGTCGAGCCACCAGCAGCATAGGCAGCAGATACATGTCCACCAATTTATCCACTACCATAAGCAAGAGCAGTTTCAGAGGCAGAGGAAGGAGCATGAGCGGTTTCAGGCCCAGTTGTAAATCGTTCGGTTCCACAACCTACAATATGAAATGCTACAGACCCGAAACCGGGCCATGAGACCCGTAGAGTACCCTCTCAGACCAGCCCCTGCCTATAGTTGTTGAACCCATCGAACCCCCTCCCACTAGAATAGTTTTATTAAAACTCCCTGCTATGGGAGAAATCCACTCCTATGGTTGGACGGAGACATGGCAACGGTAGTTGTTGGACCACCAGCGAATTTATTGAGCACATATGCCCCTAAACTTTTAGAATCTAAGGTCAGGTGGTTCCTCCCCGCATTCTGGTAGTCGAGAAGCCCCTCTTGTTTAGGTTGTTCCTATTACTTCGGTATGTCTTACCGCAGCAGGAGTCACCGTCTGCAGAATCAACAGAATCGATTGAACCCAACTGACTCAACATCTTCTGGGTCTACTAGTTCCGGACCTGGAGCTGCTACTTATGTCAGTGCTAGTGATGCTACTCTAGCTCACGATCATGAGTAACTTAACCAACTGACTCACCAACCTTACCAACTTCTGGCTCATCCACTGACTCAACCAAATCAACCGGTTCATATACTGCAAATGAATATGAATTATTAGAATTATCATCCTGGGCGAAGCAATGAGCACTCGACCTTACTTATATTATAAAGGGAGAGGGAATTCGATACAGACTGGTTGGTGTTCCAGAATGAGATAGTAGGCAACATCTCGCATCTCAAGCATCAAGAGTCTTGAGGCACGGAGTATCAAACCTTTCCCTTTTTGAGGTCAAGAGGCATCACTCCCTCCCCTAAATTTATTTTTCCATTTGAAATTGATGACGGGGCAGGGCAGGAGCTAGCTTTGTGGAGCGAATCGAAGTTTTCATCGCCAGGCCATTATAGTAGTTGTTCAACGGTTCGGGAGGCGGGATTTGTGTCCACTTCTCCACAGCTCGGTCCCAACCAAACCTTACTCGATAGTGGAGGCGACTAACAACTAGCCACTCTGCTTTCACCCGGATGCTGCTTGCTCCTGCATCAATGCCTATGCTTCCGCCATGTCTGGGTAGTACCTCCACTCGAATGATCTACCTACCTCACCTGAGCCCAGTTGAGAGTTCTTACTCCGGATATTTTTTCTTTCCGGATAGTAGGCCTTTGGACCGGCTCTGCAGGCAGGTGATCGTGGCCAACTGAGAAGTGACAAATAGCAGAGCGGGGTGTGTGATTGATACATGTGTACGTTTTACAAGAGCTCAGATGACTAGATAATCGCACGCACACATCATAACTAGGAAAGTTCCCCTAAGGATCCAGTCCCACTCTCTTTCTATCTATAACTCATTCCATTCCCTAGGTCGGGGATTACTACGCCCTTACTTCCAGAGGTAACGGTTGAACGCTAAGCTGCTTCTCAACTCACTGACCTTCCCCGCCAACCCCCTTCCTTTGAATGATTGATTCAGTGTGAGAATATACTCTCTCTGGTGGAACAAAAGCCCTTACTTGTGCTTTAGAACAGCGGGGCTCTAGCTCTTTCTATATTATGTTATTTCGATCCGTAAGTAAGAGTAAGAACCTATCCAGCTGAGCACGATCTAGGCTACAAAGGCACTTCCACTCAGAAGGTGGGTTAGTGGCATTATAGTTCGAAATACTTTAGCGAAGCGGGAAAACGGCAGAACGCAAACTCTCGTCAACAGTCAGACACAGCCCATCTTGCTGCTCCCCTAGAGGCGCCTACTGAATCGGAGACTTCCCAATCCCCTTACTCCCTATTCTCTCTCAAATAAAGCTGCTGACTTCAAGTCGTCTTGAATAGTGCACAATCATAGCAAGAAGAAGTGGGAATAATGAAAAACTCCCTTACTGCTACTGAAATCAGCCCATGTGCTTCATGCGAGCAACTCTTTCTCGGTTTGGCTACTAAGAGTTCTGTCTTTATCGAATTTCTTAGTGCAGATTTAACCACTACTATTATGAGCGACGATCGACCTACCTAAGTTTTTACTAGTCATCATCGGTTTACCCGCTTGCTGAAACCTCCCTCCATAGCCGATTGAATGGTTGGATAGCCACTCAACTGTTCACTATACTTCCTGTATCCCACTCTCCTCCCTATCTCTCTCGACCCATTCATCGGAGTATGTTGGGCTGGAATGCCTCCATTCCCATCCCATCCTTTATGATCTCTGGGCCTTCCCGCTATGAGATATTTCCAGTGCACAAGCATATTCATGCATAATACTCTTTTACTTGTTTCCCCTCTCTTATAGGTGGGTAGGAATTCCTAGAAGAGGATATAAGGTCATTTTGTCATCAGTGGAAGAGCATGCGTGATAGAGATACTTCTCTATGCGAATGTTCTGGCTTTCAAAAGACGAGTAAGGGACGGGGAGTTCATAATTGCATAAAGGGAGTATTAAAACCGTCTCCATCAATAGAGGCTAGATCGGACTAAGGAGAGAGACGGTTGAGTACGGAAGCGAAAGCGGCGATATAGGCTAGCTAAATGCCCAGTGAGAATACTGAAATGAATAAAGAGAAATCCGAATGACTAGTGGCCATAACTCATTAAGCAATCAACACCTTTTTCGCTTAGCGTTTCCTCTTTCTACCGTTACGAGGAAGCTGCAGTATCCTCTTAGGTCTTTGCACGGCTTTCGACCGGGAAGAGGTTTCCTCGTTGCATCTTTCCACACAGCATTGGTTCCGTCCCTTACCTTACCTTTATCGCCCGTCGGGCGTCAAGGTTCGTATTAGATCCTTATCGATCGTATTTTTTTTTTTTTAAAAGAGAAAAAAAGAAGTCTTTTTGCTTCCGGACCACCTTTTCCAGCCAGATAGCGAGCGATCACTCAGCAATGAACACTAACTGAAAGCGGCCGGGAATGAGTACCTATCCCTTACGGGAATCGAACCCGTGTCTTCGACATGAAAAGACGATGTCCTAACCACTGGACGAAAGGGACCAAAAAGCCATTCTTCATATACCTCAGCTCCGAGAATAGAAGTGGTTCGTTTTCTTTCTATACGCAATTCAAGATTTCGTTTGTGTTCATGTTGGCGATTTCTGATGTGAATTCGGCGGGTCGTCCCCCCTTCCTACGGGTTCTCCCACCGCCCCAGTGACACACCAACCACGCCCCTTCCCTTTCTCCGATCATCAAGCCCCCTGATCCCTTTCTTTGTCTTTCATCCCCCCTGAACAGAAGAGCCCCGTTCTTTCGAATTAAAAAAAGAAAATAGGTGAACATGTTTCCCCTTTGAAGTGGCGAAGGCCTATGCCTAAAGTAAGAAAAAAAGTAGGTTAAGGTTACGAAGTAAGGTCAGCTGGTTAAGGAAAGCTCAGGTTATGAAATCGCTTAGCCATTAATTAATTTAATTAATTAAGTAGTAGTGAGGCGTCGGTACGGAGTTGCGTCAGCTGTAGATATAGACTAGGCTAAGGGACAGACTTCATCTCTTCTATTCTCTTCACTTACACCAACCACTTCCGCTGAGTCTAACGAGGCTCAGGTGCGGGGCCTTCCACTGTGGACCGAGACTACGCAAAGGTAGAAATAGAAACTTCGCTGACTTTCTCATAAACCTTGATTTCGCTACGCTCAATAAGAACCCGGAATAGCGGAAATCGGTTCGTGTTCCGCTTCCAAAGTAAGTCGTCTTTGCCCAAGTTTGAACTGCAGACGACTCTCCAGTGGTTCCATTCCTTCTTACTTGACTTCTGGGTCAACCCAACCCGAATGGGAAGAAGAGGGTCAGCCAAACAGCGGGTAGCTCCACTTTGTACATTTGCTGAGGCAGACCAATCAGGCATTTTAGAAAAGGGAAGGGAACTTCTCACCGAAGGAGGCAGTAAGAATGAAGGAGGCGGGAAGCTACCGCTGCAAGCTTATCCTTGACTTTTTTTTTAGAGCGTACCGCTGAAATAAGAAAAAAGGTTGTTGGATGAAATAATCGGAGTGACAAATGGTTACGGTTGCGGAAACCGGATAAAGTCGGGAACCGTCGGTTACCTTTTGAATCAAAGTAGCGACGAGCCTAGTACTACGACTACAGGGGGGGAAGCTACCGCTTCGTAGACAGCTTCGCTTCCTCGTCGCTTCTTTCTGGCGACTAGCTTCTCAAGTGGGTGGCTTGGTAAGCAAGCTACCTTCAGAATCAGTAAAATCCCTATCAATAATAGGCCGGAATGGTGGGTTTGGAACCCTACTTCAATGGAAAGGGGGAATCGCCCTTTCACAGCCGCTCCTCTACAACTACCTTTCGCCCAACATGATCACGAACGAAGACAGAGAATTGCGTATATAGGAGGAGGAAACAAACCAACCCACTTGTCCTGATCAGAACGATTGAAGAAAGAGAATGGTGGCCCCTTTCGCCCAGGGGACATCGTCGGAGAACAATGTCGGGGACAGGGTGAGAACCTTCCGTTGGTTACGCCCTTGTTGTGTTGGTTCTTCCATATTTAGATATGGAGATAGATCCAGATAGAGATCTATCTCTTTCTATCGATAGATAGATATATTGAAAAATGGATATTGATCTGGTTTCAAGATCTATGAAGAAGAGAGATCCCTAAATATCCATTGGAAAAAAGAGATGAATAGAGTTGATAGGGCGGAGCCAGCTGAAGGAAGGTCGCTAACGCGACCCTGCAATCTTTCTAAAGCAACAAGGGAAAAAGTTGACTTTGAGAAAGAAGGTGCTTACTGCTCGCTCGCTGTCTACTAAACGAGCCTTCACTGCCCGCCCGGCCCCTATCTTTAATCTTAAGTAAAGAGTGAAGTCAAATCAATGAAGTGAACAGCCCAACCTCTTTGTTTGAAGCTTTGCCAGGAAGCTTCTACTTGTTGAAGCTTTGCTTCCCCTAATTCCAAAACACAACAATAGACTTGCAACTAGAGTATAGGAAAAAGCTTCTCTTTGATAGCGGGGGGTTCAGAAAGGATCTGATCGTAGATAGAGACTGAAACCTGTGCGGGGGTAAGGGCGGATGTAGCCAAGTGGATCAAGGCAGTGGATTGTGAATCCACCACGCGCGGGTTCAATCCCCGTCGTTCGCCCATCAATAAATGGACCATTTGTTACGGAGACACAAGACAAACCTAGAAAGCATTTTTTCTGCAAGTCGCGAGCTCGACTTCGCCACCCCGCTGCAGTTGCTGGTGGCCACGGTGCTCTCCGCGCAGACCACCGACGTCACCGTCAACCGGGTGACCCCGGGGCTGTTCGCCCGCTACCCCGACGCCGCGTCGCTGGCCGGCGCCGACCGCACCGAGCTCGAGGAGATCCTGCGCCCGACCGGCTTCTTCCGGGCGAAGGCGAACTCGGTGCAGAACCTCGGCATCGCGCTCGTGGAGCGGTTCGACGGCGAGGTCCCGCGGCGCCTCGACGACCTGGTGACGCTGCCCGGGGTCGGCCGCAAGACCGCCAACGTGGTGCTCGGGAACGCGTTCGGCGTGCCCGGCATCACCGTCGACACCCACTTCGGTCGCCTCGCCCGCCGGTTCGCCTGGACGTCCTCGGACGACCCGGTGACCGTCGAGCGCGAGGTCGGCGAGCTGATCCCGCGCAAGGACTGGACCATGCTGTCCCACCGGCTGATCTTCCACGGGCGTCGGGTGTGCCACGCGAAGACGCCGGCGTGCGGTGCCTGCTCGCTGCGCCGCGACTGCCCGTCGGTCGGCACCGGCCAGGAGGACCCCGTCAAGGCGGCGAAGATGCTCAAGGGCCCGCCGGTCGAGGTCGACCACCTGCTGGACCTCGTCGGTCTCGAGCGGTGACCCGCGCGGAGGTCCGCGCCACCGTCGTCGTGGTCGCGCTGGTCGTGGTGGCGGTGATCGCGTTGTGGCCGCGGTCCTCGGGGTCGTCCGCGGACCCGGGCACGACGTCGTCCGCCGCACCGACGGCCGAGGCCCCGGCGAGCACCGACCCGGGCGCGCTGGCCGCCGCCCGCGGCCGGGCGAACCTGGCCGCCTGCCCGACGCCGACCACGCCGGTCCCGCCGGCGACCCGGCCGCCCCGGCCGGCACCGTGCTCCTGAGCGCCCGGCACCGGGATCGCCGCGCTCGGCCCGGCGCTGGCCGGGCGCACGGTCCTGGTGAACCTGCTGGGCGTCCTGGTGCGCGCCGTGCCGCGAGGAGCTGCCGGCACTGGCGGCGTACTCCGCCCGCCCGGGCGCCGCCGCGGTGCTGGGCGTGGACGTCGCGGACACCCGGACGACGTCGAGGCATGGCTGGCCGACCTCGGCGTCCGCTACCCGTCGGTGAGCGATCCGGACCGCGTCGCCGCGCGGTCGCTCGGGGCGGTGCCGGTGCTGCCGGCGAGCGCCGTGGTGCGTCCCGACGAGCAGCGTCGGTGCCGGTGCCGGCGTCGGTCTGCCGGAACCCCGACGCGGTCGCGGCCGCCGTGGCGACCGCGCTCGCCGCGCCGGCCGGGGCGGCGCGATGACCCCGCGCCTGCGCCCGGAGCCGGCTCGCCCGCGCTGGCCCGCCTCGTGCGCGGCGCGGCTTCCGTGGGCATCGCGGACGTGGCGATGCGTCGCCGGCACGCCCGTGGTCACCCGGCGAGACGGCGCCGGTGCTGGTGCTCGTCGGCGACACCGCCGCCGGGTCCCGACGCTGCTCCTGCACCGAGCGCGCCTCCGAGCTGCGCGAGCACGCCGGTCAGGCGGCGTTCCCCGGCGGCGGCCTGGAGCCCGACGACGCCGGTCCGATCGGCGCGGCCCTGCGCGAGGCGCGCGAGGAGACCGGGCTCGATCCGGCCGGCGTCGTCCCCCGTCGCGACCCTGCCGGCGCTGACCATCCCGGTGACCGGCTACGCGGTGACCCCGGTGATCGCGCACTGGGCCGAGCCGAGCGCGGTCCGGGGTGGTCGACGCCGGTGAGACGGCGGCCGTCGTCCGGGTGGCTGTGGACGAACTGGCCGACCCTGCGCGACGCTTCCGGGTGACCGGGCCGTCGGGCCACGTCGGTCCGGCGTTCGCGGTGGGCGGACTCCTCGTGTGGGGGTTCACCGCCGGTCTGGTCGACTGGGTGCTCGACCTCGCCGGGTGGTCGCGTGCGTGGGACACCTCCGACGTGCGCGACCTGGCCGAGGTCTGGGCGCGCCGGCACGAGCTCAGCCAGGCACCCCCGTCCGTCCCGACCACTGAAGGGGGGCCGATCCGGTGAGCTGGGTCGACATCGTCGTCGTGCTGCTCGCGATCGCCGCGGGCATCTCCGGCTGGCGCCACGGGCTGGCGGTCGCCGCGCTGTCGTTCCTCGGCGTGCTCGGCGGTGCGCTGCTCGGTCTCAAGATCGCGCCGGCGCTCGTCGGCTCGTTCGAGAGCACCACCAGCAAGGTGGTGGTCAGCGTGGTCGTCGTGGTGGCGCTGGTCGCCCTGGGCGAGACCCTCGGGGTCTACCTCGGGTCGCGCGCTGCGCGACCGGATGCGGCTGCAGGCCGTGCGCACGGTCGACTCGACGTTCGGCTCGATCCTGCAGGCGCTGACGGCGCTGATCGTGGCGTGGCTGATCGCCCTGCCGCTGGCCGGGTCGTCGTCGACGGCGCTGTCCGGCGCGCTGCGCGACTCCCGGGTGCTCTCCGCGGTCGACCAGCTGATGCCGACCCCGGCGCCAGCTGCCCAACGAGCTGCGCGCCCTGTTCGACGCCTCCGGGTTCCCCGACGTGCTCAGCCCGTTCGCCTCCACCCCGGGCGTCGCCGACGTGCCGCCGCCGGAGCAGGCGCTGGTGCGCGACCCGGTGGTGCAGCGGGCGCGGGCGAGCGTGCTGAAGGTGCGCGGCAAGGCGCCGTCCTGCCAGCGGGCCCTCGAGGGCACCGGGTTCGTCTTCGACAACGAACGCGTGATGACCAACGCGCACGTCGTGGCCGGCACCGACGAGGTGTCGGTCGAGGTGCCGAACTCGGGCGGCGGCTCGTCGACCCGTTCGGCGCGCGTCGTCTACTACGACGACAACGTCGACGTCGCGGTGCTCGCCGTGCCCGGGCTGAGCGCGCGCCCGCTCCCGGTCAACGACTCGGTGGCCAGCACCGGCGACAACGCGGTGGCCCTCGGCTACCCGCTCGACGGCCCGTTCTCGTCGTCGCCGGCCAAGATCCGCCAGCGGATCCAGCTGCGCGGGCCGAACATCTACGAGTCGCAGACCGTCACGCGCGACGTCTACACGATCCGCGGCACGGTGCGGTCCGGGAACTCCGGCGGCCCGCTGGTCGACCCGCAGGGCAAGGTCATCGGCGTGGTGTTCGGCGCGGCGACCGACCAGGGCGACACCGGGTTCGTGCTCACCACCAACCAGGTGCGCCAGGCGCTCGACCAGGGCCGGACGGCGACCGCGCGGGTGAGTACGGAGTCGTGCGCGGCGTAGCGCCGGCGTGTCAGCGGAGTCCCGCTGCAGACATCAAGGGGAGCACGCCGATAGGGTCCGTGGTTCGACTCCGATCACCGGAACCGGGGCTCGCCGACCACCCGGGTGAGCGGCGCGGCGCTACCCGTCGGCGAGGAACGACAGCAGCGCGTCGGTGACGTGCTGCGGCGCCTCCTGGTGCGGGAAGTGGCCGACGGCCCCGAGCACCCGGGTGTGCCGCGGTCCCGCGCACCAGCGGGCCGACGCGTCGGCGAGGAAGGCGGGGGTCCACGGATCGTCGGCGCCATGGATCTGCAGCACCGGCTGGCGCAGCGGCCGGTCCATCGCCGCCGCGAACCGACGCCCGTCCGGGCGGGCCTGCGGACCGGATCGCCCACCGGAACGCCTCCACCGAGCAGTGCGACACCCGCGGCAGGCCCATCGCGGCCCGGTGCCTGTCGGCGACCTCGTCGAACTCCGGTGCGCTCGACCACGCCCGTCCCGCGCCGGCGTGCAGCAGCTCGGCCACGCGACGCCCGTCGGCGCGGCGCAGGGACCGCTCGGGCAGGCGCGGCGGCTGGAAGCCGGCCACCGTCCGCAGCGCGGGTAACGACCACGGTCGGCGCCGGGCGGCCCGCCGCAGCGCGAGCGGGTGCCGGGGCGGCGAGGACGGCGAGCCGCGTCACCGCGGCGGGCTGCTGCGTGGCCGCGGTCCAGCCCACGGCGCCCGCCCCAGCCGGCGCCGACGATCGTCGCGGAGCGGGCACCGAGCGCGCGCACGAGGCCGGTCGCGTCACCGGCGAGGGTCCAGAGGTCGTACCCCCGGGGTGGCCGGTCGGACCCGCCGTAGCCGCGCAGGTCGGCGGCCACCGCGCGGTGGCCCGCCGCCGCGAGCGCCGGCAGCCTGGTGGCGCCAGCGTCCACCAGAACCCGGGGAATCCGTGCAGAGCAGGGACCAGCGCCAGCGGGCCGCTGCCCTGCTCCGCGACGTGGATCCGGATGCCGTTGGCCGAGACCCGGTGATGGGTCCACGGGCCGGGCAGGTCGACGGGTCGGGCGCGGTCACCGTCGTGCCGCCCGCGGTGGTCGTCCTGCTCAGGCGGCGTCCGAGCGACCGCGGCGCAGCACCTCGACCGACTCGCGGGCCGTCTCGATGGTGCGCTCCGGCTTGCGGATCTTGCGGACCTTGAGGAAGCCCAGGAGGCCGGCCACGCCGGCCACCAGCAGCATGATCACGAAGGTGACCGCGAAGCCCGCCCACCGCTGGGTGGGCCAGATCAGGTTGAACGCCTCGGCCACCGCGAAGAAGAACCAGAAGAGGCTGAACAGGGCCACGACGGCGGCCACGACGAAGAAGACGCTGCCCTGCACGCCCTTCTTCACCTCGGCGGTGAGCTCGGTCTTGGCGAGCTCCACCTCGGCCCGCACCAGCGTCGAGACGTGGGTGGTGACCTCCTTGACCAGCGACCCGACGGAGGCGTCGCCCTCCTGGCGTGCCGGCTCGGCGTTCAACGGGATCGAGGGCACGACCGGGGCGGACGAGCCGGGCTGCTCGGGGCGGGACACGGGCCCTCCATGCTGGTCGGTCTGCGAGGTGGGGGTCGAGGAGGGCGGACATGCTGCCATGCCCTGCGGGTCACGGTGTCGTTGCGGCACGCGGGGCGCGCGTCAGCGACCCACGGCCACGCGGCACGTCTTCCCCGCGGGCGGTCCGTCTACCCGTCGGTGTCGGCCGTACGAGTGATGCCTACTCGGCGTCGGGTCGGCGACGCAGCTGCTTGCGCTCGCCGCGACGGCCTCGTCGTCGGTCCGGCGCCGGCCGCGCCGACGACGGTCCGGTGGCCCGGCGATGCCCCGCAGCGCCCAGGGCCGCCCGAGCACGGCCGCGAGCCGGAGGCGGGCGGCGCGACGGTTCGGAGCTGGCTGCGGTCGTCGGCGGCGACGACAGTGAGGACACCGTGGTGGGCCCGGTCGGCGAGCCGGGCCGTGGCCCGGCTGCGGTGCGGCTCGGGCAGGGCGTCGAGGTCGAGGCTGAGCTCGACGCGCGAGTCCGTCGTGTTCACGCCCTGGCCGCCGGGCCCGCTCGACCGGGAGAAGCGCCACCGGAGGTCGGCCGCGGGCACCACGAGGTCGCGCGTGACCGCGAGGTCGTCGCCGACCCCGACGCTCGCGCTCACCCCGTCCACGACGCCCAGCATGCCCGGCGTCGGCGACGGGCGCTGCTGGTTTCCGGCCGCCGCGGATGCCGGCGGGGCCCTGTCGGCGTGCTCCCCTCATGGCTGGCACCTGACGCCAGTGACGCCGCCCGCCCTCGGCCGTCGCTGGCAGCATCGGACCTCGTGCCCCCTCTCTCCGCGGACCCGCTCGAGCCGCTGACGCGCCTGCCGGGCGTGACGGACGACGCCGAGGCCGTCCGCCGTGCCCTGGTCGACGTGCACAACCACCGGACGAACCGCCGTGGCTGGCCCACCACCGCCGCCGAGGCGGGGATCCGCGCCGCCCGCGCGTCAGCGCCGCTCGACGGGGGGTCGGCCGACCTGCCCGGCGACGGTCCGGTGACCGACCCGGTGCTGGCCGGCGCGGTCCGGGTCGCCGAGGCCCTCGGCGGTCTGCTGCCGACCTGGGACCGCGCGCCCTCCCAGGTGCTCGCCCGGCTGCACGTCCTCGCGGCCGCCGACCTCACCGACACCGCAGCCGAGCCGGGCCGGCCGCGTCCCGACCCGGGGGTCGCCGAGCGGCTCGACGCCCTCGCCAGCGTGATTGCCGGTGGCACCTCGGTGCCGGCCCCCGTGCTGGTGGCCGTGGTGCACGGCGAGCTGCTCGCCCTGGCGCCCTTCCCGTCGGCGAGCGGGGTCATCGCGCGTGCGGCCGCCCGACTGACGGCGATCTCCACCGGGCTGGATCCGAAGGGTCTCGCCGTCCCCGAGGTCGGACACCTGCGCGCGGGCGAGGAGTACCGCGCCGCGGCCGAGGCCTTCGCCACCGGCCGGCCGGAGGGGCTGGCCCGCTGGTTCGCCCACTGCGCGGCCGCGTGGCGGGTCGGCGCCCGCGAGGGCACCGGCATCGCGGACGCCGCCACCACCTGATCCCCGTGGCTCCGTCCGGCCGGCCGCCGATAGGCCCGGTCGGACCAGTCGAGGCCCGAGCGCGTGCCTCGGCCATCCGCACCCCGCCGAGCTGTCCCCAGGCGGGCGCTCGCGATTCCCCCTCGGAGCCCGGCGCGGCCCACGGTGTCGGCACGGGCCGGCAGGCCGCGGCGGACGGCGGGTGGTGGTGAGCGGTGGAGACTGTGGGCCGGAGACGACGACACGGCGGGCGGTCCTCATGACCGAGGACGAGGACCTGCTCGACGAGGTGGTGCGGCTGGCGGCCGCGGCCGGGAGCGAGCTCGAGCGGGTGCCCGACGCGCCGGGGGTGCGACGACGATGGCACACCGCCGGGATGGTCCTGCTCGACGAGTCCGCCGCGCGCTCGGTCGGCACCCTGCGTCTCGGGCGCCGCGACGGTGTGGTCGTGCTGTGCCGCCACGATCCGCCGGGGTCGGTGTGGGAACGGGCGGTCTCGGTGGGCGCCGAGCACGTCGTGTCGCTGCCCGAGGGCGAGGAGTGGCTGGTCGGCGCGCTCGCCGACGCCGGTCGACGACGTGCCGAGGGCGCCGGTCGGGTGGTGTCCGTGGTCGGGGGCCGCGGCGGGGCCGGCGCGTTGGTCCTGGCGGCCGCCGTCGCCGGGCGCGCCCGCACCCGGGGCACGCGCGTGCTGCTGGTCGACTGCGATCCGCTCGGCGGTGGTCTCGAACTGGTCGTCGGCGCGGAGCAGATCGAGGGTCTGCGCTGGTCCGGGCTGGCCCTGGGCAGCGGTCGGGTGGCGGCGTCGTCCCGCACGACGCCCTCCCGTCGCCCGACGGCGCGCTGACGGTGCTGTCCTGCGACCAGGGTGGTGGTGGGCCCGAGCCGGACGCGGCGTCGGCGGTCGTCGAGGCGGGCCGTCGGGCCGGCGAGACCGTCGTGTGCGACCTGCCCCGCCACCTGCCCGAGACCGCGCTGACCGTCGTCGACCTCTCCGACCTCGTCGTCGTGGTCGTGCCGGCCGAGGTCCGGGCCGTCACCGCGGCCGCGCGTGTCGCCGAGCCCCTCGTCGCCCGCGGCGCGGTCGTCCGGGTCGTCGTGCGCGGCCCCGCGCCCGGCGGTCTCGACCGCAGCGACGTCGAGCGCGCTCGGCCTGGACGTGCTGACGTCGGTGGCGGCCGAGCCCGGCCTCGCGGAGGCGCTCGACGAGGGCGCGGTCCCCGCCACGATGGACGGGACCCCTGCAGGACGCCGCCGCTGCCGTGCTCGACGCGCTCGACGACGCCGGCCAGGGACGGGCGGCATGAGCAGCGACCCCGGCCTCGTCGAACGGGTGCGCACCCGGCTGGTCTCCGAGGGCGTCGACGCCGGCGTGGCCGAGCTCGCCACGGCCGTGCGGGCCGAGGCGCGGGGGGTGGTCGGCGACGCCGACGTGCTCGCCGCGGTCCGCGAGCTGCAGCGCGAGTTCGTCGGTGCCGGGCCGCTCGAGGGGCTGCTGCGCGAGCCCGCGGGCGTGCCGACGTGCTGGTCACCGGGCCGGACGCCGTGTGGGTCGACCGGGGCGCCGGCCTGCGAGCGCACCGGGATCACGTTCCTCGACGACGCCGCCGTGCGCCGCCTCGCCCAGCGCCTCGCCGGCGCCGCGGGCCGGCGGCTCGACGAACGTGCGAGCCCCTGCGTCGACGCGCGCCTGCCGGGCTCCGGCGCGCGGCTGCACGCGGCCGCTCGCACCGGCTCGCCGCCGACGGCACCGTCGATCGTCGCTGCAGGTGCTCGCGAGCGACGCGACGCACGACCTCGGACCGAGCTGCGCGGCGCCGCGGCACCCTGGACCCGGCCGCCGAGGCGATCCTGCGCGCGGTTGTCGCGGCCCGGCTGGCCGTGCTGGTCTCCGGCGGGACCGGCTCCGGGAAGACGACGCTGCTCGGCGCCCTGCTCGGCGCCGTCGACCCGGCGGAGCGGCTGGTCACCGTCGAGGACGCGGAGGAGCTGCGCCCGCGGCACCCGCACGTCGTCCGGCTGGTGGCCCGCCCGCCGAACATCGAGGGCGCGGGCGAGGTCCCGCTGCGCGACCTGGTCCGGCAGGCACTGCGGATGCGGCCGGACCGGCTGGTGGTCGGCGAGGTGCGCGGGGCCGAGGTGTGCGACCTGCTGGCCGCGCTGAACACCGGGCACGACGGCGGCGCCTGCACCGTGCACGCCAACTCGGTCCGCGAGATCCCCACCCGGATGCAGGCGCTCGCCGGGCTGGGCGGGATGTCGCCGTCCACGTTGCAGAGCCAGTTCGCCGCGGCCGTCCAGGTCGTGCTGCAGATGCACCGCCGACGGGACGGCCGCCGGGTGCTCGACGGTCGGTGTGCCGCGGCGCGGCCGTCGACCGCGTGCGCCGGGCGGCCGTGGTCCGGCCGGACCGCCGGTCGGCGAGGGCCGACCCCTCGAGGCCGCCGACCTCGGCGCGGCTGCTCACCCGCGCCGTGGTCGCAGCAGTCGCGCCGCGGTCGCCGGCAGCTCGCCGCCCGCAACGTGCGGGCCGCCCGACGACGCCCGGCTGCCCTCGGTCGTCGCGCACGACGGCCGCCCCGGTCGCCGGCACGCAGGTGGTCCGCAGCGCCGGTTGCCGCCGGCGCGGCGCCCCGGACGCGTCCCGCCCGACGTTGCAGGACCGCTCGCCGGCCGGGGGCGCGAACACCAGCTTCGGCCAGTACCGGCCGCCGTCGGTCTCGCCCTGGTTCCAGGGTTCGGGGCGTCGCCGGAAACCGAGACCGGCGAGCGCGGCCGGGACGGCCGGGTCGTCCACCCGCGCCACCCGGACCTGCACGTCGAGGCAGTCCTTCGCCGGGAGCCCGGGCTCGGCAGCCCCTGCCGGTAGGCGCCGGCCCGGTCCCGGTCCCGGAACAGCACGAGCGGCAGGATCGGCTGCTCGGCCCGGTTCTCCACCACGACGAACGCGGCCAGCAGCAGCACGCCGGCGCCGAACGCGGCCAGCGTGAGCGGTGCGGTCCAGCCGGACTCGGACGCCTGGGTGAAGCCGAACACGAGCGCGACCATCCCGGCCGTCGACGTGATCGCGCCGGTGACGTCCAGCCGCCGGACGCCGTCCTCGCCGCGATCCGCGACCGCGCGGACCGCGCCCCGACCTCTGGAGCTCTCGTCCCATGACCGCCACGTCCGACGCCCCGACCGTGCCCGCGCGCACGACGCTGCCGCGCCACGACCACCTGATCGGCGGCGAGCAGGTGCCGCCGGCCGGCGGCGAGTACGTCGCCAGCGACAACCCGACCACCGGCGTGCCCTGGTACGAGGCCGCCCGCGGCACCGCCGCCGACGTCGACCGCGCCGTCGCCGCGGCCCGGCGCGCGTTCGAGTCCCCGGGCTGGCGCCGGCTCTCGCAGACCTCCCGGATCGCTGCCGGGGTGGCCGGTGACCGGCCTGCCGACCCCGTGGTGGGCGGCCTCCGCCGGTTCGCCGGCCGCGCCGAGGACTTCTTCCTGCTCCAGATCGTCTCCAACGCCGCCAGCGCGCTGGTCTGGGCGGTCTCGATCGTGATCCGCTGGCCGCTGCTCGGGCTCGTCGTCGGCGGGCTGCTCGGGCAGCGCACGCGCTGGCGCCGGGACCCGCGGTCGCCGCCGGGGTGGCCGTCGCCCTGGGACTCCCGCGAGTTCGAACCCGCCGAGGCCAAGCGCCCCGATCCGCTCACCGGCTGGGCCGGCAGCGGCGACGGCAATCCTGCGCGCCGGGTTGCCGCTCGACCGGGCGGCGCGCGCGGTGGTGCCGGTGCTGCCGGCAGCGGCCGGCGAGGCGCTCACCCGCGTCGCCGACCTCGTCGCCCTCGGCGCCGACCCGATCGAGGCGTGGCAACCCGCCCTGGACGAGCCGCTGACCGCACGGCTCGCCCGTGCCGCCCGGCGTTCGGCGCGCAGCGGCTCGGCGGTGGCCGACGTGGCCACCGCGGTCGCCGACGTGACGTGCGCAGCGACGCCGCCGACCAGGTCGCCGCCCGCTCCGCCGAGCGGGCCGGCGTCGCGGTCACCGGCCCGCTCGGCCTGTGCTTCCTGCCCGCGTTCCTGGCGCTGGGCATCGCGCCGGTCGTGGTCGGGCTGGCCGCCCCGCTGCTGGAGCAGCGATGAGACCGCACGCCCGCCGTGGGCGTGGGAGAGGAGACGTCCATGAGCACATCAGCGCTCCCGCCGGCGCCCGACCGGCGCCGGTTCGTCGACCGGGTGCTGCGGGCCGACGAGGGGATGAGCACCGCCGAGTACGCGATCGGCACCATCGCGGCGGCGGCCTTCGCCGCCCTGCTCTACACCGTCATCAGCGGGAACTCGGTGGTCGGTGCGCTGACCGGGATCATCCAGCGAGCACTGACCGCCGCCTTCTGAGGACGATCGGTGATGACGCCGGGATGGTCACCGTGGAGGCGGCCGTCGCGATCGGGTCGCTGATAGCGGTGCTCGCGGTGGTGCTGGCGGCCATGGCGGCCCGAGTTGCGACGACTTGTGGCCGACGCCGCTGCCGAGGCTGCCCGCCTCGCCGTGCGGGGCGACGTCGACGGGGCCCCGCTGGTCCGCGAGCCGCGCTCGTCCCGCGCGCCGCGAGCGACGTCGAGCTGCGCGGCGACGACGTCGCGGTGCGGGTCGACGCGGCGCCTGCGGGTCGGCGCTGCCGTCGCTCCGGGTCGGCGCCCACGCCGCGGCCCGACAGGGGCCCGACCTGGTCGCGTCCGGCGCGCCCGGGACCGACACGGCTGCCGGGAGCGCCGGCGACGCGAGCACCGGGCCCGACGGCGCGGCGGGCGACGGCTCGCCCGGGACGACGCCGACGGGCCTCGATGGCCGCTCCGGCGGCCGGCGCGACTCCGGCCGGCGCCGTCGCCGGGCGGAGCGGCGGCGCGGTGGCGCCGTCGACGGTGCGGCGACGGTCGTCGCCGCGGCCGCCGTGGCCGTGGTCGTCGTGCTGCTCGGACTGGGCCTCACGCTCGGCGCGGCGACCGTCGCCCGCCACCGGGCGGAGTCCGCCGCGGACCTCGCCGCCCTGGCCGGGGCTTCTGACGCGGTGAGCGGTTCGGATGTGGCGTGCGGGCGAGCCCGTGAGGGTCGCCCGGACGAACGGGGCCGTCATGACGTCCTGCGAGTGGCGCGGTTGGACGGTCACGGTGACCGTGACGCGCCCCTGTGGCTGCCTCCCGAGCGTGGCCGGTGCCGCCTTCGGGCGAGCACGAGCGGGTCCGGTGCCCCCTGGCGGGGGCCGAGACGCCGCCGATCCGTGACGAGGCGATATCAGGGACGGGCGACGGCAAGGTGAACGGACCGTGTCCCTGGATGAGCGGCGGGTGCCCGTTCCCAGGTGAGCGACGAGCTGTCGATCACCGCACGCTCACCCGCCGGACGGTCCGTTCCCGGGCGTTCGGCGTGCGCCCACGGCCGATGGGCGATGACGGGTGGCGAAGCACCCGAGTGCGGGCCGTTACCTAGGGCACAGGCGCGCTGGGCAGGGCGAGCCGGTTCAGGAGGACCTGATGCAGTGGTGGGACAGCTATCGCGCCGTGTACGGCACGGAGCTCCGCGCTGAGGCGCTCGGGCTCGCCGATCACGGGTGGGCGGTGGTCCCCGGCACCTTCCCGCAGGGTGAGGGCTGGGCCGGGTGCAGCGGAGCGTCGCAGGAGGGGCCGACCCCGGTCCTCGACGACTGGGGCGTCCGCGCCTCGACCGACCCCACCCAGATCACCGAGTGGTGGTCCGGGTTGCCGTACTCGATCCTGCTGCCCACGGGTCTGACCTTCGACGTGGTCGAGGTCCCGGCGACGGTCGGTCGCCGCGCCGCCACGGTCCTGCGGGACCGTCGGGGTCCCGGTGCCGATCGCCGCCACGCCGACCGGCGAGTGGATGTTCCCGGTGCGCGCGGGCGAGCCGCTGCGTCCCGACCTCGCCGGGCCGGGCCGGGATCCTCCTGCACGGCCGCGGCAGCTGGTTCGCCGCGCCGCCGTCGACGTTGCCGCAGGGCTCGGTGCACTGGCGGGTGCGTCCGGCCGTCGTGCGGTTGGGTCCTCGCCCGACCCCTACCTCGTCCAGGACGCCCTCGGCCGAGGCCGTCGCGCAGCGCCCGAACCTCGGCGGCGGTGGCGGCGACGTACCGGATGGCCACGGTCGGCCACCGGCCTCCGTTCCTGACGAACGCCATCGCACCACAACTGAACAGCGGACCACGGGGCACCTGCTCCCGGCTCGCCCGCCCGCCGCGTCGATCAGCCCGACGCCGCGAGGCCGACGCGTCGGAACCGCCGCACCGACCGATACGCCGAGCCGCCCGAGCAGCGGGCGCCGCGTCAGGGTCGGCCGAGCGTCGAGGGGGTTCAGCGGTGGTGGGCGGGAGCCGACGTGTTCGGCGCCTCCCGGGCGACGCGCCCGACGAGAGCCGTCGCGCGGCCCGCCGCCGCCCGCCCCGAACGGCGCCGCGGGCCGGGATGACCATTCCCCGGCTCCGCGGCGCTCACAGACGGCGCCGCGGGTCGGGACGACCATTCCCCGGCCCGCGGCGCCGCAGATGTCCCCGCGGGCCGGGACGCCCGATGCCCCGGCCCGCGGCGCCACAGATGTCGTCGTGGGCCGGGCGCTCCCCGTACCCCGGTCCACGGCGAAGCGCGTCGGTCCGCGTTCACGTCGGCGGGCAACCAGCTCCAACACCGCGTCCAGGGTACCGCCACCGCGCCCGCCTTGTCCAGCGGGTCGTTGCCGTTGCCGCACTTCGGCGACTGCACGCACGACGGGCAGCCGGCGCGGCACTCGCAAGCCGCGATCGCCTCCCGCGTCGCCGCCAACCAGCCCCGCAGCGCCTCGTGCGCGCGGTCGGCGAACCCCGCGCCGCCGGGGTGGCCGTCGTGCACGAAGACGGTGGGCCGCCCGGTGTCCGGGTGCAGCGCCGTCGACACCCCGCCGATGTCCCAGCGGTCGCACGTCGCGAACAGCGGGCAGCAGCCCGATCGCGGCGTGCTCGGCCGGCGTGCAGCGCGCCGGCCGGCCGACGGCACGATCACCCGCCGCGGCGAGCACCGCTCGTCGAGCGTGTACCAGACCGCCCGGCGTCGCCAGGCGTCCGCGCGCGGCATGTCCAGGCGGCACCGACTCGAGCACCTGCCCGGACGGCAGCCGGCGCAGGTAGCCGACCACCTGCTCGGTCACCTCGACGGTGCCCAGGCACACCTGCACCGGCCCGTGCGTCGCGCACCGTTCGGTGTCGGTGACCGAGATGTCGATCACGGTGCGGGCCTGCGTCGTCCAGCTCCGGGCTCCTCGGGGTGCACGAACGGCGAGGGCCTGGTCGAGGTCGAGCGAGTCGACGACGTAGCTCGTCGCCCTGGTGCAGGTGCACGGCGCCGGGCGTGGACGGTGGCCGGCGCGCTGCCCTCGTCGACGGTGCCCAGCATCCGCCCGGTCTCCGCCTCGACCACCACGACCTGGCCGCCCCCGCTGCCGCGGATGTCGACGCCGTGCGTGCGGGCGCTCGGTCGGCCGAGGCCCAGAACCAGCCGCCGCGCCGCCGCCGCAGCAGGCCCTCGGCGACCAGGTCGTCGAGCACCGACCGCGCTGCCCGCCGCCGAGCACGTCGTACAGCGTCACTGCTGGTCAGCGGCATCTCCGACGCCGCACAGGCGAGGTGCGGCGCGAGCACGTAGGGGTTGGTCGGGTCGAGCACGCAGCGCTCCAGCGGCGCGCCGAGCATCGCTTCCGGGTGGTGCACCAGGTAGGTGTCCAGGGGGTCGTCGCGGGCGACCAGCACCACCAGCGCGTCGTCGCCGGCCCGACCGGCCCGGCCCGCCTGCTGCCAGAAGGACGCCCGCGTGCCCGGGAACCCGGCGACCACCACAGCGTCCAGGCCGGAGATGTCGACGCCGAGCTCCAGGGCGTTCGTCGTCGCCACCCCGCGCAGCGCCCCGGACATCAGTGCGCGCTCGAGCTCGCGGCGCTCCTCGGGCAGGTACCCCGCGCGGTAGGCCGCCACCTGCTCGACCAGCGACGATGACGACCTCCGCCAGGTGGCGGCGCGCGCCCGAGCGCCGTGAGCTCGGCCCCCCGGCGCGAGCGGACGAACGCCAGCGTCCGGGCGCCCTCGGTGACCAGGTCGGCGAGGATGCGGGCGGTCTCGGCGCCGGCCGAGCGGCGTACCGGCGCGCCCTGTTCCCCGGTGACCTCGGCCAGCAGTGGCGGTTCCCACAGGGCCACCGCCCGGGCACCCCGCGGCGAGGTGTCGTCGGACCACCTCGCGCACCGGCAGGCCGGTCAGCGCCGACGCCGACGTCGCGGGGTCGGACACCGTCGCCGACGCCAGCACGAACGTCGGCCGGGCGCCGTAGCGGGCGCAGATTCGCCGCAGCCGGCGCAGCAACAGCGCGACGTGCGACCCGAACACGCCCCCGGTAGGCGTGGCACTCGTCGACGACGACGTAGCGCAGCCGGCGCAGGAACGTCGTCCAGCGACCGTGCCGCGGCAGCGATCCCGACGGTGGAGCATGTCGGGGTTCGTGAGCAGGACTCCGCGTGCGTGCTGGCGCACCCAGTCCCGCTCGGCGATCGGGGTGTCGCCGTCGTAGGAGGCGGCGCGCACGTCGGACCCGCCGAGCGCCCCGGCGGCGGCGCAGCTGGTCGGCCCCCAGCGCCTTGGTCGGCGAGAGGTACAGCGCGGTCGCGCGGCGTGTCCTCGGTCAGCGTGGCCAGCACCGGGCAGCTGGTAGGCCAGCGACTTGCCGGACGCGGTCCCGGTGGACACCACCACGTGCTCGCCGGCGTGCGCGAGCTCGGCGGCCGCGGCCTGGTGGCACCACGGGCGGTCGACGCCGGCGGCGCCGAGCCGCTCGACCAGCGGCGACGGCACCCACGACGGCCACTCGGCGGTGCCGCCCTCCCGTGCCGGCAACGACCTCGGCGTGGGTCAGCGGCGACTCGCCGGCCGGCGTACCGGCCAGCACCCGCCGCAGCAGCACCGTGCCGCGGGCGTCGTCGTCGGGGACGAGCGCGGCGCGGGCCAGGGCGCCGACACCACCGGCGCCCGACGGTTCGCCCACCTGTTCGATCCCCACGCACACCGACCCTCGCACACCCCGCGCCGGACCACGACTCCGGTGGTCGGGAAACGGTCGAGCGCGTCCCGTCTCCCGACCCCGGGTCGAGCTCCGCTGCGCTCCGTCTCCCGACCCCGGGTCGAGCTCCGCTGCGCTCCGTCTCCCGACCCCGGGTCGAGCTCCGCTGCGCTCCGTCTCCCGACCCCGGGTCGAGCTCCGCTGCGCTCCGTCTCCCGACCCCGGGTCGAGCTCCGCTGCGCTCCGTCTCCCGACCCCGGGTCGAGCTCCGCTGCGCTCCGTCTCCCGACCCCGGGTCGAGCTCCGCTGCGCTCCGTCTCCCGACCCCGGGTCGAGCTCCGCTGCGCTCCGAACGACGGCGTGTGACCACCCCATACACTGCGGCACCTGTCCACCACCCCGCGTGCCGGGGCGGGTGGCCTGATCCTCTTGATCTCGCGCCGAGGCGGCCGCACGGCTTCCCTCCCTCGACGCAAGCATGTCCGTGCCAACCGGGAGGCTGGATGCAAGTGCAGTCCGTCCTCGCTCAAGGAGTCGAGTTCTCCACGAGCGACTACACCGTGGTCAGTCGTGGTGGCGGTGATCGCCCTCATCGCCCTGGCCATCGGCTTCGTCCTGCGTCAGCAGGTACTCGGAGCCGACGAGGGCACCGAGGGCATGCGCGACATCGGTCGCGCTGTCCAGGAGGGCGCCCAGGCGTTCCTGAACCGCCAGTTCAAGACGCTGGCGCCCGTTCATCGTCATCGTGTTCATCGTGCTGGCGTTCCTGCCGGCGCCCACCCTCGAGGTCCGTGTCGGGCGCTCGATCGCGTTCGTGCTCGGTGCGCTGTTCTCGATGGCCATCGGCGGCCTCGGCATGAACCTCGCCACCAAGGCGAACATCCGGGTCGCCGCAGCCGCCAACACCGAGGGCGGCCGGGACAAGGCGAGCGCGGATCGCGTTCCGTACCGGCGGCGTGGTCGGCATGGCCACCGTCGGTCTCGGCCTGCTCGGCGCGGCCGTCGTGGTGCTCGTCTTCGCCGCGGACGCCCCGCGCGTGCTCGAGGGCTTCGGCCTCGGCGCCGCCCTGCTCGCCATGTTCATGCGTGTCGGCGGCGGCATCTTCACCAAGGCCGCCGACGTCGGCGCCGACCTGGTCGGCAAGGTCGAGGCCGAGCATCCCCGAGGACGACCCCCGCAACGCCGCCGACCATCGCCGACAACGTCGGCGACAACGTCGGCGACTGCGCCGGCATGGCCGCCGACCTGTTCGAGTCCTACGCGGTGACCCTGGTCGCGGCGCTGATCCTCGGGTCGGTGGCGTTCGGGTCGCTGGCGCCTGACCTACCCGCTGATCGTGCCGGCCATCGGCGTCATCACCGCGATCATCGGCGTGTTCATCACCCGGACCCGCGAGGGCGAGAACGCGGCTGACGGCGATCAACCGCAGCTTCTACATCTCGGCGGCCGATCTCGATCGTGCTGTGCTCGGTCGCGGCCTTCACCTACCTGCCGCCGAGCTTCGGCGAGCTGCAGGGGCTGAACGCCGACCGCGTCGACATCGCGACCGCGGGCAACCCGCAGATCATCGCCTTCGCCGCGGTGCTCATCGGCATCGTGCTGGCGATCATCATCCTGTCGCTGACCGGCTACTACACCGGCACCGAGAGCCAGCCGGTCAAGGACGTCGGCACCAGCTCGCTGACGGGTTCGGCCACCGTCATCCTGGCCGGCATCTCGGTCGGCTTCGAGTCGGCGGTCTACACCGCGATCGTCATCGGCGCCGCCGTGTACGGCGCGTTCCTGCTGTCCGGCTCGGTGTTCGTGTGCGCTGTTCGCGGTGTCGCTCGCCGGCACCGGCCTGCTGACCACGGTCGGCGTCATCGTCGCGATGGACACCTTCGGGCCGGTCTCGGACAACGCGCAGGGCATCGCCGAGATGTCCGGCGACGTCGAGGGCAAGGGCGCGGAGATCCTCACCGAGCTCGACGCGGTGGGCAACACCACCAAGGCCATCACCAAGGGCATCGCCATCGCGACCGCCGTGCTCGCGGCGACCGCGCTGTTCGGGTCGTACAACGACGCGATCCAGGGGGCGTACGCCGAGGCCGGCCAGCGCCTGGGCGACCTCTACAACGTCACGGCGCCGAACCTGCTGGTCGGCGTGGTGATCGGTGCGGCCGTGCGTGTTCATGTTCTCCGGACTCGGCCATCAACGCGGTGTCGCGTGCGGCCGCCGCGGTGGTCTACGAGGTCCGGCGCCAGTTCAAGGACGATCCCCGGGATCATGGACCGGTCGGCGCGTCCGGAGTACGGCCGCGCCGTCGACCTCGTGCACCCGCGACGCGCTGCGCGAGCTGGCCACCCCCGGCCTGCTGGCGATCCTCGCGCCGATCGCGGTCGGCTTCGGTCTCGGCGTCGGCCCGCTGGCCGGCTACCTGGCCGGCGCCATCGCGGCCGGCACCCTGATGGCCGATCTTCCTCGCCAACTCGCGGCGGTGCCTGGGACAACGCGAAGAAGCTGGTCGAGGACGGCAACCACGGCGGCAAGGGCTCCGACGCCCACGAGGCCACGATCATCGGCGACACCGTCGGCGACCCGTTCAAGGACACCGCGGGCCCGTCGATCAACCCGCTGATCAAGGTCATGAACCTGGTCTCGGTGCTGATCGCCCCGGCGGTCGTGACGCTCTCGGTCGGCGAAGCCGCCAACCCGATCGATCCGGATCGTCATCGCGGTCGTGGCCCTGCTGGCGATCATCGCGGCGATCTTCATCTCGAAGCGGCGCTCCACCGCGATCGCCGACAGCAACTCCGACGCCCCGGCGACTGCGAGCGCCTGACGTCGGTTCGCTCCGAAGCGAAGGGCACCATCGGTCGGTTCCATCGACCGGTGGTGCCCTTCGTGCGTTCCAGCGGCCGGTGCCGGGGACGGGCCGAACGCTCGACCGTCCGGTGCGTCGCCCACCGACGGTTCGAACGCATGTTCTAGGGTGCGCAGCCGTGGGGCAGCTGTCCTTCTTCTCCGCGGACGCTCACCCGCGTGCCCTCACCGACCTGGAGGGCGTGCTCTGCGCGCGCGGCCAGGTCTCGGTGTTCGGCCGCGGGACGACGGCGCGGCTCTCGATCGTGCTGGGCCTGCCGCCGACCCCGGGTGACGACGACGCGGCCCACGACGACGGCGATCCCAGCGAGCCCGAGGACGCCACCGACGTGCGCGACCCGGACGGCCTGCCGCGAGGGCGACGAGGTGCCCGACCGGGACGTCCACGGACGACGCGCTCGACCCGGACGACGCGCTCGACCCGGACGACCCGCTCGACCCGCTCGACCCGGACGACGCCCCCGAGAGCCACGCGCCCCGCCCGCCCGACCCGCTCACGGAATGGCGCGCCCACGCCCTGCGTTGCGCCTTCCGCAGCCGGGGCGTGGACGCCGAGGTCGGGCGCCTGGACGACGGCCGACCGGTGGTGCGCAGCGCCTACCGCGCCGACCTGGTGGCGATGGCGCGGTCGTGGACGCGGGGAGCGGTCAAGGCGGCGCCCGTGCGACCTGGAGCTCGACGGCCCGCGGCTGCGCGTGTGGGTGCTCGCCGCCGGCCGGCAGCACGGCCCGGTGTACCTGCTCGGCCTCGACCCGCACGCCCCGGAGACGCACCGGGCTCTGCTCGCGGCGAGTGCACCGGGCCGGCATCGTCGCCGCCCTCGGCGGCGACCGCGCGGGGCCGGTGCTGCGGATCGCCGGGCGCCGGCGTCAGGCCCGGCTCGCCGAACTGGTCGGCGACCGGCCGGCGTCGTTGATGGACGGGATCTGGCCCGGATGAGACACGTCACACTGGCCGTTCGGCCGTGTGGCCAGCACCGAACGGCCCACGGTGTCCACCGGTCGGCGCCCGTGAGCCCACGGTGAACGGCTACGGGCGGTGGCGTCCCCTCGGGCGTGAGGCACACTGACGGCGAGTGGTCGTCCGCGCCACTCCCGCGACGAGACGAGGCATGCAGGTGGCAGCGAGCGAAGGGTTCGACGACGGCACGCAGCGCGACCAGTGAGGGCACCGCGACCACCGCGACCTCGACCACCACGCGGTCGAAGAGCTCCGGTGGCGGGCGCAAGAACGGCAACGGTGGCGCCAGCCCGGCCGGTGACGGCGGCCGGCGCCTCGTGATCGTCGAGTCGCCGGCGAAGGCGCGCAAGATCGCCGACTACCTCGGGTCGAGCTACATCGTCGAGTCCAGCCGGGGCCACATCCGCGACCTGCCGCGCGGTGCCGCCGACGTCCCCGCCAAGTACAAGGGCGAGTCCTGGGCGCGCCTCGGGGTCGACGTCGACCACGAGTTCGAGCCGCTCTACGTCGTCACCCCCGACAAGAAGTCGACCGTCACCGAGCTCAAGGACGCCCTCAAGGAGGTCGACGAGCTCTACCTCGCGACGGACGGCGACCGCGAGGGCGAGGCCATCGCCTGGCACCTGCTGGAGACGCTCAAGCCGAAGGTGCCGGTCCGCCGGATGGTGTTCCACGAGATCACCGAGTCGGCCATCCAGGCCGCCGCGGCCAACCCCCGCGACCTCGACCAGGACCTCGTCGACGCCCAGGAGACCCGGCGCATCCTCGACCGCCTCTACGGCTACGAGGTCAGCCCGGTGCTCTGGAAGAAGGTCATGCCGAAGCTGTCGGCGGGCCGCGTCCAGTCGGTGGCCACGCGGGTCGATCGTCGAGCGCGAGCGCGAGCGGATGGCGTTCGTCTCCGCCGAGCTACTGGGGCATCGACGCGCAGCTGCACAGCACCGGCGGCGCCCAGGACGAGCAGGCCCCGCGCAGCTTCAAGGCCGACGCTCACCGCGGTCGACGGCGCACGGGTGGCCACCGGCCGCGACTTCGACTACGCCTGGGCACGACTCAAGACCGCCGAGGTCCGCTGGCTCGACGAGCGTCCGAGCGCCCGCCGGCCTGGCCGAGGAGCTCTGGGCGACCGCGACTACACGGTGTCCTCGGTCGAGGAGAAGCCGTACACCGCGCAAGCCCTACGCGCCCTTCATGACCTCGACGCTCCAGCAGGAGGCGTGGGCGCAAGCTGCGGCTTCTCGGCCGAGCCGCACGATGCGCACCGCGCAGCGGCTCTACGAGAACGGCTACGATCACCTACATGCGCACCGACTCGACGACGCTGTCCGAGACGGCGATCAACGCGGCGCGCAGCCAGGCCCGCCGACCTCTACGGCGCCGAGCTACGTCGCCGGACAAGCCGCGCCAGTACCAGCACGCAAGGTCAAGAACGCCCAGGAGGCGCACGAGGCGATCCGCCCGACGGGCGAGACGTTCCGGACGCCCGGCCAGGTCGCGCGGCGAGCTCTCCGGCGACGAGTTCCGGGTCTACGAGCTGATCTGGCAGCGCACGCATCGCCAGCCAGATGCGCGACGCGCGCGGCACCACGATGAGCGTCCGCGATCACGGCGCACGCCGACCACCGGCCAGGAGTGCACGTTCTCCGCGTCCGGGCGCACGATCACGTTCCCCGGCTTCCTGCGCGCCTACGTCGAGACCGTCGACGAGGAGGCCGGCGGCGAGGCCGACGACGCCGAGCGCCGCCTGCCGCGCCTGCGCCGAGGGCGACGCGTGCGCCGCCGACGCGCCTCGACCCGCCGAGGCCACACGCACCAACCCGCCGGCGCGCTACACCGAGGCGTCAGCCTGGTCAAGACGCTCGAGGAGCGGGGCATCGGCCGCCCCTCGACCTACGCGTCGATCATCAACACGCATCCAGGAGCGCGGCTACGTCTGGAAGAAGGGCAGCGCGCTCGTCCCCAGCTGGATCGCCTTCGCCGTCATCGGGCTGATGGAGACAGCACTTCGGGCGCCTGGTCGACTACGACTTCACCGCGGCCCTGGAGGACGAGCTCGACGCGATCGCGGCGGGCGACGCCCGGCGTCAGGACGTGGCTGTCGCACTTCTACTTCGGCGACGACTCCGGCAACGGCTACGTCGACGGCAACGAAGGTCGGGCGGGCTGGCGTCGAGGCGTCGATGGCGCAGCCTGGGCGGGCTGAAGAAGCTGGTCGGCGACAACCTCGAGGGCATCGACGCGCGCGAGGTCAACTCGCTGCGGATGTTCGCCGACGAGGCAGGGTCGCGACGTGGTGGTCCGGGTCGGCCGGTACGGCCCCTACCTCGAGCGGTATCGATCACCGAGAACGGCGAGGAGTCCTCGCAACGGGCCAACCTGCCCGACGACCTGCCGCCCGACGAGCTCGACCTGGCGCTGGCCGAGGAGCTCTTCTCGACGCCGCAGGAGGGTCGCTCGCTGGGCACCGATCCGGAGACCGGCCACGAGGTCCTCGCCAAGGAGGGGCGCTTCGGGCCGTACGTCACCGAGGTGCTGCCCGAGGGCGCCAAGTCCAAGCCGCGCACCGGCTCGCTGTTCGCGTCGATGACGCTCTCCGAGATCACCATCGACGACGCGCTGAAGCTGCTCTCGCTGCCGCGGGTGGTCGGCACCGACCCCGACTCGGGCGAGGAGATCACCGCGCAGAACGGGCGCTACGGGCCGTACATCAAGAAGGGCAAGGACTCGCGGTCGCTCGACAGCGAGGACAAGCTCTTCACGGTGACGCTCGAGGAGGCGCAGGCGCTCTACGCGCAGCCCAAGCAGCGCGGTCGGGCCGCCGCCAAGCCGCCGCTCAAGGAGATGGGCAAGGACCCGAACTCCGGCGAGCAGATGGTGGTCAAGGACGGCCGGTTCGGGCCGTACGTCACCGACGGCACCGGGGTCAACGCGTCCCTGCGCAAGGGCGACGACGTCGAGACGCTGACCGACGAGCGCGCCGCCGAGCTGCTCGCCGAGAAGCGCGCCAAGGGGCCGGCGCCGAAGAAGACCGCGGCCAAGTCGCCGTCGAAGTCCTCGTCCTCGAAGTCGACGGGCACGAAGTCAGGGGCGAAGTCCACGGCGTCGAAGTCGTCGGCGTCCAAGTCCTCGGCGTCCAAGCCCAAGGGCGGATCGGGGCGCAAGACCCCGACGAGCTGACGGGCCACCGGTCGTCGCGGCTCCGCGCGGCAGCGATGCCCGCGGCGTCGAGCTGGTCGCCGGACGGCACCCAGCGCCGGGCGGCGGCTCGCGTCCCGGTCGGAGCCGGACGCCGAGCACCACCGTCGGATCCAGGTCGTGGACTCGGTCGGGCCGCCGGTGCCGCTGCCGCGCCTGCCGCCGTTGCCGGTGCGGTGGCCCGGACGGACCGGACGCCGACGCGGTGGCGCGCTGGATGGAGCAGGACGCCGTCGAGCACCGCGACGACCCGCCGCCGCAGCCCCACCGCGTGCTGCCGCGACCGAGCGCCCGGTGTCGCTGCCCGTGCCGCAGCCCGGCGGTCGTCGCCACTCCGCGCGCGAGGAGCCCGCCGCGGGCTCGGCGTCAGGCGGCCCCGAGGAACCGTGGGTCCGCGAGCGACGCGAGGAGCGCGACCGGTCGGGAGTTCGCGTCAGTGGCGGGCCGGTGCCGCGTCGCCCGTCGCGGCGCCGCCAGCGCCGCTGCGGCCCGGTGCTGCTGCTGCTCGTCGTGCTGCTGGTGCTCGTGCTGGTCGGATCGCGCTGTCCTGACCGGCCGATCCGCTCGCGTCGGCGGCGGGACATGGCTGACGCCGGGTGTCGGTCACGCTGCCCGCTCGTCGGCCGCGCGGAGCACCGCGCCGTGCAGCTCGGGGCCCGAGCCCAGCCGGCTTCACCCACCGCAACGGGCCCTCGTGCTCCCACGGACGCTGCGCGCGCAGCATCGAGCTCGCTCACGCCGAGCCCCAGCTCGTCCCACCAGCGCTTCACCGTGTTCATCGGTCGACCTTCTCGGGACGGCCGGCGCGGAACGAGTGGCAGGAGCGACACCATCGGATACATTCCTGCCATGCACGTGGTCGCCCTGCCCGTCACCGACGGCACGCCGATGTTCGAGCTCTCGACCGTGGCCGAGGTCTTCGCCACCGACCGGTCGCACGCCACCGGCATCGCCCCGCAGGACTGGTACGACGTGCGCGTGTGCGCCGGCGAACCCGGGCCGCTGCGGATGTGGCCGTGGGGCACGATCGAACCGGAGCACGGGCTGGACGCCCTCGACGAGGCCGGCACCGGTGCTCGTGCCGCCGGCCCGCGACGGCCGCGACGACTTCCCGCCCGCGCTGCTCGACGCCCTGCGCCGGCGCCCACGCGCGGGGTGCGCGCATCGCGTCGATCTGCACCGGCGCCTTCGTCCTGGGCGCCGCCGGGCTGCTCGACGGGCGGCCCGCGATCACCCACTGGCGCTCGCATCGACGCCTCGCCGCGCGCTCCCGCGATCGGCAGCGACCACGACCGTGCTCTACGTCGACGACGGCGACGTCGCTGACGTCGGCCGGCTCGGCCGCCGGCATCGACCTGTGCCTGCACCTGGTGCGCCGCGACCACGGCAGCCGGGTCGCCGGCGTCGTCGCCCGGTACGGCGTCGTCCCGCCCCACCGCGACGGCGGCCAGGCCCAGCATCGTGCCGGACGCCCGTGCCCGACACCGGCCGGCGTGTCGTTCGGCTGAGGCTCCTCGACTGGGCGCGCCGCCGCCTCGACGAGTCCATCGAGGTGGAGCAGTCGGCCCGGGCGGCGGGGGAGCCCGCGCACGTTCGCCCGGCGGTTCCGCGGCGGCCGCCGGCTCGACGCCGCTGCAGTGGCTGCTCGCCGAGCGCGTCCGGCGGGCGCAGGAGCTGCCGGATGGCCCGACCTGCCGGTCGAGGGCGTCGCCGCGCGCTGCGGGTTCGCCGACGTCGACGGTCGGCCTTGGCCGGCACTACGCGGCAGGTCGGACCACCGCGCGCGAGTTCCGCCGCACCTTCCACGGGCCCTGTCCCTGCCCCTGCGGCATCATCGACGGCGTGAGCGTCTGGGATCAGGTCGTCGGCCAGCCGGCTGCCGTGGCCGAGCTCGCCGCGGCCGCCGAGCTGGCGCGCGCTGGGCGTGCGCGCCGGCGAGGACCGCGACGGCGCCGGGCCGGTCGGCGGCACGATGACGCACGCGTGGCTGTTCACCGGCCCGCCCGGGCTCCGGGCGCTCGGTCGCCGCGCGGGCGTTCGCCGCGGCGCTGCAGTGCCCCGACCAGGGCTGCGGCCACTGCGCGGCGTGCCACACGGTGCTCGCGCGCACCCACGCCGACGTCCGGGAGATCGTCCCGGAGGGCCTGTCCATCTCGGTCGCCGAGATCCGGCTCGACCGTCGAGCATCGCGGCCCGCCGACCGACCACCGCGCGCTGGCAGATCGTGATCGTCGAGGACGCCGACCGGCTCACCGAGGGCGCGTCGAACGCGCTGCTCAAGTCGGTGGAGGAGCCCGCCGAGCGCACGATGTTCCTGCTGTGCTCGCCGTCCGAGCACCCCGACGACGTGTCGGTCACCATCCGCTCGCGGTGCCGCACGGTCCGGCTGCGCACCCCGGAGCCCGACGCCATCGCCGACGTCCTCGACGGGCCGCGACGGCGTCGAGCCCGCGACCGCGGCATGGGCGGCGTCGGTGTGCGGGGGCCACATCGGTCGGGCCCGCCGCCTCGCGCGGGTGCCCGAGGCCCGCGAGGAGCGCGACGCCGTGCTGGCGGTGCCGCGTCGCTGCGCAGCGCGGCCGAGGTGTTCGCCGCCGCCGGCGCGAGTGGCTGCAGGCACGACGTGCGGCAGGCCGGCGACCTCGCCGCCGACCGCGACGAGGCCGAGCGCGAGGAGCTGGCCGTCGTCGATGGGCGCCGGGGGCTCGCGGCAAGGGCACCGCCCAGGCCCAGCGCTCGGCCCGCGCGGCCGAGAAGGAGCTGGAGAAGCGGCAGAAGTCGGCGCACCACCCGGGCCCGCCGCGACGCGCTCGACCGCGCCCTGGTCGACCTCGCCGGCTACTACCGCGACGTGCTGGTGCGCGGGCTCGGCGCCTCGGTGGTGGCCACGCACCCCGACCGGGCGACCGAGGTCGAGGCCGCCGCCCGCGACGAGCACGCCGGAAGCCACCCTGCGCCGGCTCGAGGCGATCCTGGCCTGCCGCGACGCGCTCGGGGCCAACGTCAAGCCGCAGATCGCGGTCGAGGCGATGGTGACCGCGCTGCGCGCCGGCTGACGTTCGCTCTGCGCGATCGGGGCAGCGCCGGACCGTCGGGTCGTGTGACGGTGTGCCGTGTGCGGGTGATCGTGGTGGGTGGCACGCGGTTCGTCGGCCGGGCGCTCGTCGACGAGCTGACGTCCGCGGGCCACGACGTGCTCGTCGTGCACCGCGGCCAGCACGAGCCGCCCGGCCTGCCCGACGTGCCCCACCTGCATGCCGACCGCCGCCGCCTCGGCGAGCACCGCGACGACCTGGCGCGCTTCCGCCCCGACGGGCTGATCGACCTGGGCGCCCTCACCGGCGACGACGCCTCGGTCGTGCTCGACGCGGTACCGGCCGGCCTGCGCCTCGTCGTCGCCTCCAGCATGGACGTCTACCGCGCTCTCTCCTCCCTCTGGGCCGGCACGGTCACCGAGCCCGTCCCGCTCACCGAGGAGTCCCGCTGCGCGTCCGGCAGCTCGACGAGGGTCCGGCGCCCGACGGGTGGGACGTCGACATGAGCCGGTACGAGAAGCTCGACGTCGAGCGCGCCTACCGCGACCGGGGCGGCACGGTCTGCCGGTTGCCGTTCGTCTACGGCGAGCACGACTACCTGCGCCGCGAGGAGTTCGTCCTGCGGCGGGTGCGGGCCGGGCGGGGGCGGATGCCGATCGGTGCCGGCGCGTCCCGGACCGCGGGGAACCCCTCCGGGATGGCACGCTCGGTTCTCCCACGCGGCACCCCGCGGGGACGAGACGAGGGAGGTGCCGGGTGGCCGATCCCGACATCCGGGTGAACACGGCGGACCTCGACGCCGCGGGCGCCGAGCTGGTCCGCGCCGGCACCGAGGTCGCGGACGTGGCCCGGGCCGCGTCCGCGCTCGCCCCGGAACCGGCCTGGTCCGGCGGTGCCGTCGGTCGCGGTCACGGCTGACGTGATCATCCGAACAGGTCCGGGGCCGATCACCGGACCGCCGGGGGTGCGAGGCTGCCGGCATGACGGAACAGCCGCGTCCCCGCCGGCGGGTGTCGCTCGTCGCGTCGGTGGTCGCCCTGGTCCCGGCGCTCGTGGTGATCGTGCTCGTGGTGCTGGACCTGCTGCCGGCCGGCCTGGGCACGATCGGCCGGATCGCGGCGGGCGTGTGGGGCCCGATCGGCCCGGCAGACCGCCGCCTCCCGACCGCGGCTCGCCGCGGCCCTGGTGCGGCTCCCTCGGCGCGCCCGGGGCCCCGGCGACGGCGGTTCGTGGTCGACGATGCGCCGCCGCCCACCCGTGCGGTCCTGGTCGACCGGCAGCCTGTCGCTGGCCGTCTCCCTGGACCTGCCGGCGGACGCCTCGCTGGTCCCCGAGGTACGCGACCGGCCCCGGTCGCGCTCGGCGACTGGCGGACGCTGGTACCTGCCCGGTCGCCGGCGCCGGCGCCCACCCCGCGAGCGCTCGATCGCCTCGGCGCGGGTCGTGCCGGTCCGTCGGCGGCCGATCCGATTCCAGGCCGTGCCGGTCGACGCCCTGGTCAGCGCGATGATCCGCGAGAGCGACAACGCGGCCGCCGACTGGCTGCGCGACCGCCTCGGCGACGACGCCCTGGTGCGCGCCGCCGCCGACGCCGGCTGGGCGGGGTACGACCTCCCGTCGGAGCTGGGGTCGGCGATCCTGCTCGTCACCCCGGACGCCGGTCCTTCGCTGGCCACGCCCCGGTCGGTGCGCGGTCCGGTCGAGGTCGGCCTCGCCCGCCGCTACGCCGCCGACCCCGCGTACCGCGCCGAGGTCCAGCGCCGCCTGCTGGAGGTGAGCACGCGTGATCCGGCGGCCTGGATCGCCGCCAACCAGCGGTGGGCCGAGGCGACGCGCGGTCGCCACCCCGGCGCAGCTCGTCGCCGTCCACCGGGCGATCGCCACCGGGGCGTTCGGTCCCGGCGCCGACGTCGCGCAGCGCCAGTTGGCGTGGCGTCCGCCGACCCCGCGGTACGGCACGGTGGGAGCGAAGGACGGGTCGTTCGTCGGTGTGCTGACCGTTGGCGGGTCCGCGTCGCGGGACGGCTCGGTGGGCACCTTCTCGATCATGGCTCGCGGGCTGCCGCCGGACGTCGGAAGGTTCGTCAACGCGCAGCAGTCGATGGTGCTGCAGGCGCTGGTCGACGGACGGGCGCGCCATGATCTCGCGTGCGTGGCCTGAGGTCCGGCAAGATCTTCTGTGGAACGTCGTGTACGGGTGGGGCAGGGGCTGGCTAGCGTCGTGTGCGTGACGCAACCGTCGGGACTGCCGTCCTCGTCGCCTGGCTCGTTCCGGGTCGATCTGGAACGCGCGCCCGAAGCGATCCGCGATCTGGAGTCGGCGCTCGGCGAGCTCCGCGCCATTCGTTCAGACGCGCTCGCCCTGCAGAACGTCCAGCTCCGGGTCGAACGACTCCGTGAGTATCGCAATGGCTCAGGCGCTCGGCCGGACGGCCCAGCGGGCCCGGATCGTTGGGATTGAGGCGCTCGATTCCGGTATCGGCCAGGTGCAGGCGCTGATCGAGTCCCTGAAGAGAGATCATCACTCGTATGCGGTGGCGGAGAGACGAGTGCGTCGGAAGGCTTTGATGGCGAGCGTCGGTGAGGGCAGTGATCGTTATCGCCGTGGCAGTCGTTCTATCTCGGTTGTGGATCGTCTCGTGTGCCGAGTCTCTCTGGATGGCTCGCCGCCGAGCTCGACGTACGTCGACCGATTCGGCGCTCCGCCAGTTACGCAGCCGCGTGATCTTCGATCGCGAGCGGCGGACCCATGCCGATTGCTGCTGGCCTCTGCTCAGCTCGCTGATCTGGGCTACAGCCCGCCCGGGAGGCCCAGACGTGTCATCGACCTGGTTCCGGCATGCGACTGGTCCGCCACCGCGCCCAGACGAGATATCGAGGTAGCCGTTCGGACGAATCGCGATTACTTTGTAGACACTTATCGAGTTCGGGCGATGCGAGTCGTCCGTCCGGTCACGATCGCCGGTCTGCCCGCCGTCGAACAGCAGACCGGCGTAAATCCCACATCTTGCGGTCGTCACGACCGGTGTTGCTAACGGCCAAAGCCCATCAATGTCGCTCTCGATGTTGGTGAGCGCACGGCCGACGGGGGCGCCAGCGGCGGACCCCGTGCGCCGAGGGGCGTCGCGTCATTGAGGGCGATCGTGTCGACCCTGCCGCCGCTGTGAACGAGAGTCAGCTCATCGCTCCGCCGGGCCGCGCGTCGGGACCATGAGCTACCACTCGGTGACGACCACCGGTCACAACCGCCCGATTGCTTCGCCTGGCACCGGCAAGCGGCCGACGCACCGACGCCGACCTCGTCCGGGTCGACGTCGACGACCACCAGTCCCGGCTCGGCACCGAGCTCGGCGAGCGGCACGACCGAGCGGCGACGCCGACCAGGCTGTGCCCGACCCCTCGCGGCGCCCTGCCGGCGTTCCATCGCCCACCGACGCGGGGTCGGCCTGGCCGGCGGCGAGCACGAACGTCGTCGAGTCCAGCGCCCGTGCCCGCACGAGCACGCTGCCACTGCTCGACCTTGCCCGGGCCCGGCGCCCCACGACTGGCGGGCAGCACCGTCACGACGGCGCCCTCGGTCGGCCAGCGCGCGGAACAGCTCGGGGAAGCGGACGTCGTAGCAGATCGTCAGGCCGAGCGTGACGCCGTCGACCGTCACCGTCGCCGGGCTTCGGTAGCCGGCAGCGACCGTGTCCGACTCGGCGAAACCGAACGCGTCGTAGAGGTGGATCTTGTCGTACGACGTGTCGACCGCCGCGGCCGGTGACGAGCAGCGTGTTGGTCACCCGGCCGTCGACCGGCGGCGTGAACATGCCGGCGGCGATCAGCGACGTCGTGCTCCGCGGCGAGCTCGCGCACCGCGCGTGGCCCACGGCCCGTCCAGCGGCTCGGCGACCGGCCCGAGCGGCACGCCGAACCGGCACATCGTCGCCTCGGGGAACACGACCACCGTCGCGCCCTGCTCGGCCGCGCGGCGCGGCGTGGTCGGGCGACCGCGCTCGAGGTTCGCCGCCGGGTCGGCGCCGGCCAGGATCTGGGCGAGAGCGACGCGCATGACCCGTGTATACCGGCGACCGTGGACGTGGACCGCTACCTCGCCCGAATCGGCGCCACCCGGACCGACACACTCGCGACCATCGTGGACCGGCACCTCGCCGCCGTTCCCTTCGAGAACCTGGCCATCCACCTCGGGGAGACGAGCGCCGAGGCGCCGCGGGGCTCATGCGCCGCGAAGTAGTGATTCTGCGTCGTCGACACCTGGGCGTGCCCGAGCTGGTCGGCGACCGCGCGCGGGCCGGTCTCGGCGGCGTCGAGCACGGTCGCGGTCAGCGGGGGGGGTTGGGCGACCACCCAGGCGAAGCCGTCGCTGCCGCGTGCGTGACGGAACGCAGCCCGGGTGTTGAGGTCGCGCCAGCCGCCGAGGGTGTCCGGGAAGACCGGCCCGGCCGCGTGGCCCTCGGCGTCGCGTCGCTGCAGCATCGAGCGCAGGAAGCCGGGGTGGGTCAGGACCCGGTCGCCGGTCTCGGTCTTGGTCGACTTGCGGACGAGGCCGACCCCGGTGACCCGGATGAGGGTGTGACTCACGTTCACGGTGCCCGCATCGAGGTCGACGTCCGACCAGGAGACCGCCAGCGCCTCGCCGATCCGGACCCCGGTTCCGATCATGAACAGGCACAGATCGGGCAGGTCCTTCCACGGCCACGGGATCGGCCCGGAGTTGGGCGAGCCACGCCCGGCTCTCGGCGAGGGTCAGCGCGCGCGTGGCCTTGCGGCGGCCGGTGTGGATGCGCCCGATGTCCCGGATGGGGTTCGACGGGATCGCGCCGTGGCGGACGGCGACGCCGAGGATGCCCGAGAGGACCGATCGCGTGAGCTTGGCCGCCGCCGGCCCTCGGCCGGTCTGCACGGTCTGGATGAAGGCATCGAGACCGGCACGGGCCTCCCGAGCCGCAACTCTCCGACACCGGGTGCCACGGCGCGGCTGCTGGCGTCGGTAGTGCTCGCCGTGGTCGGTGACCGCTCACCGGCCTCCACGGCGGCGTCGATCGTCGCGAGGTACTGCGGGGCGATCTCCCGGATGCGGGTGTCCCCGGTGACGTTGCTTCCCGGGCGCGCCCGGTCCCTTAGGGCCGCCTTCAGGTTGTCGGTGGCCTTGCCCTTCGTCGTGCCCCGACGCTCGACCTGACGAGCCTTGCCGTCGAGATCACGGAACAGCGCCCGGGCGATGTAGTTCCCGGGCTCGCCGGTGACCTTGATGTGGCCGTAGGTCCCGACGGGAAGTGATGGTCGCGGCACGCTCAGGCACCGCCGCCGGCAGCCCGGCGATCCCGCACCAGGCGCGGACGTCGGCGGGGTCGTAGCGCAGGTAGCGCCCGATCGTCGCGGACGTCCCGCCGGTGCCGGCGCCCACCGCCGCGAGCTCGTTGCGCAGGTAGTCGCGGGTGACCAGCTCGCCGACCGAGAACCGCAGCGCGGCCATCGGCGGAGGTGAGCCGTGCGCCGTTCCCCGACGGGCCGGACAACTTCGTAGGTGCTCATGGCGACTAACTCCTCTTCCTGGTCGTGAGGACGGGCGGTGCCTGCCGGGCGCGCTGGAGGAGCTCGGCGATGGCGTCGCGGTGGCGGTGTCGAGACCGGCGACGAGGGACAGCGCGTGCCGTCGGGGAGGCCGAGGTCGATGCCGACGAGGGCGCGGTGAGGGCGTCGAGGTGGCGGGCGTAGTGCCCGACGCGGGTTCGGCGCTCATCGTGGCCTCCGGGGCGGGGTTGGTGTCCGCGGCGCGATCGGTGGCGGCGCCGAGCTGGTGGGCGAACTCGGCGGTGCCGTGGGCGACGGCGGGGCCGAGGGCGGGGCCAGGCGGCGAACAGCAGGGACGACGGTCACGACGCCCGGAGATCGAGCGGTGAGCGGCGCGGCGGCTCTTGACCAGCAGCGCCGTGACGAGGCCGGCGATGATCACGACGGCGACGAGGTTCACGACTCGGCCCGCCGTCCGTGCTGCTGGACGCGGTCGACGAACTCGCCGTACTCGCCCAGGTACGGCACGCGGATGCGCTCGCAGTCGCGGCCGGAGCCCGGAGAGGTAGGCGATGCCGGGGTCGGCGTTGGCGTGCTCCTGGCCCAGGCGAGCTGGCGGGCGTCGTCGCCGTGCAGCATCACGAGCGAGTCGGCCGGGACCCGGAAGGCGAGGAGCCGCAGGGCGAACTGGTCGCGGGCGTAGCCGCCGCCGACGGCGTTGGCCTCGAACCGCTGGGCGAGCATGAGCACCCGGAACGCGGCCTTGCGGCCCTCGGAGAGCAGCCGCAGCAGCGACGTGCGGATGCGGTCCCCGACGTGGGCTGTCCCTTGCCGGGCTTGGGTGCGCGAGTCGGCGGCGCGCAGCAGGCCGGGGAACTCCTCCAGCACCACGAGCACGGTCGGCGTACCGAGGCGAGGGGCGACCTTGTCGGCGCGCGGCGGGATGTGCTCGAGGCGGCGGTCCATCTCGGCCGACCAGGTCCTCGAGCAGCGCCGGCGTGCGCCGGCGATGTCGGCGGTGCCGACGACCTGGTGGGCGCGGTGGGCGCGTGCCGTCCCAGGCTCGGCCGAGCAGCAGCCCGGTGATGTCGCGAGCCGGTGATGAGGACGTCGGGGGCGGCGCGCGAGCTGGGCAGAGCAGCCCGTAGGAGAACGCGGACTTGCCCGAGCCGTTGGCGCCCTGCGACGCGCGATGTGGGCGGCGTCGGCGAGGGCGTGCCCGAGCGCGGTCGCCGTCCTCGGACCGCCCGAGGAGCACCGGCTCCGCGCCGGGCGGACGGTGACGGGCGGGAGCCCGTAAGCCGTCGCGCAGCGGGTCGTCGTCGAGCACGACGCAGGCGGACCCAGCGCCGGCGACGGGCTCGACGCGCAGCCCGTGGCCGCCGAGGGCGTGGGCGAGGCGGGCGTCGTTCTCCTTGCGGGTGAAGTCCGGGCTCCTGGCCGGGCAGCAGCTCGACGGTGAACGACAGCGGCGGCCCGACGCCGGACCTCCCCGACCCGCGGGGTGCGGACGGTGACCCCGGCGGCGACCTGCGCGCAGCCCTGGCACGACGCTGAGGCCTCTGGCGACGGCCTCGCGGAACACCGCCCTTGAGGCGCGTCGGCGAACGCCACCACCGACGCCTCGTAGTCGCGCTGAGCGCGGCAGGCGCGGTGGCGCGCGGAGAACTCGGCCGAGGACGCCAGGGCCTCGGTCGGCCCGGGGCGGTGAGCGCGCGGTGCTCGGGGTGGCGACGTGTGCTCGATCGCGGTCATCACAGCCGCGTCCTCTCCCGGCAGAGCCGGGCCCGAGCTCGCCGTCGACGGCGGGCATCGAGCGCAACGAGCAGCGCGCGCCGCGGGACACATGCGGCCGGCGTCGGTCGATCTCGGGGTCCGGCGACGCCCTGGCCGTCGCGGCGACGGCGGATCGCGCGGACCTCGGCCGGGCGTGGTGGCCGGCCCACAGGCCGTGAGTCCTGGCCCGGGAGTCGACGCGCCCAGCGCAGGCACTCGGTCGCGACCGGGCAGGCCGACGCAGATCGGCGCGACAGCGATCCGGCGCACGTAGCGACGAGGACGCTGGTGTCGTCGCCGGGCGGCGGGAAGAACAGCTCCGGGTCGGCGTCGCGGCAAGCCGCGCCGGTCCTGCCAGCTCATGTACGCCGGCCTCGGTCTCGGCGGGCGGCGACCTGGCGACGCTGCGGGCCGGCAGGGCCGGACGGCGTCGGCGGCGAGCTGACCTCGACGCCCTTGCCGGTCTTGGAGGCGCGGACCCGGACGCGCAGCCCGACCACCTCGACGGGCGAGTAGGGCTCGAAAGTTGGGACCTCGTGGGAGGCGAAGCGGACGCCGAACAGCTCGGGCTTGCCGTCGCGGCCGAGCGGGAGGATGACGTCGGCGATCTGGAACGGTTCGCCGTTGGCCTCGTCGAGCTCGGGGGTGTTGCCGGGCCGGCGCCGGCCGTTGGGGGTGTCCTCCCAGGCCATCACCGGGGCGACGTGGCCGGTGGCGAGTGATCACCCCGAGCGT
>JASUUB010000019.1:0-171468 GCA_031216185.1 Syzygium aqueum | reverse complement strand
CTCCTAACTTCTTGTAAAATTTCACGCGGTTTTGCTCAAGTGCTGGTATGATTGCACCCGTCATGTTACGTATTTCAAATGTATTTGAAGCAAAGCCCTTCCTCTTCTCGAGAAATATATAGGGACTTCTATTTCCGATTTTTGACGACCCGTCGCGCAATTGCCAAATAATTAACGGGATATTGCCTGGGAACGAACAAGTGAGCAAAAAGAAATGTTTCTCGGAAATCCTCGAAATTCTCGCGTTTACGGCTACAGCTTTTGATCCGGATGGACTCACGGGGCCCGTAAGCACTTTTCGGAAAGACGTGGGCCCCGTCATGCTTCGCGAATACCTTCGTGATTCGTCTCGCACCGGCAAGATGACTCACCGCTCGACAGAATCTCGACCCGGCAAAAAAGGCGATTGTTAAATAAAAAGAAAAAGAAAAAGAAAAAGAAAAAGAAAAAGAGGGTGCAACACGAGGACTTCCCAGGAGGTCACCCATCCTAGTACTACTCTCGCCCAAGCACGCGTAACTTCGAAGTCCTGATGGGATCCGGTGCATTAGTGCTGGTATGATCGCACCCGTTATGTTACGCATTCCAAATGTATTTGAAGCAAAGCCCTTCCTCTTCTCGAGAAATGTCTAGGGACTTCTATTTTCGATTTTTGACGACCCGTCACACAATTGCCAAATAATTAACGGGATATTGCCTGGGAACGAACAAGCGAGCAAAAAGAAATGTTTCTCGGAAATCCTCGAAATTCCCGCATTTACGGCCACAACTTTTGATCCGGATGCACTCACGGGGCCCGTAAGCACTTTTTGGAAAGCCGTGGTACCCGTCATGCTTCGCGAATACCTTCGTAATTCGTCTCGCCCCGACAAGATGACTCACCGCTCGACAGAATCTCGACCCGGCAAAAAAGGCGATCTTAAAATAACAAGAAAAAGAAAAAGAAAAAGAAAAAGAAAAAGAAAAAGAGGGGTGCAACAAGATGACTTCCTAGGAGGTCACCCATCCTAGTAGTACTCTCGCCCAAGCATGCTTAACTTTGGAGTTCTGCTGGGATCCGGTGCATTAGTGTTGGTATGGTCGCACCCCTCATATTACGCGTTGCAAATGTATTTGAAGCAAAGCCCTTCCTCTTCTCGAGAAATGTATAGGGACTTCTATTTTCGATTTTTGACGACCCGTCGCGCAATTGCCAAATAATTAACGGGATATTGCCTGGGAACAAACAAGTGAGCAAAAAGAAATGTTTCTCGGAAATCCTTGAAATCCCGCGTTTACGACCACAGCTTTTGATCCGGATGGACTCACGGGGCCCATAAGCACTTTTCGGAAAGCCGTGGGCCCCGTCATGCTTCGCGAATACCTTCGTGATTCGTCTCGCCCCGGCAAGATGACTCACCGCTCGACAAAATCTCGACCCGGTTAAAAAGGCGATCGTTAAATAAAAAGAAAAAGAAAAAGAAAAAGAGGGATGCAACACGAGGACTTCCCAGGAGGTCACCCATCCTTGTACTACTCTCGCCCAAGCACGCTGAACTTCGGAGTTCTGATGGGATCCGGTGCATTAGTGCTGGTATGATCGCACTCGTCATGTTACGCATTCCAAATGCATCTGAAGCAAAGCCCTTCCTCTCGAGAGAAATGTATAGGGACTTCTATGTCCGATTTTTGATGACCCGTCGCACAACTGCCAAATAATTAACGGGACATTGCCTGGGATTGAACAAGTGAGCAAAAAGAAATATTTCTCGGAAATCCTCGAAATTACCGCGTTTACGGCTACAGCTGTTGAGTCGAATGACTCACGGGGCCCGTAAGCACTTTTCGGAAAGCCGTGGGACCCGTCATGCTTGGCGAATACCTTCGTGATTCGTCTCGCCCCGGCAAGATGACTCACCGCTAGACTGAATCTCGACCCGGCAAAAAGGGCGATCGTTAAATAAAAAGAAAAACAAAAAGAAAAATAAAAAGAAAAAGGAAAAGAAAAAGAAAAAGAAAAGAAGGGTGCAACACGGGGACTTCCCAGGAGATCACCCATCCTAGTACTACTCTCGCCCAAGCACGCTTAACTTCAGAGTTATGATGGGATCTGGTGCATTAGTGCTGGTATGATCGCACCCGTCATGTAACGCATTCCAAATATATTTGAAGCAAAGCCCTTCCTCTTCTCGAGAAAAGTATAGGGACTTCTATTTCCGATTTTTGACGAACCGTCGCGCAATTGCCAAATAATTAACGGATATTGCCTAGGATCAAACAAGTAAGCAAAAAGAAATGTTTCTTGGAAATCCTCAAAATTCCTGTGTTTACGGCCACAGCTTTTGAGCCGGATGGACTCACGGGGCCAGTAAGCACTTTTCGAAAAGCCGTGGGACCCGTCATGCTTGGCGAATACCTTCGTGATTCGTCTCGCCCCGGCAAGATGACTCATCGCTCGACAGAATCTCGACCTGGCAAAAAAGGCGATCGTTAAATAAAAAGAAAAAGAAAAAGAAAAAGATGGGTGCAACACGAGGACTTCCCAGGAGGACACACATCCTAGTACTACTCTCGCCCAAGCACGCTTAATTTTCGGAGTTCTGAGGGGATCCGGTGCGTTAGTGCTGGTATGATTGCACCCGTCATGTTACGCATTGCAAACGTACTTGAAGCAAAGACTTTCCTCTTCTCGAGAAATGTATAGGAACTTCTATTTCCGATTTTGGACGACACGTCGCGCAATTGCCAAATAATTAACGGGATATTGCCTGGGAACAAACAAGTGCGCAAAAAGAAATGTTTCTCGGAAATCCTCGAAATTCACGCGTTTACGGCCACAGCTTTTGATCCGCATGGATTCACAGGGCCTGTAAGCACTTTTCGGAAAGCCGTGGGCCACGTCATGCTTTGCGAATAACTTCGTGATTCGTCTCGCCCCGGCAAGATGACTCACCGCTCGACAGAATCTCGACCAGGCAAAAAAGGCGAACGTTAAAGAAAAAGAAAAAGGAAAAGAAAAAGAAAAAAAGGGGTGCAACACGAGGACTTCCCAGGAGGTCACCCATCCTAGTACTACTCTCGCCCAAGCTTGCTTAATATCGGAGTTCTGATGGGATCCGGTGCATTAGTGCTTGTAAGATCGCACCCCTCATGTTACGCATTGCAAATGTATTTGAAGCAAAGCCCTTCCTCTTCTCGAGAAATGTATGGGGACTTCTATTTCCTATTTTTGACGACCCGTCGTGCAATTGCCAAATAATTAACGGTATATTGCCTGGGAACGAACAAGTGAGCAAAAAGAAATATTTCTCGGAAATCCTCGAAATTCCCGCGTTTACGGCTACAGCTTTTGATCCGGATGGACTCACGGGGCCCGTAAGCACTTTTTGGAAAGCCGTGGGCCCCGTCATGCTTGGCGAATACCTTCGTGATTCGTCTCGCCCCGGCAAGATGACTCAACGCTCGACAGAATCTCGACCCGGCAAAAAAGTCGATCGTTAAATAAAAAGAAAAAGAAAAGAGGGGTGCAACACGACGACTTCCCAGTACGTCACCCATCCTAGTACTACTCTCGCTCAAGTACGCTTAACCTCGGAATTCTGATTGAATCCTGTACATTAGTGCTGGTCTGATCGCACCCGTCATGTTACGCATTACAAATGTATTTGAAGCAAAGCCCTTCTTCTTCTCCAGAAATGTATATGGACTTCTATTTCGGATTTTTGACGACATGTCGCGTAATTGCGAAATAATTAACGGGATATTGCCTGGGAACGAACAAGTGAGCAAAAAGAAATGTTTCTCGGAAATCCTCGAAATTCCCGCGTTTACGGCCACAACTTTTGATTCGGATGGACTCACGGGGCCCCTAAGCACTTTTCGGAAAGCCGTGGGCCCCGTCATGCTTCGCGAATACCTTCGTGATTCGTCTCGCCCCGGCAAGATGACTCACCGCTCGATAGAATGTCGAGCCGGCCAAAAAGGCGATCGTTAAATGAAAAGAAAAAGAAAAAGAAAAAGAAAAAGAAAAAGAGTGGTGCAACACGAGGACATCCCAGGAGGTCACCCATCCTAGTACTACTCTCGCCCAAGCACGCTTAACTTCGGAGTTCAGATGGGATCCGGTGCATTAGTGCTGGTAAGATCGCACCCATCATGTTACGCATTGCAAATGTATTTGAAGCAAAGCCCTTCCTCTTCTCGAGAAATGTATAGGGACTTCTATTTCCGATTTTTGACGACCCGTCGCGCAATTGCCAAATAATTAACGGGATATTACCTAGGAACGAATAAGGGAGCAAAAAGAAATGTTTCTCGGAAATCCTCGAAATTTCCGCGTTTACGGCCACAGCTTTTGATCCGGATGGATTCACGGGACGCGAAAGCACTTTTCGGAAAGCCGTGGGCCCCGTCACGCTTTGCGAATACCTTCGTGATTCGTCTCGCCTCGGTAAGATGACTCACCACTCGACAGAATCTCTACCCGGAAAAAAAGGCGATCGTTAAATAAAAAGAAAAAGAAAAAGAAAAAGAGGGTTGCACGCTTAACTTCGGAGATCTGATGGGATCCGGTGCATTAGTGCTGGTATGATTGCACCCGTCATATAACACATTGCAAATGTATTTGAAGCAAAGCCCTTCCCCTTCTCGAAAAATGTATAGGGACTTCTATTTCCGATTTTTGACGACCCTCGCGCAATTGCCAAATAATTAACGGGATATTGCCTGGGAACGAACAAGTGAGCAAAAAGAAATGTTTCTCGGAAATCCTCGAAATTACTGCGTTTGCGGCCACAGCTTTTGATCCGGATGGACTCATGGGGCCCGTAAGCACTTTTCGGAAAGCCGTGGGCCCTGTCATGCTTCGCGAATACCTTCGTGATTCGTCTCGCCCCGGTAAGATGACTTACCGCCCCACAGAATCTCGACCCGGCAAAAAAAAAGATCGTTAAATAAAAAGAAAAAGAAAATGAAAACGCGGGGTGCAACACGAGGACTTCCCAGGAGGTCACCCATCTTAGTACTACTCTCGCCCAAGCACGCTTAACTTAGGAGTTCTGATGGGATCCGGTGCATTAGTGTCGATATAATCGCACCCGTCATGTCATGCATTGCAAATGTATTTGAAGCAAAGCCCTTCCTCTTTTCGAGAAATGTATAGGAACTTCCATTTCCGATTTTTGACGACCCGACGCGCAATTGCCAAATAATTAACATGATATTGCCTGGGAACGAACAAGTGAGCAAAAAGAAATGTTTCTCGGAAATCCTCGAAATTACCGCGTTTACGGCCACAACTATTGATCCGGATGGACTCACGGGGCCCGTAAGCTCTTTTCGGAAAGCCGTGGGCCCCGTCATGCTTCGCGAATACCTTCGTGATTCGTCTCGCCCCGGCAAGATGACTCAACGCTCGATAGAATCTCGACCCGAAAAAAAAGGCGATCGTTAAATAAAAAGAAAAAGAAAAAGGAAAAGAAAAAGAAAAAGAAAAAGAGGGGTGAAACACGAGGACTTCCCAAGAGGTCACCCATCCTAGTACTACTCTCGCTCAAGCACGCTTAACTTCGGAGTTCTGATGGGATTCGGTGCATTAGTGCTGATATGATCGCACCCTTCATGTTACGCATTGTAAATATATTTGAAGCAAAGCCCTTCCTCTTCTCGAGAAATATATAGGGACTTTTATTTCCGATTTTTGACGACCCGTCGCGTAATTGCCAAATAACTAACGGAATATTGCCCGGGAACGAACAAATGAGCAAAAAGAAATTTTTCTCGGAAATCCTCAAAATTCCCGCGTTTACGGCCATAGCTTTTGATCTGGATGGACTCACAGGGCGCGTATGCACTTTTCAGAAAGCCGTGTGCCCCGTCATGCTTTGCGAATACCTTCGTGATTCGTCTCGCCCCGGGAAGATGACTCACCGCTCGACAGACTCTCGACCCGGCAAAAAAGGCGATCGCTAAATAAAAAGAAAAAGAAAAAGAAAAAGAAAAAGAGGGGTGCAACACGAGGACTTCCCAGGAGGTCACCCATCCTAATACTACTCACCCCCAAGCACGCCTAACTTCGGAGTTCTGATGGGATCCGGTGCATTAGTACTGGTATGATCGCACTCACCATGTTACGCATTGTAAATGTATTTGAAGCAAAGCCCTTCCTTTTCTCGAGAAATGTATAGGGACTTCTATTTTCGATTTTTGACGGCCCTTTGCGCAATTGCCAAATAACTAACGGGATTTTGCTTCGGAACAAACAAGTGAGCAAAAAGAAATGTTTATCGGAAATCCTCGAAATTCCCGCGTTTACGACCACAGCATTTGATCCGGATAGTGTCACGGGGCCCGTAAGCACTTTTCGAAAAGCCGTGGGCCCCGTCATGCTTAGCGAACACCTTCGTGATTCATCTCGCCCTGACAAGATGACTAACCGCTCGACAGAATCTCGACCCGGCAAAAAAGGCGATCGTTAAATAAAAAGAAAAAGAAAAAGAAAGAGAGAGGAGCAACACGAGGACTTCTCAGGAGGTCACCCATCCTAGTACTACTTTCGCCTAAGCACGCTTAACTTCGAAGTTCTGATGGGATTCGGTGCATTAGTGCTGATATGATCGCATCCGTCATGTTACGCATTGCAAATGTATTTGAAGCAAAGCCCTTCCTGTTCTCGAGAAATGAATAGTGACTTCTATTTCTGATTTTTGACGACCCGTGGCGCAATTGCCAAATAATTAACGGGATATTGCCTTGGAACGAACAAGTGAGCAAAAAGAAATGTTTCTCGGAAATCCTCGAAATTCCCGCGTTTACGACCACAGCTTTTGATCCGAATGGACTCACGGGGAGCGTATGCACTTTTCGAAAAGCCGTGGACCCCGTCACGCTTCGCGAATACTTTCGTGATTCGTCTCGCCCCGGCAAGATGACTCAACGCTCGGAAGAATCTCGATCCGGCAAAAAAGGCGATCGTTAAATAAAAGGAATAAGAAAAAGAAAATGAGGGGTACAACATGAGGACTTCCCAGGAGGTCACCCATCCTAGTACTACTCTCGCCCAAGCACGCTTAACTTCGGAGTTCTGATGAGATCCGGTGCATTAGTGCTGGTATGATCGCATCCGTCATGTTACGCATTGCAAATGTAATTGAAGCAAAGCCCTTTCTGTTCTCGAGAAATGATTAGTGACTTCTATTTCCGATTTTTGACGACCCGTCGCGCAATTGCCAAATAATGAACGGGATATTGCCTTGGAACGAACAAGTGAGCAAAAAGAAATGTTTCTCGGAAATCCTCGAAATTCCCGCATTTACGGTCACAGCTTTTGATCCGGATGGACTCACGGGGAGCTTATGCACTTTTTGAAAAGCCGTGGACCCCGTCACGCTTCGCGAATACTTTCGTGATTCGTCTCGCCCCGGCAAGATGACTCAACGCTCGGCAGAATCTCGACCCGGCAAAAAAGGCGATCGTTAAATAAAAGGAATAAGAAAAAGAAAAAGAGGGGTACAACACGAGGACTTCCCAGGAGGTCACCCATCCTAGTACTACTCTCGCCCAAGCACGCTTAACTTCGGAGTTCTGATGGAATCCGGTGCATTAGTGCTGGTATGATCGCACCCGTCATGTTATGTATCGCAAAAGTATTTGAAGCAAAGCGTTTCCTCTTCTCGAGAAATGTATAGGGACTTCTATTTTCGATTTTTGACGACCCATCGCGCAATTGCCAAATAATTAACGGGATATTGCCGGGGATCGAACAAGTGAGCAAAAAGAAATGTTTCTCGTAAATCCTCGAAATTCCCGCGTTTACGGCCACAGCTTTTGATCCGGATGGACTCACGAGGCCCGTAAGCACTTTTAGGAAAGCCGTGGGCCCCGTCATGCTTCGCGAATACCTTCGTGATTCGTGTCGCCCCGGCAAGATGACTCACCGCTCGACAGAATCTCGATCCGGCAAAAAAGGCGATTGTTAAATAAAAAGAAAAGGAAAAAGAAAAACAGGGGTGCATCACGAGGACTTCCCAGGAGGTCACCCATCCTAGTACTACTCTCGCCCAAGCACGCTTAACTTCGGAGTTCTGTTGGGATCCGATGCATTAGTGCTGGTATGATCGCACTTGTCATGTTATGCATTGCAAATGTATTTGAAGCAAAGCCCTTCCTCTTCTCGAGAAATGTATAGGGACTTCTTTTTCCAATTTTTGACGACCCGTCGTGCAATTGCCATATAATTAACGGGATATTGCCCGGGAACGAACAAGTGAGCGAAAGGAAATGTTTCTCGGAAATCCTCGAAATTCCCGCGTGTACGGCCACAGCTTTTGATCCGGATGGACTCACGGGGCCCGTAAGCACTTTTCGGAATGCCGTGGGCCCCGTCATGCTTCGCGAATACCTTCGTGATTCGTCTCGCCCCGGCAAGATGACTCACCGCTCGACAGAATCTCGACCCGGCAAAAAAGGCGATCGTTAAATAAAAAGAAAAAGAAAAAGAAAAAGAAAAAGAGGGATGCAACACGAGGACTTCCCAGGAGGTCACCCATCCTAGTACTACTCTCGCCCAAGCACGCTTAACTTCGGAGTTCTGATGGGATCCGGTGCATTAGTGCTGGTATGATCGCACTCGTCATGTTACGCATTCCAAATGCATCTGAAGCAAAGCCCTTCCTCTCGAGAGAAATGTATAGGGACTTCTATGTCCGATTTTTGATGACCCGTCGCACAACTGCCAAATAATTAACGGGACATTGCCTGGGATTGAACAAGTGAGCAAAAAGAAATATTTCTCGGAAATCCTCGAAATTACCGCGTTTACGGCTACAGCTGTTGAGTCGAATGACTCACGGGGCCCGTAAGCACTTTTCGGAAAGCCGTGGGACCCGTCATGCTTGGCGAATACCTTCGTGATTCGTCTCGCCCCGGCAAGATGACTCACCGCTAGACTGAATCTCGACCCGGCAAAAAGGGCGATCGTTAAATAAAAAGAAAAAGAAAAACAAAAATAAAAAGAAAAAGGAAAAGAAAAAGAAAAAGAAAAGAAGGGTGCAACACGGGGACTTCCCAGGAGATCACCCATCCTAGTACTACTCTCGCCCAAGCACGCTTAACTTCGGAGTTCTGATGGGATCTGGTGCATTAGTGCTGGTATGATCGCACCCGTCATGTAACGCATTCCAAATATATTTGAAGCAAAGCCCTTCCTCTTCTCGAGAAAAGTATAGGGACTTCTATTTCCGATTTTTGACGAACCGTCGCGCAATTGCCAAATAATTAACGGATATTGCCTAGGATCAAACAAGTAAGCAAAAAGAAATGTTTCTTGGAAATCCTCAAAATTCCTGTGTTTACGGCCACAGCTTTTGAGCCGGATGGACTCACGGGGCCAGTAAGCACTTTTCGAAAAGCCGTGGGACCCGTCATGCTTGGCGAATACCTTCGTGATTCGTCTCGCCCCGGCAAGATGACTCATCGCTCGACAGAATCTCGACCTGGCAAAAAAGGCGATCATTAAATAAAAAGAAAAAGAAAAAGAAAAAGATGGGTGCAACACGAGGACTTCCCAGGAGGACACACATCCTAGTACTACTCTCGCCCAAGCACGCTTAATTTTCGGAGTTCTGAGGGGATCCGGTGCGTTAGTGCTGGTATGATTGCACCCGTCATGTTACGCATTGCAAACGTACTTGAAGCAAAGACTTTCCTCTTCTCGAGAAATGTATAGGAACTTCTATTTCCGATTTTGGACGACACGTCGCGCAATTGCCAAATAATTAACGGGATATTGCCTGGGAACAAACAAGTGCGCAAAAAGAAATGTTTCTCGGAAATCCTCGAAATTCACGCGTTTACGGCCACAGCTTTTGATCCGCATGGATTCACAGGGCCTGTAAGCACTTTTCGGAAAGCCGTGGGCCACGTCATGCTTTGCGAATAACTTCGTGATTCGTCTCGCCCCGGCAAGATGACTCACCGCTCGACAGAATCTCGACCAGGCAAAAAAGGCGAACGTTAAAGAAAAAGAAAAAGGAAAAGAAAAAGAAAAAAAGGGGTGCAACACGAGGACTTCCCAGGAGGTCACCCATCCTAGTACTACTCTCGCCCAAGCTTGCTTAATATCGGAGTTCTGATGGGATCCGGTGCATTAGTGCTTGTAAGATCGCACCCCTCATGTTACGCATTGCAAATGTATTTGAAGCAAAGCCCTTCCTCTTCTCGAGAAATGTATGGGGACTTCTATTTCCTATTTTTGACGACCCGTCGTGCAATTGCCAAATAATTAACGGTATATTGCCTGGGAACGAACAAGTGAGCAAAAAGAAATATTTCTCGGAAATCCTCGAAATTCCCGCGTTTACGGCTACAGCTTTTGATCCGGATGGACTCACGGGGCCCGTAAGCACTTTTTGGAAAGCCGTGGGCCCCGTCATGCTTGGCGAATACCTTCGTGATTCGTCTCGCCCCGGCAAGATGACTCAACGCTCGACAGAATCTCGACCCGGCAAAAAAGTCGATCGTTAAATAAAAAGAAAAAGAAAAGAGGGGTGCAACACGACGACTTCCCAGTACGTCACCCATCCTAGTACTACTCTCGCTCAAGTACGCTTAACCTCGGAATTCTGATTGAATCCTGTACATTAGTGCTGGTCTGATCGCACCCGTCATGTTACGCATTACAAATGTATTTGAAGCAAAGCCCTTCTTCTTCTCCAGAAATGTATATGGACTTCTATTTCGGATTTTTGACGACATGTCGCGTAATTGCGAAATAATTAACGGGATATTGCCTGGGAACGAACAAGTGAGCAAAAAGAAATGTTTCTCGGAAATCCTCGAAATTCCCGCGTTTACGGCCACAACTTTTGATTCGGATGGACTCACGGGGCCCCTAAGCACTTTTCGGAAAGCCGTGGGCCCCGTCATGCTTCGCGAATACCTTCGTGATTCGTCTCGCCCCGGCAAGATGACTCACCGCTCGATAGAATGTCGAGCCGGCCAAAAAGGCGATCGTTAAATGAAAAGAAAAAGAAAAAGAAAAAGAAAAAGAAAAAGAGTGGTGCAACACGAGGACATCCCAGGAGGTCACCCATCCTAGTACTACTCTCGCCCAAGCACGCTTAACTTCGGAGTTCAGATGGGATCCGGTGCATTAGTGCTGGTATGATCGCACCCATCATGTTACGCATTGCAAATGTATTTGAAGCAAAGCCCTTCCTCTTCTCGAGAAATGTATAGGGACTTCTATTTCCGATTTTTGACGACCCGTCGCGCAATTGCCAAATAATTAACGGGATATTACCTAGGAACGAATAAGGGAGCAAAAAGAAATGTTTCTCGGAAATCCTCGAAATTTCCGCGTTTACGGCCACAGCTTTTGATCCGGATGGATTCACGGGACGCGAAAGCACTTTTCGGAAAGCCGTGGGCCCCGTCACGCTTTGCGAATACCTTCGTGATTCGTCTCGCCTCGGTAAGATGACTCACCACTCGACAGAATCTCTACCCGGAAAAAAAGGCGATCGTTAAATAAAAAGAAAAAGAAAAAGAAAAAGAGGGTTGCACGCTTAACTTCGGAGATCTGATGGGATCCGGTGCATTAGTGCTGGTATGATTGCACCCGTCATATAACACATTGCAAATGTATTTGAAGCAAAGCCCTTCCCCTTCTCGAAAAATGTATAGGGACTTCTATTTCCGATTTTTGACGACCCTCGCGCAATTGCCAAATAATTAACGGGATATTGCCTGGGAACGAACAAGTGAGCAAAAAGAAATGTTTCTCGGAAATCCTCGAAATTACTGCGTTTGCGGCCACAGCTTTTGATCCGGATGGACTCATGGGGCCCGTAAGCACTTTTCGGAAAGCCGTGGGCCCTGTCATGCTTCGCGAATACCTTCGTGATTCGTCTCGCCCCGGTAAGATGACTTACCGCCCCACAGAATCTCGACCCGGCAAAAAAAAAGATCGTTAAATAAAAAGAAAAAGAAAATGAAAACGCGGGGTGCAACACGAGGACTTCCCAGGAGGTCACCCATCTTAGTACTACTCTCGCCCAAGCACGCTTAACTTAGGAGTTCTGATGGGATCCGGTGCATTAGTGTCGATATAATCGCACCCGTCATGTCATGCATTGCAAATGTATTTGAAGCAAAGCCCTTCCTCTTTTCGAGAAATGTATAGGGACTTCCATTTCCGATTTTTGACGACCCGACGCGCAATTGCCAAATAATTAACATGATATTGCCTGGGAACGAACAAGTGAGCAAAAAGAAATGTTTCTCGGAAATCCTCGAAATTACCGCGTTTACGGCCACAACTATTGATCCGGATGGACTCACGGGGCCCGTAAGCTCTTTTCGGAAAGCCGTGGGCCCCGTCATGCTTCGCGAATACCTTCGTGATTCGTCTCGCCCCGGCAAGATGACTCAACGCTCGATAGAATCTCGACCCGAAAAAAAAGGCGATCGTTAAATAAAAAAAAAGAAAAAGGAAAAGGAAAAGAAAAAGAAAAAGAAAAAGAAAAAGAGGGGTGAAACACGAGGACTTCCCAAGAGGTCACCCATCCTAGTACTACTCTCGCTCAAGCACGCTTAACTTCGGAGTTCTGATGGGATTCGGTGCATTAGTGCTGATATGATCGCACCCTTCATGTTACGCATTGTAAATATATTTGAAGCAAAGCCCTTCCTCTTCTCGAGAAATATATAGGGACTTTTATTTCCGATTTTTGACGACCCGTCGCGTAATTGCCAAATAACTAACGGAATATTGCCCGGGAACGAACAAATGAGCAAAAAGAAATTTTTCTCGGAAATCCTCAAAATTCCCGCGTTTACGGCCATAGCTTTTGATCTGGATGGACTCACAGGGCGCGTATGCACTTTTCAGAAAGCCGTGTGCCCCGTCATGCTTTGCGAATACCTTCGTGATTCGTCTCGCCCCGGGAAGATGACTCACCGCTCGACAGACTCTCGACCCGGCAAAAAAGGCGATCGCTAAATAAAAAGAAAAAGAAAAAGAAAAAGAAAAAGAGGGGTGCAACACAAGGACTTCCCAGGAGGTCACCCATCCTAATACTACTCACCCCCAAGCACGCCTAACTTCGGAGTTCTGATGGGATCCGGTGCATTAGTACTGGTATGATCGCACTCACCATGTTACGCATTGTAAATGTATTTGAAGCAAAGCCCTTCCTTTTCTCGAGAAATGTATAGGGACTTCTATTTTCGATTTTTGACGGCCCTTTGCGCAATTGCCAAATAACTAACGGGATTTTGCTTCGGAACAAACAAGTGAGCAAAAAGAAATGTTTATCGGAAATCCTCGAAATTCCCGCGTTTACGACCACAGCATTTGATCCGGATAGTGTCACGGGGCCCGTAAGCACTTTTCGAAAAGCCGTGGGCCCCGTCATGCTTAGCGAACACCTTCGTGATTCATCTCGCCTTGACAAGATGACTAACCGCTCGACAGAATCTCGACCCGGCAAAAAAGGCGATCATTAAATAAAAAGAAAAAGAAAAAGAAAGAGAGAGGAGCAACACGAGGACTTCTCAGGAGGTCACCCATCCTAGTACTACTTTCGCCTAAGCACGCTTAACTTCGAAGTTCTGATGGGATTCGGTGCATTAGTGCTGATATGATCGCATCCGTCATGTTACGCATTGCAAATGTATTTGAAGCAAAGCCCTTCCTGTTCTCGAGAAATGAATAGTGACTTCTATTTCTGATTTTTGACGACCCGTGGCGCAATTGCCAAATAATTAACGGGATATTGCCTTGGAACGAACAAGTGAGCAAAAAGAAATGTTTCTCGGAAATCCTCGAAATTCCCGCGTTTACGACCACAGCTTTTGATCCGAATGGACTCACGGGGAGCGTATGCACTTTTCGAAAAGCCGTGGACCCCGTCACGCTTCGCGAATACTTTCGTGATTCGTCTCGCCCCGGCAAGATGACTCAACGCTCGGAAGAATCTCGATCCGGCAAAAAAGGCGATCGTTAAATAAAAGGAATAAGAAAAAGAAAATGAGGGGTACAACATGAGGACTTCCCAGGAGGTCACCCATCCTAGTACTACTCTCGCCCAAGCACGCTTAACTTCGGAGTTCTGATGAGATCCGGTGCATTAGTGCTGGTATGATCGCATCCGTCATGTTACGCATTGCAAATGTAATTGAAGCAAAGCCCTTTCTGTTCTCGAGAAATGATTAGTGACTTCTATTTCCGATTTTTGACGACCCGTCGCGCAATTGCCAAATAATGAACGGGATATTGCCTTGGAACGAACAAGTGAGCAAAAAGAAATGTTTCTCGGAAATCCTCGAAATTCCCGCATTTACGGTCACAGCTTTTGATCCGGATGGACTCACGGGGAGCTTATGCACTTTTTGAAAAGCCGTGGACCCCGTCACGCTTCGCGAATACTTTCGTGATTCGTCTCGCCCCGGCAAGATGACTCAACGCTCGGCAGAATCTCGACCCGGCAAAAAAGGCGATCGTTAAATAAAAGGAATAAGAAAAAGAAAAAGAGGGGTACAACACGAGGACTTCCCAGGAGGTCACCCATCCTAGTACTACTCTCGCCCAAGCACGCTTAACTTCGGAGTTCTGATGGAATCCGGTGCATTAGTGCTGGTATGATCGCACCCGTCATGTTATGTATCGCAAAAGTATTTGAAGCAAAGCGTTTCCTCTTCTCGAGAAATGTATAGGGACTTCTATTTTCGATTTTTGACGACCCATCGCGCAATTGCCAAATAATTAACGGGATATTGCCGGGGATCGAACAAGTGAGCAAAAAGAAATGTTTCTCGTAAATCCTCGAAATTCCCGCGTTTACGGCCACAGCTTTTGATCCGGATGGACTCACGAGGCCCGTAAGCACTTTTAGGAAAGCCGTGGGCCCCGTCATGCTTCGCGAATACCTTCGTGATTCGTGTCGCCCCGGCAAGATGACTCACCGCTCGACAGAATCTCGATCCGGCAAAAAAGGCGATTGTTAAATAAAAAGAAAAGGAAAAAGAAAAACAGGGGTGCATCACGAGGACTTCCCAGGAGGTCACCCATCCTAGTACTACTCTCGCCCAAGCACGCTTAACTTCGGAGTTCTGTTGGGATCCGATGCATTAGTGCTGGTATGATCGCACTCGTCATGTTATGCATTGCAAATGTATTTGAAGCAAAGCCCTTCCTCTTCTCGAGAAATGTATAGGGACTTCTTTTTCCAATTTTTGACGACCCGTCGTGCAATTGCCATATAATTAACGGGATATTGCCCGGGAACGAACAAGTGAGCGAAAGGAAATGTTTCTCGGAAATCCTCGAAATTCCCGCGTGTACGGCCACAGCTTTTGATCCGGATGGACTCACGGGGCCCGTAAGCACTTTTCGGAAAGCCGTGGGCCCCGTCATGCTTCGCGAATACCTTCGTGATTCGTCTTGCTCCGGCAAGATGACTCACTGCTCGACAGAATCTCGACCCGGCAACAAAGGCAATCGTTAAATAAAAAGAAAAAGAAAAAGAGGGATGCAACACGAGGACTTCCTAGGAGGTCACCCATCCTAGTACTACTCTCGCACAAGCACGCTTAACTTCGGAGTTCTGATGGGAACCGGTGCATTAGTGCTGGTATGATCACACCCGTCATGTTACGCATTACAAATATATTTGAAGCAAAGCCTTTCCTCTTCTCGAGAAATGTATAGGGACTTCTATTTCCGATTGTTGACGACCCGTCGCGCAATTGCTAAATAATTAACGGGATATTGCCCGGGAACGAACAAGTGAGCGAAAAGAAATTTTTCTCGGAAATCCTCGAAATTCCCGCGTTTATGGCCACCGCTTTTGATCCGATTGAACTCACGGGGCCCGTAAGCACTTTTCGGAAAGCCGTGGGCCCCGTCATGCTTCGCGAATACCTTCATGATTCGTCTCGCCCCGGCAAGATGACTCACCGCTCGACAGAATCTCGACCCGGCAAAAAAGGCGATCGTTAAATAAAAAGAAAAAGAAAAAGAAAAAGAAAAAGAAAAAGAAAAAGAGGGGTGCAACACGAGGACTTCCCAGGAGGTCACCCATCCTAGTACTACTCTCGCCCAAGCACGCTTAACTTCGGAGTTCTGATGGGATCCGGTGCATTAGTGCTGGTATGATCGCACCCGTCATGTTACGCATTGCAAATGTATTTGAAGCAAACCCCTTCCTCTTCTCGAGAAATGTATAGGGACTTCTTTTTCCTATTTCTGACAACCCGTCGCGTAATTGCCAAATAATTAACGAGATATTGCCCGGGAACGAACAAGTAAGCGAAAAGAAATTTTTATCGGAAATCCTCGAAATTCCCGCGTTTACGGCCACAGCTTTTGATCCGGATGGACTCACGGGTCTCGTAAGCACTTTTCGGAAAGCCGTGGGCCCTGTCATGCTTTGCGAATACCTTCGTGATTCGTCTCGCCCCGGCAAGTTGACTCACCGCTCGACAGAATCTCGACCCGGCAAAAAAGGCGATCGTTAAATAAAGAGAAAAAGAAAAAGAAAAAGAGGGGTGCAACACGAGGACTTCCCAGGAGGTCACCCATCCTAGTACTACTCTCGCCCAAGCACGCTTAACTTCGGAGTTCTGATGGGATCCGATGCATTAGTGCTGGTATGATCGCACCCGTCATGTTACGCATTGCAAATGTATTTGAAGCAAAGCCCTTCCTCTTCTCGAGAAATGTATAGGGACTTCTATTTCCGATTTTTGACGACCCGTCGCGCAATTGCCAAATAATTAACGGGATATTGCCCGGGAACGAACAAGTGAGCAAAAAGAAATGTTTCTCGGAAATCCTCGAAATTCCCGCGTTTACGGCCACAGCTTTTGATCCGGATGGACTCACGGGGCCCGTAAGCACTTTTCGGAAAGCCGTGGGCCCCGTCATGCTTCGCGAATACCTTCGTGATTCGTCTCGCCCCGGCAAGATGACTCACCGCTCGACAGAATCTCGATCCGGCAAAAAAGGCGATCGTTAAATAAAAAGAAAAAGAAAAAGAAAAACAGGGGTGCAACACGAGGACTTCCCAGGAGGTCACCCATCCTAGTACTACTCTCGCCCAAGCACGCTTAACTTCGGAGTTCTGATGGGATCCGGTGCATTAGTGCTGGTATGATCGCACCCGTCATGTTACGCATTGCAAATGTATTTGAAGCAAAGCCCTTCCTCTTCTCGAGAAATGTATAGGGACTTCTTTTTCCGATTTCTGACGACCCGTCGCGCAATTGCCAAATAATTAACGGGTTATTGCCCGGGAACGAACAAGTGAGCGAAAAGAAATTTTTATCGAAAATCCTCGAAATTCCCGCGTTTACGGCCACTGCTTTTGATCCGGATGGACTCACGGGGCCCGTAAGCACTTTTCGGAATGCCGTGGGCCCCGTCATGCTTCACGAATACCTTCGTGATTCGTCTCGCCCCGGCAAGATGACTCACCGCTCGACAGAATCTCGACCCGGCAAAAAAGGCGATCGTTACATAAAAAGAAAAAGAAAAAGAAAAAGAAGAGGTGTTGACACCTAATTTTTACTAACCGTTTAGTTTAATTTGCATAGAAAAATTAGGGATTAAATTTTGAACCCCTAAACAAAAATATTTAAATTGCATAACATGTAATTCAGGTTCATTTTAATTTCATTGCATTTTTTTTGCATCGGACCGACGATGGCGAGCGACCTTAAAATTCATCGAACAAAAAACGGGACGCTCGGGAATGCAAGGGTCCGGAATTTCAAGACGAACGGGCTCGGGTGTTTTTAATTTGGGCTTGATTTAGTCTGTTGAATATAATTAATTAAAACCCAAGTTAGTTCAGCCCATTTATGTTAATTAGAGCCTAAGCCCAAGCCTAAGCCCATTATGACTCTTAAGCCCATTTAATTTGACCTAGGTTATCACTATATATATTTCATTAGGTCAGAATTTGGAGGACACGACACAATTTCAGAAATCAGAATTTTTAGAGGGAGAGAAGGAGACCGGCGACCGCGGCCGCCGTTCGCGCCCCCTCCGCCGTCGCTCCGCTGCACGTCGTTCCGCCGCGACCATCATCGCCGTGGTGCTTCTTTCCCGACAACGGCTGTACGTCCGATGAGTCTAGCGAGATTCACTCCGTTGCTGTCCAGTACACATCCAGGCGACGCCCACCATTAATCCCACGACGTCAACGATCTCCTTCTCTTGTCAACTTGACCAACAATCCCACGAAGACAACGTCGAAGTTGCTATCTTGCTGTTCGTGCTTCACGTCCAGACGCCCCCACAGCCCCGAAGATAGCATCCCCATGCAGAGTACGTAAAGCACGCAAAGGAGAAGAGGACGGGAGAAAGAAGACAATCGGTCAATTAAAGGAATAAGTCAAAGGGGAGGCTACCATCGAAAATAAAAAAACAAGAAGGAAATGGCATACAGAAGAGGAGAACGTGAAATTGGCATGCGAAAGTGAGACCCACAGGCGAAAGAAAAGAAAGAGAAGTCAGAGGGAGAAGATTGGTCAACAGAGAGTGACCATGCATAATTCGTAACAAAAATATAGAGAAAGTGAGGTCCACCGTTCTTCAGCCTTGAAGAGACGCTGCACATGCCATATTCTTCCTCAAACCAACGTTCTTCATAGCCTTGAGGAAAGCTGCCCACACCACGTCCTCCATAGCTTTCCCAGATCAGTACCGGCCAAATTTCAGCGATTTCGTCCACTCAATAAGCTCCGGTGTTCCTTGGCGACGCACTGGTCCATGTCAGTGGTATTGGTCCAGTTCGGTTTCCCGAGACTTACACATAGGCGGGAACCGAGATCACACCGGTCCACCACCGCGAGGAGCCCCGTAAGTCACCCACCGAGAGCATCCTTAGCCGCGGTGCTGACAAGCTGTGCCATAGCCTCACCGAGCACGCCGCGGTGAGCCACTGGTGTTGCCGCGTCGCCGTCGCCGTTGTCCCGATCCCAATCCGCAGTCAATCCCGATCCCGAACCGAATTCGAATTCCGGAAGGTTATCTGCAAATTAGGTAATTGTCATTATCCTATAATTTTCAGAATATTCAATTTCCTAATTTGGGTATTTGAATATTTTGTGAATATCGCATGGATATCTAGATATATTTGGATAATGTTTGATATATCCGCGATATTTGAAAATATTCAAATTAGGAAAATTTCCTAATTTAGCAACGTATCTGGACGACTATCCGACCTTAACCCTAAGGTTCGATACGCGGCGATACGGGAAATTATCATCCTATCTATAATCACTTGGATACGATGATGAATTTCATTAGCTTTCCAAATTTGAATAATCAACTTTCCGTCGATATCTATAACCCTATAGATATGACCGATAGTTCGATTTTTGTGCCTAATCCGAGTTTGAAACAAATATGGCGGATCGCGTGGTTGTTTTAAATGTGAATGCTATCCTTGTTTAAATTGCTTTTTTTTTTTGGTAAGATAAGAGTGTATATAACTTTTCATAAAACCAATACAACCTAGGCACAAACCTCAAAAAGACCTTATAGAGACATAAAGATGTCTACACAAGGACAGGAGAGGTTCAGCAAGAGCTATACAAGAAAAGAAAGGCTAGGTACAAGGCAAAGAAGAGGAAAACCAAAAGAGGTACAACCAGCCAATCAGAAGATTGGAGAAGGAAAACCCATAGCTAGGAACTATTCCTATTCAGAGTAAGGAGTGTAACCGGTATGTCCCATTTCCTTAGCAATATGCGGTTCCGAAGGGTGTCTTCAATACCTCCCATGGAGATGGCTTTGTCTTTGACGACTTTAAGAAGATGTTTGCGCATGCCCGGTAGATATATACTCTTGTTCCTGAAAATGGCGTGATTCCTTTCGGTCCATATGATGTGACATAAGGCACCAAAGGAAAATCTAGCAATACGGTGAGCAAATGAGGCACCATTGCTTTCCTTTTCAAATAAAACAGAAAATTCAAAAAAAAAATCTGTTTTGTTATTTAAATTAGAGTTTTTGCATGTCTAGGAATCCTAAATATATCTAGAAGATAGAGTAGTTATTTAATTTAAATTAGGACTTGAGAGGATCTATTTCCTAGTTTAAATTAAGTAACATTCTAATCTTAATAGATTATTTAGGTTATTTTTTAATTACGAATTTTTCATGAAAACCCAAAAAAATGAATTGCTTCATGTTTGATTAAGATAGATTGCATTTTTAATTTAAGTAATTTATAATTTCGAATTTTGCCAAAAATCCCAAAAATAAGTCATGTTAGGCTACATTAAATCATTATAAGTTGCATGTTAACTTAGGCAATTTTGAATTTCGAATTTTAAAAGAACATACCAAAAAGAGGAAGTCATTAGGTTGCATGTTATTTTAAGCATGTTTTTTTATTTCGAATTTCATAAAGAAAAATACTAAAAATAATCATTTGTTCGTCATTAAAATTAGGTCACGTTGTCGCATGTCATATAGTTTGCATGTTAGGTTGCATTAATTCGCATGTCATACTTTTGCACGTCATTGCATATAGACTAGGTTTCATTTAAATAAATGAAAATCCAAAAAAATTGAGTGAATTGCCTTGTTAATTAAAAATCATATAAGGATTGTCTGTATGATTTTTCGCTAACAATGCAGATACTTCCGTTGCATTCAGGTAAGCCATTCTCCCAAACTTGCAATTTATTAAACGCTTTCTGGGTGTTAAATTGGTGGTTTGCGCACCCGCATGAACACCTCACATGTTAGTAATTAAGTTAAAATGGATCCAAACTGCCTGCCAAAATATTTTTTAAAAGAAAAGGTACCGAAAGGGCGTTAGACTAGATCTAGCGTAATCAAGTCCCCGGGCTTAGAATCTCTTGTTCGTAGGAATAAAACATATCTCCCTATGTTTTATTTAGATTTCTAATCAGCCTACCACAAATTGATTAGTGGCGACTCCAAGCATGAAAACGATTGCATGTTAAGAACTTAAATCCTAAGTTGCGAATTGGTAGAACTTGGGAGGGCTCGAGTTAAGTTCAATCTTAATAATCCATTAGCCCGAGAAAAATTGACAAATTTTTTAGGGTCGCGACAGAGAGGCGCAACACGAGGACTTCCCAAGAGGTCACCCATCCTAGTACTACTCTCACCAAAGCACGTTTAACTTCGGAGTTTTGATGGGATCCGGTGCATTAGTGTTGGTATGATCGCACCCGTCATGTTACGCACTGCAAATGTATTTGAAGCAAAGCCCTTTCTCTTCTCGAGAATTGTATAGGGACTTCTATTTCCGATTTTTGACGACCCGTCGCGCAATTGCAAAATAATTAACGGGATATTGCCTAGGAACAAACAAGGGAGCAAAAAGAAATGTTTCTCGGAAATCCTCTAAATTCCCGCGTTTACGGCCACAGCTTTTGATCCGGATGCACTCACGGGGCCCGTAAGCACTTTTCGGAAAGCCGTGGGCCCCGTCATGCTTCGCGAATAACTTCGTGATTCGTCTCGCCCCGGCAAGATGACTCACCGCTCGACAGAATCTCGACCCGGCAAAAAAGGCGATCGTTAAATAAAAAGAAAAAGAAAAAGAAAAAGAAAAAGAAAAAGAGGGGTGCAACACGAGGACTTCCCAGGAGGTCACCCATCCTAGTACTACTCTCGCCCAAGCACGCTTAACTTCGGAGTTCTGATGGGATCCGGTGCATTAGTGCTGGTATGATCGCACCCGTCATGTTACGCATTGCAAATGTATTTGAAGCAAAGCCCTTCCTCTTCTCGAGAATTGTATAGGGACTTCTATTTCCGATTTTTGACGACCCGTCGCGCAATTGCCAAATAATTAACGGGATATTGCCCGGGAACGAACAAGGGAGCAAAAAGAAATGTTTCTCGGAAATCCTCTAAATTCCCGCGTTTACGGCCACAGCCTTTGATCCGGATGGACTCACGGGGCCCGTAAGCACTTTTCGGAAAGCCGTGGGCCCCGTCATGCTTCGCGAATACCTTCGTGATTCGTCTCGCCCCGGCAAGATGACTCACCGCTCGACAGAATCTCGACCCGGCAAAAAAGGCGATCGTTAAATAAAAAGAAAAAGAAAAAGAAAAAGAAAAAGAGGGGTGCAACACGAGGACTTCCCAGGAGGTCACCCATCCTAGTACTACTCTCGCCCAAGCACGCTTAACTTCGGAGTTCTGATGGGATCCGGTGCATTAGTGCTGGTATGATCGCACCCGTCATGTTACGCATTGCAAATGTATTTGAAGCAAAGCCCTTCCTCTTCTCGAGAATTGTATAGGGACTTCTATTTCCGATTTTTGACGACCCGTCGCGCAATTGCCAAATAATTAACGGGATATTGCCCGGGAACGAACAAGGGAGCAAAAAGAAATGTTTCTCGGAAATCCTCTAAATTCCCGCGTTTACGGCCACAGCTTTTGATCCGGATGGACTCACGGGGCCCGTAAGCACTTTTCGGAATGCCGTGGGCCCCGTCATGCTTCGCGAATACCTTCGTGATTCGTCTCGCCCCGGCAAGATGACTCACCGCTCGACAGAATCTCGACCCGGCAAAAAAGGCGATCGTTAAATAAAAAAAAAAGAAAAAGAAAAAGAAAAAGAAAAAGAGGGGTGCAACACGAGGACTTCCCAGGAGGTCACCCATCCTAGTACTACTCTCGCCCAAGCACGCTTAACTTCGGAGTTCTGATGGGATCCGGTGCATTAGTGCTGGTATGATCGCACCCGTCATGTTACGCATTGCAAATGTATTTGAAGCAAAGCCCTTCCTCTTCTCGAGAATTGTATAGGGACTTCTATTTCCGATTTTTGACGACCCGTCGCGCAATTGCCAAATAATTAACGGGATATTGCCCGGGAACGAACAAGGGAGCAAAAAGAAATGTTTCTCGGAAATCCTCTAAATTCCCGCGTTTACGGCCACAGCTTTTGATCCGGATGGACTCACGGGGCCCGTAAGCACTTTTCGGAATGCCGTGGGCCCCGTCATGCTTCGCGAATACCTTCGTGATTCGTCTCGCCCCGGCAAGATGACTCACCGCTCGACAGAATCTCGACCCGGCAAAAAAGGCGATCGTTAAATAAAAAGAAAAGAAAAAGAAAAAGAAAAAGAAAAAGAGGGGTGCAACACGAGGACTTCCCAGGAGGTCACCCATCCTAGTACTACTCTCGCCCAAGCACGCTTAACTTCGGAGTTCTGATGGGATCCGGTGCATTAGTGCTGGTATGATCGCACCCGTCATGTTACGCATTGCAAATGTATTTGAAGCAAAGCCCTTCCTCTTCTCGAGAATTGTATAGGGACTTCTATTTCCGATTTTTGACGACCCGTCGCGCAATTGCCAAATAATTAACGGGATATTGCCCGGGAACGAACAAGGGAGCAAAAAGAAATGTTTCTCGGAAATCCTCTAAATTCCCGCGTTTACGGCCACAGCTTTTGATCCGGATGGACTCACGGGGCCCGTAAGCACTTTTCGGAAAGCCGTGGGCCCCGTCATGCTTCGCGAATACCTTCGTGATTCGTCTCGCCCCGGCAAGATGACTCACCGCTCGACAGAATCTCGACCCGGCAAAAAAGGCGATCGTTAAATAAAAAGAAAAAGAAAAAGAAAAAGAAAAAGAAAAAGAGGGGTGCAACACGAGGACTTCCCAGGAGGTCACCCATCCTAGTACTACTCTCGCCCAAGCACGCTTAACTTCGGAGTTCTGATGGGATCCGGTGCATTAGTGCTGGTATGATCGCACCCGTCATGTTACGCATTGCAAATGTATTTGAAGCAAAGCCCTTCCTCTTCTCGAGAATTGTATAGGGACTTCTATTTCCGATTTTTGACGACCCGTCGCGCAATTGCCAAATAATTAACGGGATATTGCCCGGGAACGAACAAGGGAGCAAAAAGAAATGTTTCTCGGAAATCCTCTAAATTCCCGCGTTTACGGCCACAGCTTTTGATCCGGATGGACTCACGGGGCCCGTAAGCACTTTTCGGAAAGCCGTGGGCCCCGTCATGCTTCGCGAATACCTTCGTGATTCGTCTCGCCCCGGCAAGATGACTCACCGCTCGACAGAATCTCGACCCGGCAAAAAAGGCGATCGTTAAATAAAAAGAAAAAGAAAAAGAAAAAGAAAAAGAGGGGTGCAACACGAGGACTTCCCAGGAGGTCACCCATCCTAGTACTACTCTCGCCCAAGCACGCTTAACTTCGGAGTTCTGATGGGATCCGGTGCATTAGTGCTGGTATGATCGCACCCGTCATGTTACGCATTGCAAATGTATTTGAAGCAAAGCCCTTCCTCTTCTCGAGAATTGTATAGGGACTTCTATTTCCGATTTTTGACGACCCGTCGCGCAATTGCCAAATAATTAACGGGATATTGCCCGGGAACGAACAAGGGAGCAAAAAGAAATGTTTCTCGGAAATCCTCTAAATTCCCGCGTTTACGGCCACAGCTTTTGATCCGGATGGACTCACGGGGCCCGTAAGCACTTTTCGGAAAGCCGTGGGCCCCGTCATGCTTCGCGAATACCTTCGTGATTCGTCTCGCCCCGGCAAGATGACTCACCGCTCGACAGAATCTCGACCCGGCAAAAAAGGCGATCGTTAAATAAAAAGAAAAAGAAAAAGAAAAAGAAAAAGAAAAAGAGGGGTGCAACACGAGGACTTCCCAGGAGGTCACCCATCCTAGTACTACTCTCGCCCAAGCACGCTTAACTTCGGAGTTCTGATGGGATCCGGTGCATTAGTGCTGGTATGATCGCACCCGTCATGTTACGCATTGCAAATGTATTTGAAGCAAAGCCCTTCCTCTTCTCGAGAATTGTATAGGGACTTCTATTTCCGATTTTTGACGACCCGTCGCGCAATTGCCAAATAATTAACGGGATATTGCCCGGGAACGAACAAGGGAGCAAAAAGAAATGTTTCTCGGAAATCCTCTAAATTCCCGCGTTTACGGCCACAGCTTTTGATCCGGATGGACTCACGGGGCCCGTAAGCACTTTTCGGAAAGCCGTGGGCCCCGTCATGCTTCGCGAATACCTTCGTGATTCGTCTCGCCCCGGCAAGATGACTCACCGCTCGACAGAATCTCGACCCGGCAAAAAAGGCGATCGTTAAATAAAAAGAAAAAGAAAAAGAAAAAGAAAAAGAGGGGTGCAACACGAGGACTTCCCAGGAGGTCACCCATCCTAGTACTACTCTCGCCCAAGCACGCTTAACTTCGGAGTTCTGATGGGATCCGGTGCATTAGTGCTGGTATGATCGCACCCGTCATGTTACGCATTGCAAATGTATTTGAAGCAAAGCCCTTCCTCTTCTCGAGAATTGTATAGGGACTTCTATTTCCGATTTTTGACGACCCGTCGCGCAATTGCCAAATAATTAACGGGATATTGCCCGGGAACGAACAAGGGAGCAAAAAGAAATGTTTCTCGGAAATCCTCTAAATTCCCGCGTTTACGGCCACAGCTTTTGATCCGGATGGACTCACGGGGCCCGTAAGCACTTTTCGGAAAGCCGTGGGCCCCGTCATGCTTCGCGAATACCTTCGTGATTCGTCTCGCCCCGGCAAGATGACTCACCGCTCGACAGAATCTCGACCCGGCAAAAAAGGCGATCGTTAAATAAAAAGAAAAAGAAAAAGAAAAAGAGGGGTGCAACACGAGGACTTCCCAGGAGGTCACCCATCCTAGTACTACTCTCGCCCAAGCACGCTTAACTTCGGAGTTCTGATGGGATCCGGTGCATTAGTGCTGGTATGATCGCACCCGTCATGTTACGCATTGCAAATGTATTTGAAGCAAAGCCCTTCCTCTTCTCGAGAATTGTATAGGGACTTCTATTTCCGATTTTTGACGACCCGTCGCGCAATTGCCAAATAATTAACGGGATATTGCCCGGGAACGAACAAGGGAGCAAAAAGAAATGTTTCTCGGAAATCCTCTAAATTCCCGCGTTTACGGCCACAGCTTTTGATCCGGATGGACTCACGGGGCCCGTAAGCACTTTTCGGAAAGCCGTGGGCCCCGTCATGCTTCGCGAATACCTTCGTGATTCGTCTCGCCCCGGCAAGATGACTCACCGCTCGACAGAATCTCGACCCGGCAAAAAAGGCGATCGTTAAATAAAAAGAAAAAGAAAAAGAAAAAGAAAAAGAGGGGTGCAACACGAGGACTTCCCAGGAGGTCACCCATCCTAGTACTACTCTCGCCCAAGCACGCTTAACTTCGGAGTTCTGATGGGATCCGGTGCATTAGTGCTGGTATGATCGCACCCGTCATGTTACGCATTGCAAATGTATTTGAAGCAAAGCCCTTCCTCTTCTCGAGAATTGTATAGGGACTTCTATTTCCGATTTTTGACGACCCGTCGCGCAATTGCCAAATAATTAACGGGATATTGCCCGGGAACGAACAAGGGAGCAAAAAGAAATGTTTCTCGGAAATCCTCTAAATTCCCGCGTTTACGGCCACAGCTTTTGATCCGGATGGACTCACGGGGCCCGTAAGCACTTTTCGGAATGCCGTGGGCCCCGTCATGCTTCGCGAATACCTTCGTGATTCGTCTCGCCCCGGCAAGATGACTCACCGCTCGACAGAATCTCGACCCGGCAAAAAAGGCGATCGTTAAATAAAAAGAAAAAGAAAAAGAAAAAGAGGGTGCAACACGAGGACTTCCCAGGAGGTCACCCATCCTAGTACTACTCTCGCCCAAGCACGCTTAACTTCGGAGTTCTGATGGGATCCGGTGCATTAGTGCTGGTATGATCGCACCCGTCATGTTACGCATTGCAAATGTATTTGAAGCAAAGCCCTTCCTCTTCTCGAGAATTGTATAGGGACTTCTATTTCCGATTTTTGACGACCCGTCGCGCAATTGCCAAATAATTAACGGGATATTGCCCGGGAACGAACAAGGGAGCAAAAAGAAATGTTTCTCGGAAATCCTCTAAATTCCCGCGTTTACGGCCACAGCTTTTGATCCGGATGGACTCACGGGGCCCGTAAGCACTTTTCGGAATGCCGTGGGCCCCGTCATGCTTCGCGAATACCTTCGTGATTCGTCTCGCCCCGGCAAGATGACTCACCGCTCGACAGAATCTCGACCCGGCAAAAAAGGCGATCGTTAAATAAAAAGAAAAAGAAAAAGAAAAAGAAAAAGAGGGGTGCAACACGAGGACTTCCCAGGAGGTCACCCATCCTAGTACTACTCTCGCCCAAGCACGCTTAACTTCGGAGTTCTGATGGGATCCGGTGCATTAGTGCTGGTATGATCGCACCCGTCATGTTACGCATTGCAAATGTATTTGAAGCAAAGCCCTTCCTCTTCTCGAGAATTGTATAGGGACTTCTATTTCCGATTTTTGACGACCCGTCGCGCAATTGCCAAATAATTAACGGGATATTGCCCGGGAACGAACAAGGGAGCAAAAAGAAATGTTTCTCGGAAATCCTCTAAATTCCCGCGTTTACGGCCACAGCTTTTGATCCGGATGGACTCACGGGGCCCGTAAGCACTTTTCGGAAAGCCGTGGGCCCCGTCATGCTTCGCGAATACCTTCGTGATTCGTCTCGCCCCGGCAAGATGACTCACCGCTCGACAGAATCTCGACCCGGCAAAAAAGGCGATCGTTAAATAAAAAGAAAAAGAAAAAGAAAAAGAAAAAGAGGGGTGCAACACGAGGACTTCCCAGGAGGTCACCCATCCTAGTACTACTCTCGCCCAAGCACGCTTAACTTCGGAGTTCTGATGGGATCCGGTGCATTAGTGCTGGTATGATCGCACCCGTCATGTTACGCATTGCAAATGTATTTGAAGCAAAGCCCTTCCTCTTCTCGAGAATTGTATAGGGACTTCTATTTCCGATTTTTGACGACCCGTCGCGCAATTGCCAAATAATTAACGGGATATTGCCCGGGAACGAACAAGGGAGCAAAAAGAAATGTTTCTCGGAAATCCTCTAAATTCCCGCGTTTACGGCCACAGCTTTTGATCCGGATGGACTCACGGGGCCCGTAAGCACTTTTCGGAAAGCCGTGGGCCCCGTCATGCTTCGCGAATACCTTCGTGATTCGTCTCGCCCCGGCAAGATGACTCACCGCTCGACAGAATCTCGACCCGGCAAAAAAGGCGATCGTTAAATAAAAAGAAAAAGAAAAAGAAAAAGAAAAAGAAAAAGAGGGGTGCAACACGAGGACTTCCCAGGAGGTCACCCATCCTAGTACTACTCTCGCCCAAGCACGCTTAACTTCGGAGTTCTGATGGGATCCGGTGCATTAGTGCTGGTATGATCGCACCCGTCATGTTACGCATTGCAAATGTATTTGAAGCAAAGCCCTTCCTCTTCTCGAGAATTGTATAGGGACTTCTATTTCCGATTTTTGACGACCCGTCGCGCAATTGCCAAATAATTAACGGGATATTGCCCGGGAACGAACAAGGGAGCAAAAAGAAATGTTTCTCGGAAATCCTCTAAATTCCCGCGTTTACGGCCACAGCTTTTGATCCGGATGGACTCACGGGGCCCGTAAGCACTTTTCGGAAAGCCGTGGGCCCCGTCATGCTTCGCGAATACCTTCGTGATTCGTCTCGCCCCGGCAAGATGACTCACCGCTCGACAGAATCTCGACCCGGCAAAAAAGGCGATCGTTAAATAAAAAGAAAAAGAAAAAGAAAAAGAAAAAGAGGGGTGCAACACGAGGACTTCCCAGGAGGTCACCCATCCTAGTACTACTCTCGCCCAAGCACGCTTAACTTCGGAGTTCTGATGGGATCCGGTGCATTAGTGCTGGTATGATCGCACCCGTCATGTTACGCATTGCAAATGTATTTGAAGCAAAGCCCTTCCTCTTCTCGAGAATTGTATAGGGACTTCTATTTCCGATTTTTGACGACCCGTCGCGCAATTGCCAAATAATTAACGGGATATTGCCCGGGAACGAACAAGGGAGCAAAAAGAAATGTTTCTCGGAAATCCTCTAAATTCCCGCGTTTACGGCCACAGCTTTTGATCCGGATGGACTCACGGGGCCCGTAAGCACTTTTCGGAAAGCCGTGGGCCCCGTCATGCTTCGCGAATACCTTCGTGATTCGTCTCGCCCCGGCAAGATGACTCACCGCTCGACAGAATCTCGACCCGGCAAAAAAGGCGATCCTTAAATAAAAAGAAAAAGAAAAAGAAAAGAAAAAGAAAAAGAGGGGTGCAACACGAGGACTTCCCAGGAGGTCACCCATCCTAGTACTACTCTCGCCCAAGCACGCTTAACTTCGGAGTTCTGATGGGATCCGGTGCATTAGTGCTGGTATGATCGCACCCGTCATGTTACGCATTGCAAATGTATTTGAAGCAAAGCCCTTCCTCTTCTCGAGAATTGTATAGGGACTTCTATTTCCGATTTTTGACGACCCGTCGCGCAATTGCCAAATAATTAACGGGATATTGCCCGGGAACGAACAAGGGAGCAAAAAGAAATGTTTCTCGGAAATCCTCTAAATTCCCGCGTTTACGGCCACAGCTTTTGATCCGGATGGACTCACGGGGCCCGTAAGCACTTTTCGGAAAGCCGTGGGCCCCGTCATGCTTCGCGAATACCTTCGTGATTCGTCTCGCCCCGGCAAGATGACTCACCGCTCGACAGAATCTCGACCCGGCAAAAAAGGCGATCGTTAAATAAAAAGAAAACGAAAAAGAAAAAGAAAAAGAAAAAGAGGGTGCAACACGAGGACTTCCCAGGAGGTCACCCATCCTAGTACTACTCTCGCCCAAGCACGCTTAACTTCGGAGTTCTGATGGGATCCGGTGCATTAGTGCTGGTATGATCGCACCCGTCATGTTACGCATTGCAAATGTATTTGAAGCAAAGCCCTTCCTCTTCTCGAGAATTGTATAGGGACTTCTATTTCCGATTTTTGACGACCCGTCGCGCAATTGCCAAATAATTAACGGGATATTGCCCGGGAACGAACAAGGGAGCAAAAAGAAATGTTTCTCGGAAATCCTCTAAATTCCCGCGTTTACGGCCACAGCTTTTGATCCGGATGGACTCACGGGGCCCGTAAGCACTTTTCGGAAAGCCGTGGGCCCCGTCATGCTTCGCGAATACCTTCGTGATTCGTCTCGCCCCGGCAAGATGACTCACCGCTCGACAGAATCTCGACCCGGCAAAAAAGGCGATCGTTAAATAAAATGAAAAAGAAAAAGAAAAAGAGAGGTGCAACACGAGGACTTCCCAGGAGGTCACCCATCCTAGTACTACTCTCGCCCAAGCACGCTTAACTTCGGAGTTCTGATGGGATCCGGTGCATTAGTGCTGGTATGATCGCACCCGTCATGGTACGCATTGCAAATGTATTTGAAGCAAAAGAGGGTGCAACACGAGGACTTCCCAGGAGGTCACCCATCCTAGTACTACTCTCGCCCAAGCACGCTTAACTTCGGAGTTCTGATGGGATCCGGTGCATTAGTGCTGGTATGATCGCACCCGTCATGTTACGCATTGCAAATGTATTTGAAGCAAAGCCCTTCCTCTTCTCGAGAATTGTATAGGGACTTCTATTTCCGATTTTTGACGACCCGTCGCGCAATTGCCAAATAATTAACGGGATATTGCCCGGGAACGAACAAGGGAGCAAAAAGAAATGTTTCTCGGAAATCCTCTAAATTCCCGCGTTTACGGCCACAGCTTTTGATCCGGATGGACTCACGGGGCCCGTAAGCACTTTTCGGAAAGCCGTGGGCCCCGTCATGCTCCGCGAATACCTTCGTGATTCGTCTCGCCCCGGCAAGATGACTCACCGCTCGACAGAATCTCGACCCGGCAAAAAAGGCGATCGTTAAATAAAAAGAAAAAGAAAAAGAAAAAGAAAAAGAGGGGTGCAACACGAGGACTTCCCAGGAGGTCACCCATCCTAGTACTACTCTCGCCCAAGCACGCTTAACTTCGGAGTTCTGATGGGATCCGGTGCATTAGTGCTGGTATGATCGCACCCGTCATGTTACGCATTGCAAATGTATTTGAAGCAAAGCCCTTCCTCTTCTCGAGAATTGTATAGGGACTTCTATTTCCGATTTTTGACGACCCGTCGCGCAATTGCCAAATAATTAACGGGATATTGCCCGGGAACGAACAAGGGAGCAAAAAGAAATGTTTCTCGGAAATCCTCTAAATTCCCGCGTTTACGGCCACAGCTTTTGATCCGGATGGACTCACGGGGCCCGTAAGCACTTTTCGGAAAGCCGTGGGCCCCGTCATGCTCCGCGAATACCTTCGTGATTCGTCTCGCCCCGGCAAGATGACTCACCGCTCGACAGAATCTCGACCCGGCAAAAAAGGCGATCGTTAAATAAAAAGAAAAAGAAAAAGAAAAAGAAAAAGAGGGGTGCAACACGAGGACTTCCCAGGAGGTCACCCATCCTAGTACTACTCTCGCCCAAGCACGCTTAACTTCGGAGTTCTGATGGGATCCGGTGCATTAGTGCTGGTATGATCGCACCCGTCATGTTACGCATTGCAAATGTATTTGAAGCAAAGCCCTTCCTCTTCTCGAGAATTGTATAGGGACTTCTATTTCCGATTTTTGACGACCCGTCGCGCAATTGCCAAATAATTAACGGGATATTGCCCGGGAACGAACAAGGGAGCAAAAAGAAATGTTTCTCGGAAATCCTCTAAATTCCCGCGTTTACGGCCACAGCTTTTGATCCGGATGGACTCACGGGGCCCGTAAGCACTTTTCGGAATGCCGTGGGCCCCGTCATGCTCCGCGAATACCTTCGTGATTCGTCTCGCCCCGGCAAGATGACTCACCGCTCGACAGAATCTCGACCCGGCAAAAAAGGCGATCGTTAAATAAAAAGAAAAAGAAAAAGAAAAAGAGGGGTGCAACACGAGGACTTCCCAGGAGGTCACCCATCCTAGTACTACTCTCGCCCAAGCACGCTTAACTTCGGAGTTCTGATGGGATCCGGTGCATTAGTGCTGGTATGATCGCACCCGTCATGTTACGCATTGCAAATGTATTTGAAGCAAAGCCCTTCCTCTTCTCGAGAATTGTATAGGGACTTCTATTTCCGATTTTTGACGACCCGTCGCGCAATTGCCAAATAATTAACGGGATATTGCCCGGGAACGAACAAGGGAGCAAAAAGAAATGTTTCTCGGAAATCCTCTAAATTCCCGCGTTTACGGCCACAGCTTTTGATCCGGATGGACTCACGGGGCCCGTAAGCACTTTTCGGAAAGCCGTGGGCCCCGTCATGCTTCGCGAATACCTTCGTGATTCGTCTCGCCCCGGCAAGATGACTCACCGCTCGACAGAATCTCGACCCGGCAAAAAAGGCGATCGTTAAATAAAAAGAAAAAGAAAAAGAAAAAGAAAAAGAGGGGTGCAACACGAGGACTTCCCAGGAGGTCACCCATCCTAGTACTACTCTCGCCCAAGCACGCTTAACTTCGGAGTTCTGATGGGATCCGGTGCATTAGTGCTGGTATGATCGCACCCGTCATGTTACGCATTGCAAATGTATTTGAAGCAAAGCCCTTCCTCTTCTCGAGAATTGTATAGGGACTTCTATTTCCGATTTTTGACGACCCGTCGCGCAATTGCCAAATAATTAACGGGATATTGCCCGGGAACGAACAAGGGAGCAAAAAGAAATGTTTCTCGGAAATCCTCTAAATTCCCGCGTTTACGGCCACAGCTTTTGATCCGGATGGACTCACGGGGCCCGTAAGCACTTTTCGGAAAGCCGTGGGCCCCGTCATGCTTCGCGAATACCTTCGTGATTCGTCTCGCCCCGGCAAGATGACTCACCGCTCGACAGAATCTCGACCCGGCAAAAAAGGCGATCGTTAAATAAAAAGAAAAAGAAAAAGAAAAAGAAAAAGAGGGGTGCAACACGAGGACTTCCCAGGAGGTCACCCATCCTAGTACTACTCTCGCCCAAGCACGCTTAACTTCGGAGTTCTGATGGGATCCGGTGCATTAGTGCTGGTATGATCGCACCCGTCATGTTACGCATTGCAAATGTATTTGAAGCAAAGCCCTTCCTCTTCTCGAGAATTGTATAGGGACTTCTATTTCCGATTTTTGACGACCCGTCGCGCAATTGCCAAATAATTAACGGGATATTGCCCGGGAACGAACAAGGGAGCAAAAAGAAATGTTTCTCGGAAATCCTCTAAATTCCCGCGTTTACGGCCACAGCTTTTGATCCGGATGGACTCACGGGGCCCGTAAGCACTTTTCGGAAAGCCGTGGGCCCCGTCATGCTTCGCGAATACCTTCGTGATTCGTCTCGCCCCGGCAAGATGACTCACCGCTCGACAGAATCTCGACCCGGCAAAAAAGGCGATCGTTAAATAAAAAGAAAAAGAAAAAGAAAAAGAGGGTGCAACACGAGGACTTCCCAGGAGGTCACCCATCCTAGTACTACTCTCGCCCAAGCACGCTTAACTTCGGAGTTCTGATGGGATCCGGTGCATTAGTGCTGGTATGATCGCACCCGTCATGTTACGCATTGCAAATGTATTTGAAGCAAAGCCCTTCCTCTTCTCGAGAATTGTATAGGGACTTCTATTTCCGATTTTTGACGACCCGTCGCGCAATTGCCAAATAATTAACGGGATATTGCCCGGGAACGAACAAGGGAGCAAAAAGAAATGTTTCTCGGAAATCCTCTAAATTCCCGCGTTTACGGCCACAGCTTTTGATCCGGATGGACTCACGGGGCCCGTAAGCACTTTTCGGAAAGCCGTGGGCCCCGTCATGCTTCGCGAATACCTTCGTGATTCGTCTCGCCCCGGCAAGATGACTCACCGCTCGACAGAATCTCGACCCGGCAAAAAAGGCGATCGTTAAATAAAAAGAAAAAAAAAAGAAAAAGAAAAAGAGGGGTGCAACACGAGGACTTCCCAGGAGGTCACCCATCCTAGTACTACTCTCGCCCAAGCACGCTTAACTTCGGAGTTCTGATGGGATCCGGTGCATTAGTGCTGGTATGATCGCACCCGTCATGTTACGCATTGCAAATGTATTTGAAGCAAAGCCCTTCCTCTTCTCGAGAATTGTATAGGGACTTCTATTTCCGATTTTTGACGACCCGTCGCGCAATTGCCAAATAATTAACGGGATATTGCCCGGGAACGAACAAGGGAGCAAAAAGAAATGTTTCTCGGAAATCCTCTAAATTCCCGCGTTTACGGCCACAGCTTTTGATCCGGATGGACTCACGGGGCCCGTAAGCACTTTTCGGAAAGCCGTGGGCCCCGTCATGCTTCGCGAATACCTTCGTGATTCGTCTCGCCCCGGCAAGATGACTCACCGCTCGACAGAATCTCGACCCGGCAAAAAAGGCGATCGTTAAATAAAAAGAAAAAGAAAAAGAAAAAGAAAAAGAGGGGTGCAACACGAGGACTTCCCAGGAGGTCACCCATCCTAGTACTACTCTCGCCCAAGCACGCTTAACTTCGGAGTTCTGATGGGATCCGGTGCATTAGTGCTGGTATGATCGCACCCGTCATGTTACGCATTGCAAATGTATTTGAAGCAAAGCCCTTCCTCTTCTCGAGAATTGTATAGGGACTTCTATTTCCGATTTTTGACGACCCGTCGCGCAATTGCCAAATAATTAACGGGATATTGCCCGGGAACGAACAAGGGAGCAAAAAGAAATGTTTCTCGGAAATCCTCTAAATTCCCGCGTTTACGGCCACAGCTTTTGATCCGGATGGACTCACGGGGCCCGTAAGCACTTTTCGGAAAGCCGTGGGCCCCGTCATGCTTCGCGAATACCTTCGTGATTCGTCTCGCCCCGGCAAGATGACTCACCGCTCGACAGAATCTCGACCCGGCAAAAAAGGCGATCGTTAAATAAAAAGAAAAAGAAAAAGAAAAAGAGGGGTGCAACACGAGGACTTCCCAGGAGGTCACCCATCCTAGTACTACTCTCGCCCAAGCACGCTTAACTTCGGAGTTCTGATGGGATCCGGTGCATTAGTGCTGGTATGATCGCACCCGTCATGTTACGCATTGCAAATGTATTTGAAGCAAAGCCCTTCCTCTTCTCGAGAATTGTATAGGGACTTCTATTTCCGATTTTTGACGACCCGTCGCGCAATTGCCAAATAATTAACGGGATATTGCCCGGGAACGAACAAGGGAGCAAAAAGAAATGTTTCTCGGAAATCCTCTAAATTCCCGCGTTTACGGCCACAGCTTTTGATCCGGATGGACTCACGGGGCCCGTAAGCACTTTTCGGAATGCCGTGGGCCCCGTCATGCTTCGCGAATACCTTCGTGATTCGTCTCGCCCCGGCAAGATGACTCACCGCTCGACAGAATCTCGACCCGGCAAAAAAGGCGATCGTTAAATAAAAAGAAAAAGAAAACGAAAAAGAAAAAGAAAGAGAGGGGTGCAACACGAGGACTTCCCAGGAGGTCACCCATCCTAGTACTACTCTCGCCCAAGCACGCTTAACTTCGGAGTTCTGATGGGATCCGGTGCATTAGTGCTGGTATGATCGCACCCGTCATGTTACGCATTGCAAATGTATTTGAAGCAAAGCCCTTCCTCTTCTCGAGAATTGTATAGGGACTTCTATTTCCGATTTTTGACGACCCGTCGCGCAATTGCCAAATAATTAACGGGATATTGCCCGGGAACGAACAAGGGAGCAAAAAGAAATGTTTCTCGGAAATCCTCTAAATTCCCGCGTTTACGGCCACAGCTTTTGATCCGGATGGACTCACGGGGCCCGTAAGCACTTTTCGGAAAGCCGTGGGCCCCGTCATGCTTCGCGAATACCTTCGTGATTCGTCTCGCCCCGGCAAGATGACTCACCGCTCGACAGAATCTCGACCCGGCAAAAAAGGCGATCGTTAAATAAAAAGAAAAAGAAAAAGAAAAAGAAAAAGAAAAAGAGGGGTGCAACACGAGGACTTCCCAGGAGGTCACCCATCCTAGTACTACTCTCGCCCAAGCACGCTTAACTTCGGAGTTCTGATGGGATCCGGTGCATTAGTGCTGGTATGATCGCACCCGTCATGTTACGCATTGCAAATGTATTTGAAGCAAAGCCCTTCCTCTTCTCGAGAATTGTATAGGGACTTCTATTTCCGATTTTTGACGACCCGTCGCGCAATTGCCAAATAATTAACGGGATATTGCCCGGGAACGAACAAGGGAGCAAAAAGAAATGTTTCTCGGAAATCCTCTAAATTCCCGCGTTTACGGCCACAGCTTTTGATCCGGATGGACTCACGGGGCCCGTAAGCACTTTTCGGAAAGCCGTGGGCCCCGTCATGCTTCGCGAATACCTTCGTGATTCGTCTCGCCCCGGCAAGATGACTCACCGCTCGACAGAATCTCGACCCGGCAAAAAAGGCGATCGTTAAATAAAAAGAAAAAGAAAAAGAAAAAGAAAAAGAGGGGTGCAACACGAGGACTTCCCAGGAGGTCACCCATCCTAGTACTACTCTCGCCCAAGCACGCTTAACTTCGGAGTTCTGATGGGATCCGGTGCATTAGTGCTGGTATGATCGCACCCGTCATGTTACGCATTGCAAATGTATTTGAAGCAAAGCCCTTCCTCTTCTCGAGAATTGTATAGGGACTTCTATTTCCGATTTTTGACGACCCGTCGCGCAATTGCCAAATAATTAACGGGATATTGCCCGGGAACGAACAAGGGAGCAAAAAGAAATGTTTCTCGGAAATCCTCTAAATTCCCGCGTTTACGGCCACAGCTTTTGATCCGGATGGACTCACGGGGCCCGTAAGCACTTTTCGGAAAGCCGTGGGCCCCGTCATGCTTCGCGAATACCTTCGTGATTCGTCTCGCCCCGGCAAGATGACTCACCGCTCGACAGAATCTCGACCCGGCAAAAAAGGCGATCGTTAAATAAAAACAAAAAGAAAAAGAAAAAGAAAAAGAAAAGAGGGGTGCAACACGAGGACTTCCCAGGAGGTCACCCATCCTAGTACTACTCTCGCCCAAGCACGCTTAACTTCGGAGTTCTGATGGGATCCGGTGCATTAGTGCTGGTATGATCGCACCCGTCATGTTACGCATTGCAAATGTATTTGAAGCAAAGCCCTTCCTCTTCTCGAGAATTGTATAGGGACTTCTATTTCCGATTTTTGACGACCCGTCGCGCAATTGCCAAATAATTAACGGGATATTGCCCGGGAACGAACAAGGGAGCAAAAAGAAATGTTTCTCGGAAATCCTCTAAATTCCCGCGTTTACGGCCACAGCTTTTGATCCGGATGGACTCACGGGGCCCGTAAGCACTTTTCGGAAAGCCGTGGGCCCCGTCATGCTTCGCGAATACCTTCGTGATTCGTCTCGCCCCGGCAAGATGACTCACCGCTCGACAGAATCTCGACCCGGCAAAAAAGGCGATCGTTAAATAAAAAGAAAAAGAAAAAGAAAAAGAAAAAGAGGGGTGCAACACGAGGACTTCCCAGGAGGTCACCCATCCTAGTACTACTCTCGCCCAAGCACGCTTAACTTCGGAGTTCTGATGGGATCCGGTGCATTAGTGCTGGTATGATCGCACCCGTCATGTTACGCATTGCAAATGTATTTGAAGCAAAGCCCTTCCTCTTCTCGAGAATTGTATAGGGACTTCTATTTCCGATTTTTGACGACCCGTCGCGCAATTGCCAAATAATTAACGGGATATTGCCCGGGAACGAACAAGGGAGCAAAAAGAAATGTTTCTCGGAAATCCTCTAAATTCCCGCGTTTACGGCCACAGCTTTTGATCCGGATGGACTCACGGGGCCCGTAAGCACTTTTCGGAAAGCCGTGGGCCCCGTCATGCTTCGCGAATACCTTCGTGATTCGTCTCGCCCCGGCAAGATGACTCACCGCTCGACAGAATCTCGACCCGGCAAAAAAGGCGATCGTTAAATAAAAAGAAAAAGAAAAAGAAAAAGAAAAAGAGGGGTGCAACACGAGGACTTCCCAGGAGGTCACCCATCCTAGTACTACTCTCGCCCAAGCACGCTTAACTTCGGAGTTCTGATGGGATCCGGTGCATTAGTGCTGGTATGATCGCACCCGTCATGTTACGCATTGCAAATGTATTTGAAGCAAAGCCCTTCCTCTTCTCGAGAATTGTATAGGGACTTCTATTTCCGATTTTTGACGACCCGTCGCGCAATTGCCAAATAATTAACGGGATATTGCCCGGGAACGAACAAGGGAGCAAAAAGAAATGTTTCTCGGAAATCCTCTAAATTCCCGCGTTTACGGCCACAGCTTTTGATCCGGATGGACTCACGGGGCCCGTAAGCACTTTTCGGAATGCCGTGGGCCCCGTCATGCTTCGCGAATACCTTCGTGATTCGTCTCGCCCCGGCAAGATGACTCACCGCTCGACAGAATCTCGACCCGGCAAAAAAGGCGATCGTTAAATAAAAAGAAAAAGAAAAAGAAAAAGAAAAAGAGGGGTGCAACACGAGGACTTCCCAGGAGGTCACCCATCCTAGTACTACTCTCGCCCAAGCACGCTTAACTTCGGAGTTCTGATGGGATCCGGTGCATTAGTGCTGGTATGATCGCACCCGTCATGTTACGCATTGCAAATGTATTTGAAGCAAAGCCCTTCCTCTTCTCGAGAATTGTATAGGGACTTCTATTTCCGATTTTTGACGACCCGTCGCGCAATTGCCAAATAATTAACGGGATATTGCCCGGGAACGAACAAGGGAGCAAAAAGAAATGTTTCTCGGAAATCCTCTAAATTCCCGCGTTTACGGCCACAGCTTTTGATCCGGATGGACTCACGGGGCCCGTAAGCACTTTTCGGAAAGCCGTGGGCCCCGTCATGCTTCGCGAATACCTTCGTGATTCGTCTCGCCCCGGCAAGATGACTCACCGCTCGACAGAATCTCGACCCGGCAAAAAAGGCGATCGTTAAATAAAAAGAAAAAGAAAAAGAAAAAGAAAAAGAGGGGTGCAACACGAGGACTTCCCAGGAGGTCACCCATCCTAGTACTACTCTCGCCCAAGCACGCTTAACTTCGGAGTTCTGATGGGATCCGGTGCATTAGTGCTGGTATGATCGCACCCGTCATGTTACGCATTGCAAATGTATTTGAAGCAAAGCCCTTCCTCTTCTCGAGAATTGTATAGGGACTTCTATTTCCGATTTTTGACGACCCGTCGCGCAATTGCCAAATAATTAACGGGATATTGCCCGGGAACGAACAAGGGAGCAAAAAGAAATGTTTCTCGGAAATCCTCTAAATTCCCGCGTTTACGGCCACAGCTTTTGATCCGGATGGACTCACGGGGCCCGTAAGCACTTTTCGGAATGCCGTGGGCCCCGTCATGCTTCGCGAATACCTTCGTGATTCGTCTCGCCCCGGCAAGATGACTCACCGCTCGACAGAATCTCGACCCGGCAAAAAAGGCGATCGTTAAATAAAAAGAAAAAGAAAAAGAAAAAGAAAAAGAGGGGTGCAACACGAGGACTTCCCAGGAGGTCACCCATCCTAGTACTACTCTCGCCCAAGCACGCTTAACTTCGGAGTTCTGATGGGATCCGGTGCATTAGTGCTGGTATGATCGCACCCGTCATGTTACGCATTGCAAATGTATTTGAAGCAAAGCCCTTCCTCTTCTCGAGAATTGTATAGGGACTTCTATTTCCGATTTTTGACGACCCGTCGCGCAATTGCCAAATAATTAACGGGATATTGCCCGGGAACGAACAAGGGAGCAAAAAGAAATGTTTCTCGGAAATCCTCTAAATTCCCGCGTTTACGGCCACAGCTTTTGATCCGGATGGACTCACGGGGCCCGTAAGCACTTTTCGGAATGCCGTGGGCCCCGTCATGCTTCGCGAATACCTTCGTGATTCGTCTCGCCCCGGCAAGATGACTCACCGCTCGACAGAATCTCGACCCGGCAAAAAAGGCGATCGTTAAATAAAAACAAAAAGAAAAAGAAAAAGAAAAAGAAAAGAGGGGTGCAACACGAGGACTTCCCAGGAGGTCACCCATCCTAGTACTACTCTCGCCCAAGCACGCTTAACTTCGGAGTTCTGATGGGATCCGGTGCATTAGTGCTGGTATGATCGCACCCGTCATGTTACGCATTGCAAATGTATTTGAAGCAAAGCCCTTCCTCTTCTCGAGAATTGTATAGGGACTTCTATTTCCGATTTTTGACGACCCGTCGCGCAATTGCCAAATAATTAACGGGATATTGCCCGGGAACGAACAAGGGAGCAAAAAGAAATGTTTCTCGGAAATCCTCTAAATTCCCGCGTTTACGGCCACAGCTTTTGATCCGGATGGACTCACGGGGCCCGTAAGCACTTTTCGGAAAGCCGTGGGCCCCGTCATGCTTCGCGAATACCTTCGTGATTCGTCTCGCCCCGGCAAGATGACTCACCGCTCGACAGAATCTCGACCCGGCAAAAAAGGCGATCCTTAAATAAAAAGAAAAAGAAAAAGAAAAGAAAAAGAAAAAGAGGGGTGCAACACGAGGACTTCCCAGGAGGTCACCCATCCTAGTACTACTCTCGCCCAAGCACGCTTAACTTCGGAGTTCTGATGGGATCCGGTGCATTAGTGCTGGTATGATCGCACCCGTCATGTTACGCATTGCAAATGTATTTGAAGCAAAGCCCTTCCTCTTCTCGAGAATTGTATAGGGACTTCTATTTCCGATTTTTGACGACCCGTCGCGCAATTGCCAAATAATTAACGGGATATTGCCCGGGAACGAACAAGGGAGCAAAAAGAAATGTTTCTCGGAAATCCTCTAAATTCCCGCGTTTACGGCCACAGCTTTTGATCCGGATGGACTCACGGGGCCCGTAAGCACTTTTCGGAAAGCCGTGGGCCCCGTCATGCTTCGCGAATACCTTCGTGATTCGTCTCGCCCCGGCAAGATGACTCACCGCTCGACAGAATCTCGACCCGGCAAAAAAGGCGATCGTTAAATAAAAAGAAAAAGAAAAAGAAAAAGAAAAAGAGGGGTGCAACACGAGGACTTCCCAGGAGGTCACCCATCCTAGTACTACTCTCGCCCAAGCACGCTTAACTTCGGAGTTCTGATGGGATCCGGTGCATTAGTGCTGGTATGATCGCACCCGTCATGTTACGCATTGCAAATGTATTTGAAGCAAAGCCCTTCCTCTTCTCGAGAATTGTATAGGGACTTCTATTTCCGATTTTTGACGACCCGTCGCGCAATTGCCAAATAATTAACGGGATATTGCCCGGGAACGAACAAGGGAGCAAAAAGAAATGTTTCTCGGAAATCCTCTAAATTCCCGCGTTTACGGCCACAGCTTTTGATCCGGATGGACTCACGGGGCCCGTAAGCACTTTTCGGAAAGCCGTGGGCCCCGTCATGCTTCGCGAATACCTTCGTGATTCGTCTCGCCCCGGCAAGATGACTCACCGCTCGACAGAATCTCGACCCGGCAAAAAAGGCGATCGTTAAATAAAAAGAAAAAGAAAAAGAAAAAGAAAAAGAGGGGTGCAACACGAGGACTTCCCAGGAGGTCACCCATCCTAGTACTACTCTCGCCCAAGCACGCTTAACTTCGGAGTTCTGATGGGATCCGGTGCATTAGTGCTGGTATGATCGCACCCGTCATGTTACGCATTGCAAATGTATTTGAAGCAAAGCCCTTCCTCTTCTCGAGAATTGTATAGGGACTTCTATTTCCGATTTTTGACGACCCGTCGCGCAATTGCCAAATAATTAACGGGATATTGCCCGGGAACGAACAAGGGAGCAAAAAGAAATGTTTCTCGGAAATCCTCTAAATTCCCGCGTTTACGGCCACAGCTTTTGATCCGGATGGACTCACGGGGCCCGTAAGCACTTTTCGGAATGCCGTGGGCCCCGTCATGCTTCGCGAATACCTTCGTGATTCGTCTCGCCCCGGCAAGATGACTCACCGCTCGACAGAATCTCGACCCGGCAAAAAAGGCGATCGTTAAATAAAAAGAAAAAGAAAAAGAAAAAGAAAAAGAGGGGTGCAACACGAGGACTTCCCAGGAGGTCACCCATCCTAGTACTACTCTCGCCCAAGCACGCTTAACTTCGGAGTTCTGATGGGATCCGGTGCATTAGTGCTGGTATGATCGCACCCGTCATGTTACGCATTGCAAATGTATTTGAAGCAAAGCCCTTCCTCTTCTCGAGAATTGTATAGGGACTTCTATTTCCGATTTTTGACGACCCGTCGCGCAATTGCCAAATAATTAACGGGATATTGCCCGGGAACGAACAAGGGAGCAAAAAGAAATGTTTCTCGGAAATCCTCTAAATTCCCGCGTTTACGGCCACAGCTTTTGATCCGGATGGACTCACGGGGCCCGTAAGCACTTTTCGGAAAGCCGTGGGCCCCGTCATGCTTCGCGAATACCTTCGTGATTCGTCTCGCCCCGGCAAGATGACTCACCGCTCGACAGAATCTCGACCCGGCAAAAAAGGCGATCGTTAAATAAAAAGAAAAAGAAAAAGAAAAAGAAAAAGAGGGGTGCAACACGAGGACTTCCCAGGAGGTCACCCATCCTAGTACTACTCTCGCCCAAGCACGCTTAACTTCGGAGTTCTGATGGGATCCGGTGCATTAGTGCTGGTATGATCGCACCCGTCATGTTACGCATTGCAAATGTATTTGAAGCAAAGCCCTTCCTCTTCTCGAGAATTGTATAGGGACTTCTATTTCCGATTTTTGACGACCCGTCGCGCAATTGCCAAATAATTAACGGGATATTGCCCGGGAACGAACAAGGGAGCAAAAAGAAATGTTTCTCGGAAATCCTCTAAATTCCCGCGTTTACGGCCACAGCTTTTGATCCGGATGGACTCACGGGGCCCGTAAGCACTTTTCGGAAAGCCGTGGGCCCCGTCATGCTTCGCGAATACCTTCGTGATTCGTCTCGCCCCGGCAAGATGACTCACCGCTCGACAGAATCTCGACCCGGCAAAAAAGGCGATCGTTAAATAAAAAGAAAAAGAAAAAGAAAAAGAAAAAGAGGGGTGCAACACGAGGACTTCCCAGGAGGTCACCCATCCTAGTACTACTCTCGCCCAAGCACGCTTAACTTCGGAGTTCTGATGGGATCCGGTGCATTAGTGCTGGTATGATCGCACCCGTCATGTTACGCATTGCAAATGTATTTGAAGCAAAGCCCTTCCTCTTCTCGAGAATTGTATAGGGACTTCTATTTCCGATTTTTGACGACCCGTCGCGCAATTGCCAAATAATTAACGGGATATTGCCCGGGAACGAACAAGGGAGCAAAAAGAAATGTTTCTCGGAAATCCTCTAAATTCCCGCGTTTACGGCCACAGCTTTTGATCCGGATGGACTCACGGGGCCCGTAAGCACTTTTCGGAAAGCCGTGGGCCCCGTCATGCTTCGCGAATACCTTCGTGATTCGTCTCGCCCCGGCAAGATGACTCACCGCTCGACAGAATCTCGACCCGGCAAAAAAGGCGATCGTTAACTAAAAAGAAAAAGAAAAAGAAAGAGAGGGGTGCAACACGAGGACTTCCCAGGAGGTCACCCATCCTAGTACTACTCTCGCCCAAGCACGCTTAACTTCGGAGTTCTGATGGGATCCGGTGCATTAGTGCTGGTATGATCGCACCCGTCATGTTACGCATTGCAAATGTATTTGAAGCAAAGCCCTTCCTCTTCTCGAGAATTGTATAGGGACTTCTATTTCCGATTTTTGACGACCCGTCGCGCAATTGCCAAATAATTAACGGGATATTGCCCGGGAACGAACAAGGGAGCAAAAAGAAATGTTTCTCGGAAATCCTCTAAATTCCCGCGTTTACGGCCACAGCTTTTGATCCGGATGGACTCACGGGGCCCGTAAGCACTTTTCGGAAAGCCGTGGGCCCCGTCATGCTTCGCGAATACCTTCGTGATTCGTCTCGCCCCGGCAAGATGACTCACCGCTCGACAGAATCTCGACCCGGCAAAAAAGGCGATCGTTAAATAAAAATAAAAAGAAAAAGAAAAAGAAAAAGAGGGTGCAACACGAGGACTTCCCAGGAGGTCACCCATCCTAGTACTACTCTCGCCCAAGCACGCTTAACTTCGGAGTTCTGATGGGATCCGGTGCATTAGTGCTGGTATGATCGCACCCGTCATGTTACGCATTGCAAATGTATTTGAAGCAAAGCCCTTCCTCTTCTCGAGAATTGTATAGGGACTTCTATTTCCGATTTTTGACGACCCGTCGCGCAATTGCCAAATAATTAACGGGATATTGCCCGGGAACGAACAAGGGAGCAAAAAGAAATGTTTCTCGGAAATCCTCTAAATTCCCGCGTTTACGGCCACAGCTTTTGATCCGGATGGACTCACGGGGCCCGTAAGCACTTTTCGGAATGCCGTGGGCCCCGTCATGCTTCGCGAATACCTTCGTGATTCGTCTCGCCCCGGCAAGATGACTCACCGCTCGACAGAATCTCGACCCGGCAAAAAAGGCGATCGTTAAATAAAAAGAAAAAGAAAAAGAAAAAGAAAAAGAGGGGTGCAACACGAGGACTTCCCAGGAGGTCACCCATCCTAGTACTACTCTCGCCCAAGCACGCTTAACTTCGGAGTTCTGATGGGATCCGGTGCATTAGTGCTGGTATGATCGCACCCGTCATGTTACGCATTGCAAATGTATTTGAAGCAAAGCCCTTCCTCTTCTCGAGAATTGTATAGGGACTTCTATTTCCGATTTTTGACGACCCGTCGCGCAATTGCCAAATAATTAACGGGATATTGCCCGGGAACGAACAAGGGAGCAAAAAGAAATGTTTCTCGGAAATCCTCTAAATTCCCGCGTTTACGGCCACAGCTTTTGATCCGGATGGACTCACGGGGCCCGTAAGCACTTTTCGGAAAGCCGTGGGCCCCGTCATGCTTCGCGAATACCTTCGTGATTCGTCTCGCCCCGGCAAGATGACTCACCGCTCGACAGAATCTCGACCCGGCAAAAAAGGCGATCGTTAAATAAAAAGAAAAAGAAAAAGAAAAAGAGGGGTGCAACACGAGGACTTCCCAGGAGGTCACCCATCCTAGTACTACTCTCGCCCAAGCACGCTTAACTTCGGAGTTCTGATGGGATCCGGTGCATTAGTGCTGGTATGATCGCACCCGTCATGTTACGCATTGCAAATGTATTTGAAGCAAAGCCCTTCCTCTTCTCGAGAATTGTATAGGGACTTCTATTTCCGATTTTTGACGACCCGTCGCGCAATTGCCAAATAATTAACGGGATATTGCCCGGGAACGAACAAGGGAGCAAAAAGAAATGTTTCTCGGAAATCCTCTAAATTCCCGCGTTTACGGCCACAGCTTTTGATCCGGATGGACTCACGGGGCCCGTAAGCACTTTTCGGAAAGCCGTGGGCCCCGTCATGCTTCGCGAATACCTTCGTGATTCGTCTCGCCCCGGCAAGATGACTCACCGCTCGACAGAATCTCGACCCGGCAAAAAAGGCGATCGTTAAATAAAAAGAAAAAGAAAAAGAAAAAGAAAAAGAGGGGTGCAACACGAGGACTTCCCAGGAGGTCACCCATCCTAGTACTACTCTCGCCCAAGCACGCTTAACTTCGGAGTTCTGATGGGATCCGGTGCATTAGTGCTGGTATGATCGCACCCGTCATGTTACGCATTGCAAATGTATTTGAAGCAAAGCCCTTCCTCTTCTCGAGAATTGTATAGGGACTTCTATTTCCGATTTTTGACGACCCGTCGCGCAATTGCCAAATAATTAACGGGATATTGCCCGGGAACGAACAAGGGAGCAAAAAGAAATGTTTCTCGGAAATCCTCTAAATTCCCGCGTTTACGGCCACAGCTTTTGATCCGGATGGACTCACGGGGCCCGTAAGCACTTTTCGGAAAGCCGTGGGCCCCGTCATGCTTCGCGAATACCTTCGTGATTCGTCTCGCCCCGGCAAGATGACTCACCGCTCGACAGAATCTCGACCCGGCAAAAAAGGCGATCGTTAAATAAAAAGAAAAAGAAAAAGAAAAAGAAAAAGAGGGGTGCAACACGAGGACTTCCCAGGAGGTCACCCATCCTAGTACTACTCTCGCCCAAGCACGCTTAACTTCGGAGTTCTGATGGGATCCGGTGCATTAGTGCTGGTATGATCGCACCCGTCATGTTACGCATTGCAAATGTATTTGAAGCAAAGCCCTTCCTCTTCTCGAGAATTGTATAGGGACTTCTATTTCCGATTTTTGACGACCCGTCGCGCAATTGCCAAATAATTAACGGGATATTGCCCGGGAACGAACAAGGGAGCAAAAAGAAATGTTTCTCGGAAATCCTCTAAATTCCCGCGTTTACGGCCACAGCTTTTGATCCGGATGGACTCACGGGGCCCGTAAGCACTTTTCGGAATGCCGTGGGCCCCGTCATGCTTCGCGAATACCTTCGTGATTCGTCTCGCCCCGGCAAGATGACTCACCGCTCGACAGAATCTCGACCCGGCAAAAAAGGCGATCGTTAAATAAAAAGAAAAAGAAAAAGAAAAAGAGGGGTGCAACACGAGGACTTCCCAGGAGGTCACCCATCCTAGTACTACTCTCGCCCAAGCACGCTTAACTTCGGAGTTCTGATGGGATCCGGTGCATTAGTGCTGGTATGATCGCACCCGTCATGTTACGCATTGCAAATGTATTTGAAGCAAAGCCCTTCCTCTTCTCGAGAATTGTATAGGGACTTCTATTTCCGATTTTTGACGACCCGTCGCGCAATTGCCAAATAATTAACGGGATATTGCCCGGGAACGAACAAGGGAGCAAAAAGAAATGTTTCTCGGAAATCCTCTAAATTCCCGCGTTTACGGCCACAGCTTTTGATCCGGATGGACTCACGGGGCCCGTAAGCACTTTTCGGAATGCCGTGGGCCCCGTCATGCTTCGCGAATACCTTCGTGATTCGTCTCGCCCCGGCAAGATGACTCACCGCTCGACAGAATCTCGACCCGGCAAAAAAGGCGATCGTTAAACAAAAAGAAAAAGAAAAAGAAAAAGGGGGGTGCAACACGAGGACTTCCCAGGAGGTCACCCATCCTAGTACTACTCTCGCCCAAGCACGCTTAACTTCGGAGTTCTGATGGGATCCGGTGCATTAGTGCTGGTATGATCGCACCCGTCATGTTACGCATTGCAAATGTATTTGAAGCAAAGCCCTTCCTCTTCTCGAGAATTGTATAGGGACTTCTATTTCCGATTTTTGACGACCCGTCGCGCAATTGCCAAATAATTAACGGGATATTGCCCGGGAACGAACAAGGGAGCAAAAAGAAATGTTTCTCGGAAATCCTCTAAATTCCCGCGTTTACGGCCACAGCTTTTGATCCGGATGGACTCACGGGGCCCGTAAGCACTTTTCGGAATGCCGTGGGCCCCGTCATGCTTCGCGAATACCTTCGTGATTCGTCTCGCCCCGGCAAGATGACTCACCGCTCGACAGAATCTCGACCCGGCAAAAAAGGCGATCGTTAAATAAAAAGAAAAAGAAAAAGAAAAAGAAAAAGAGGGGTGCAACACGAGGACTTCCCAGGAGGTCACCCATCCTAGTACTACTCTCGCCCAAGCACGCTTAACTTCGGAGTTCTGATGGGATCCGGTGCATTAGTGCTGGTATGATCGCACCCGTCATGTTACGCATTGCAAATGTATTTGAAGCAAAGCCCTTCCTCTTCTCGAGAATTGTATAGGGACTTCTATTTCCGATTTTTGACGACCCGTCGCGCAATTGCCAAATAATTAACGGGATATTGCCCGGGAACGAACAAGGGAGCAAAAAGAAATGTTTCTCGGAAATCCTCTAAATTCCCGCGTTTACGGCCACAGCTTTTGATCCGGATGGACTCACGGGGCCCGTAAGCACTTTTCGGAATGCCGTGGGCCCCGTCATGCTTCGCGAATACCTTCGTGATTCGTCTCGCCCCGGCAAGATGACTCACCGCTCGACAGAATCTCGACCCGGCAAAAAAGGCGATCGTTAAATAAAAAGAAAAAGAAAAAGAAAAAGAAAAAGAGGGGTGCAACACGAGGACTTCCCAGGAGGTCACCCATCCTAGTACTACTCTCGCCCAAGCACGCTTAACTTCGGAGTTCTGATGGGATCCGGTGCATTAGTGCTGGTATGATCGCACCCGTCATGTTACGCATTGCAAATGTATTTGAAGCAAAGCCCTTCCTCTTCTCGAGAATTGTATAGGGACTTCTATTTCCGATTTTTGACGACCCGTCGCGCAATTGCCAAATAATTAACGGGATATTGCCCGGGAACGAACAAGGGAGCAAAAAGAAATGTTTCTCGGAAATCCTCTAAATTCCCGCGTTTACGGCCACAGCTTTTGATCCGGATGGACTCACGGGGCCCGTAAGCACTTTTCGGAAAGCCGTGGGCCCCGTCATGCTTCGCGAATACCTTCGTGATTCGTCTCGCCCCGGCAAGATGACTCACCGCTCGACAGAATCTCGACCCGGCAAAAAAGGCGATCGTTAAATAAAAAGAAAAAGAAAAAGAAAAAGAAAAAGAGGGGTGCAACACGAGGACTTCCCAGGAGGTCACCCATCCTAGTACTACTCTCGCCCAAGCACGCTTAACTTCGGAGTTCTGATGGGATCCGGTGCATTAGTGCTGGTATGATCGCACCCGTCATGTTACGCATTGCAAATGTATTTGAAGCAAAGCCCTTCCTCTTCTCGAGAATTGTATAGGGACTTCTATTTCCGATTTTTGACGACCCGTCGCGCAATTGCCAAATAATTAACGGGATATTGCCCGGGAACGAACAAGGGAGCAAAAAGAAATGTTTCTCGGAAATCCTCTAAATTCCCGCGTTTACGGCCACAGCTTTTGATCCGGATGGACTCACGGGGCCCGTAAGCACTTTTCGGAATGCCGTGGGCCCCGTCATGCTTCGCGAATACCTTCGTGATTCGTCTCGCCCCGGCAAGATGACTCACCGCTCGACAGAATCTCGACCCGGCAAAAAAGGCGATCGTTAAACAAAAAGAAAAAGAAAAAGAAAAAGGGGGGTGCAACACGAGGACTTCCCAGGAGGTCACCCATCCTAGTACTACTCTCGCCCAAGCACGCTTAACTTCGGAGTTCTGATGGGATCCGGTGCATTAGTGCTGGTATGATCGCACCCGTCATGTTACGCATTGCAAATGTATTTGAAGCAAAGCCCTTCCTCTTCTCGAGAATTGTATAGGGACTTCTATTTCCGATTTTTGACGACCCGTCGCGCAATTGCCAAATAATTAACGGGATATTGCCCGGGAACGAACAAGGGAGCAAAAAGAAATGTTTCTCGGAAATCCTCTAAATTCCCGCGTTTACGGCCACAGCTTTTGATCCGGATGGACTCACGGGGCCCGTAAGCACTTTTCGGAATGCCGTGGGCCCCGTCATGCTTCGCGAATACCTTCGTGATTCGTCTCGCCCCGGCAAGATGACTCACCGCTCGACAGAATCTCGACCCGGCAAAAAAGGCGATCGTTAAATAAAAAGAAAAAGAAAAAGAAAAAGAAAAAAAGGGGTGCAACACGAGGACTTCCCAGGAGGTCACCCATCCTAGTACTACTCTCGCCCAAGCACGCTTAACTTCGGAGTTCTGATGGGATCCGGTGCATTAGTGCTGGTATGATCGCACCCGTCATGTTACGCATTGCAAATGTATTTGAAGCAAAGCCCTTCCTCTTCTCGAGAATTGTATAGGGACTTCTATTTCCGATTTTTGACGACCCGTCGCGCAATTGCCAAATAATTAACGGGATATTGCCCGGGAACGAACAAGGGAGCAAAAAGAAATGTTTCTCGGAAATCCTCTAAATTCCCGCGTTTACGGCCACAGCTTTTGATCCGGATGGACTCACGGGGCCCGTAAGCACTTTTCGGAAAGCCGTGGGCCCCGTCATGCTTCGCGAATACCTTCGTGATTCGTCTCGCCCCGGCAAGATGACTCACCGCTCGACAGAATCTCGACCCGGCAAAAAAGGCGATCGTTAAATAAAAAGAAAAAGAAAAAGAAAAAGAAAAAGAGGGGTGCAACACGAGGACTTCCCAGGAGGTCACCCATCCTAGTACTACTCTCGCCCAAGCACGCTTAACTTCGGAGTTCTGATGGGATCCGGTGCATTAGTGCTGGTATGATCGCACCCGTCATGTTACGCATTGCAAATGTATTTGAAGCAAAGCCCTTCCTCTTCTCGAGAATTGTATAGGGACTTCTATTTCCGATTTTTGACGACCCGTCGCGCAATTGCCAAATAATTAACGGGATATTGCCCGGGAACGAACAAGGGAGCAAAAAGAAATGTTTCTCGGAAATCCTCTAAATTCCCGCGTTTACGGCCACAGCTTTTGATCCGGATGGACTCACGGGGCCCGTAAGCACTTTTCGGAATGCCGTGGGCCCCGTCATGCTTCGCGAATACCTTCGTGATTCGTCTCGCCCCGGCAAGATGACTCACCGCTCGACAGAATCTCGACCCGGCAAAAAAGGCGATCGTTAAATAAAAAGAAAAAGAAAAAGAAAAAGAAAAAGAGGGGTGCAACACGAGGACTTCCCAGGAGGTCACCCATCCTAGTACTACTCTCGCCCAAGCACGCTTAACTTCGGAGTTCTGATGGGATCCGGTGCATTAGTGCTGGTATGATCGCACCCGTCATGTTACGCATTGCAAATGTATTTGAAGCAAAGCCCTTCCTCTTCTCGAGAATTGTATAGGGACTTCTATTTCCGATTTTTGACGACCCGTCGCGCAATTGCCAAATAATTAACGGGATATTGCCCGGGAACGAACAAGGGAGCAAAAAGAAATGTTTCTCGGAAATCCTCTAAATTCCCGCGTTTACGGCCACAGCTTTTGATCCGGATGGACTCACGGGGCCCGTAAGCACTTTTCGGAATGCCGTGGGCCCCGTCATGCTCCGCGAATACCTTCGTGATTCGTCTCGCCCCGGCAAGATGACTCACCGCTCGACAGAATCTCGACCCGGCAAAAAAGGCGATCGTTAAATAAAAAGAAAAAGAAAAAGAAAAAGAGGGGTGCAACACGAGGACTTCCCAGGAGGTCACCCATCCTAGTACTACTCTCGCCCAAGCACGCTTAACTTCGGAGTTCTGATGGGATCCGGTGCATTAGTGCTGGTATGATCGCACCCGTCATGTTACGCATTGCAAATGTATTTGAAGCAAAGCCCTTCCTCTTCTCGAGAATTGTATAGGGACTTCTATTTCCGATTTTTGACGACCCGTCGCGCAATTGCCAAATAATTAACGGGATATTGCCCGGGAACGAACAAGGGAGCAAAAAGAAATGTTTCTCGGAAATCCTCTAAATTCCCGCGTTTACGGCCACAGCTTTTGATCCGGATGGACTCACGGGGCCCGTAAGCACTTTTCGGAATGCCGTGGGCCCCGTCATGCTTCGCGAATACCTTCGTGATTCGTCTCGCCCCGGCAAGATGACTCACCGCTCGACAGAATCTCGACCCGGCAAAAAAGGCGATCGTTAAATAAAAAGAAAAAGAAAAAGAAAAAGAAAAAGAGGGGTGCAACACGAGGACTTCCCAGGAGGTCACCCATCCTAGTACTACTCTCGCCCAAGCACGCTTAACTTCGGAGTTCTGATGGGATCCGGTGCATTAGTGCTGGTATGATCGCACCCGTCATGTTACGCATTGCAAATGTATTTGAAGCAAAGCCCTTCCTCTTCTCGAGAATTGTATAGGGACTTCTATTTCCGATTTTTGACGACCCGTCGCGCAATTGCCAAATAATTAACGGGATATTGCCCGGGAACGAACAAGGGAGCAAAAAGAAATGTTTCTCGGAAATCCTCTAAATTCCCGCGTTTACGGCCACAGCTTTTGATCCGGATGGACTCACGGGGCCCGTAAGCACTTTTCGGAATGCCGTGGGCCCCGTCATGCTTCGCGAATACCTTCGTGATTCGTCTCGCCCCGGCAAGATGACTCACCGCTCGACAGAATCTCGACCCGGCAAAAAAGGCGATCGTTAAATAAAAAGAAAAAGAAAAAGAAAAAGAAAAAGAGGGGTGCAACACGAGGACTTCCCAGGAGGTCACCCATCCTAGTACTACTCTCGCCCAAGCACGCTTAACTTCGGAGTTCTGATGGGATCCGGTGCATTAGTGCTGGTATGATCGCACCCGTCATGTTACGCATTGCAAATGTATTTGAAGCAAAGCCCTTCCTCTTCTCGAGAATTGTATAGGGACTTCTATTTCCGATTTTTGACGACCCGTCGCGCAATTGCCAAATAATTAACGGGATATTGCCCGGGAACGAACAAGGGAGCAAAAAGAAATGTTTCTCGGAAATCCTCTAAATTCCCGCGTTTACGGCCACAGCTTTTGATCCGGATGGACTCACGGGGCCCGTAAGCACTTTTCGGAAAGCCGTGGGCCCCGTCATGCTTCGCGAATACCTTCGTGATTCGTCTCGCCCCGGCAAGATGACTCACCGCTCGACAGAATCTCGACCCGGCAAAAAAGGCGATCGTTAAATAAAAAGAAAAAGAAAAAGAAAAAGAAAAAGAGGGGTGCAACACGAGGACTTCCCAGGAGGTCACCCATCCTAGTACTACTCTCGCCCAAGCACGCTTAACTTCGGAGTTCTGATGGGATCCGGTGCATTAGTGCTGGTATGATCGCACCCGTCATGTTACGCATTGCAAATGTATTTGAAGCAAAGCCCTTCCTCTTCTCGAGAATTGTATAGGGACTTCTATTTCCGATTTTTGACGACCCGTCGCGCAATTGCCAAATAATTAACGGGATATTGCCCGGGAACGAACAAGGGAGCAAAAAGAAATGTTTCTCGGAAATCCTCTAAATTCCCGCGTTTACGGCCACAGCTTTTGATCCGGATGGACTCACGGGGCCCGTAAGCACTTTTCGGAATGCCGTGGGCCCCGTCATGCTTCGCGAATACCTTCGTGATTCGTCTCGCCCCGGCAAGATGACTCACCGCTCGACAGAATCTCGACCCGGCAAAAAAGGCGATCGTTAAATAAAAAGAAAAAGAAAAAGAAAAAGAAAAAGAGGGGTGCAACACGAGGACTTCCCAGGAGGTCACCCATCCTAGTACTACTCTCGCCCAAGCACGCTTAACTTCGGAGTTCTGATGGGATCCGGTGCATTAGTGCTGGTATGATCGCACCCGTCATGTTACGCATTGCAAATGTATTTGAAGCAAAGCCCTTCCTCTTCTCGAGAATTGTATAGGGACTTCTATTTCCGATTTTTGACGACCCGTCGCGCAATTGCCAAATAATTAACGGGATATTGCCCGGGAACGAACAAGGGAGCAAAAAGAAATGTTTCTCGGAAATCCTCTAAATTCCCGCGTTTACGGCCACAGCTTTTGATCCGGATGGACTCACGGGGCCCGTAAGCACTTTTCGGAATGCCGTGGGCCCCGTCATGCTTCGCGAATACCTTCGTGATTCGTCTCGCCCCGGCAAGATGACTCACCGCTCGACAGAATCTCGACCCGGCAAAAAAGGCGATCGTTAAATAAAAAGAAAAAGAAAAAGAAAAAGAAAAAGAAAAAGAGGGGTGCAACACGAGGACTTCCCAGGAGGTCACCCATCCTAGTACTACTCTCGCCCAAGCACGCTTAACTTCGGAGTTCTGATGGGATCCGGTGCATTAGTGCTGGTATGATCGCACCCGTCATGTTACGCATTGCAAATGTATTTGAAGCAAAGCCCTTCCTCTTCTCGAGAATTGTATAGGGACTTCTATTTCCGATTTTTGACGACCCGTCGCGCAATTGCCAAATAATTAACGGGATATTGCCCGGGAACGAACAAGGGAGCAAAAAGAAATGTTTCTCGGAAATCCTCTAAATTCCCGCGTTTACGGCCACAGCTTTTGATCCGGATGGACTCACGGGGCCCGTAAGCACTTTTCGGAATGCCGTGGGCCCCGTCATGCTTCGCGAATACCTTCGTGATTCGTCTCGCCCCGGCAAGATGACTCACCGCTCGACAGAATCTCGACCCGGCAAAAAAGGCGATCGTTAAATAAAAAGAAAAAGAAAAAGAAAAAGAGGGGTGCAACACGAGGACTTCCCAGGAGGTCACCCATCCTAGTACTACTCTCGCCCAAGCACGCTTAACTTCGGAGTTCTGATGGGATCCGGTGCATTAGTGCTGGTATGATCGCACCCGTCATGTTACGCATTGCAAATGTATTTGAAGCAAAGCCCTTCCTCTTCTCGAGAATTGTATAGGGACTTCTATTTCCGATTTTTGACGACCCGTCGCGCAATTGCCAAATAATTAACGGGATATTGCCCGGGAACGAACAAGGGAGCAAAAAGAAATGTTTCTCGGAAATCCTCTAAATTCCCGCGTTTACGGCCACAGCTTTTGATCCGGATGGACTCACGGGGCCCGTAAGCACTTTTCGGAAAGCCGTGGGCCCCGTCATGCTCCGCGAATACCTTCGTGATTCGTCTCGCCCCGGCAAGATGACTCACCGCTCGACAGAATCTCGACCCGGCAAAAAAGGCGATCGTTAAATAAAAAGAAAAAGAAAAAGAAAAAGAAAAAGAGGGGTGCAACACGAGGACTTCCCAGGAGGTCACCCATCCTAGTACTACTCTCGCCCAAGCACGCTTAACTTCGGAGTTCTGATGGGATCCGGTGCATTAGTGCTGGTATGATCGCACCCGTCATGTTACGCATTGCAAATGTATTTGAAGCAAAGCCCTTCCTCTTCTCGAGAATTGTATAGGGACTTCTATTTCCGATTTTTGACGACCCGTCGCGCAATTGCCAAATAATTAACGGGATATTGCCCGGGAACGAACAAGGGAGCAAAAAGAAATGTTTCTCGGAAATCCTCTAAATTCCCGCGTTTACGGCCACAGCTTTTGATCCGGATGGACTCACGGGGCCCGTAAGCACTTTTCGGAATGCCGTGGGCCCCGTCATGCTTCGCGAATACCTTCGTGATTCGTCTCGCCCCGGCAAGATGACTCACCGCTCGACAGAATCTCGACCCGGCAAAAAAGGCGATCGTTAAATAAAAAGAAAAAGAAAAAGAAAAAGAAAAAGAGGGGTGCAACACGAGGACTTCCCAGGAGGTCACCCATCCTAGTACTACTCTCGCCCAAGCACGCTTAACTTCGGAGTTCTGATGGGATCCGGTGCATTAGTGCTGGTATGATCGCACCCGTCATGTTACGCATTGCAAATGTATTTGAAGCAAAGCCCTTCCTCTTCTCGAGAATTGTATAGGGACTTCTATTTCCGATTTTTGACGACCCGTCGCGCAATTGCCAAATAATTAACGGGATATTGCCCGGGAACGAACAAGGGAGCAAAAAGAAATGTTTCTCGGAAATCCTCTAAATTCCCGCGTTTACGGCCACAGCTTTTGATCCGGATGGACTCACGGGGCCCGTAAGCACTTTTCGGAAAGCCGTGGGCCCCGTCATGCTCCGCGAATACCTTCGTGATTCGTCTCGCCCCGGCAAGATGACTCACCGCTCGACAGAATCTCGACCCGGCAAAAAAGGCGATCGTTAAATAAAAAGAAAAAGAAAAAGAAAAAGAAAAAGAGGGGTGCAACACGAGGACTTCCCAGGAGGTCACCCATCCTAGTACTACTCTCGCCCAAGCACGCTTAACTTCGGAGTTCTGATGGGATCCGGTGCATTAGTGCTGGTATGATCGCACCCGTCATGTTACGCATTGCAAATGTATTTGAAGCAAAGCCCTTCCTCTTCTCGAGAATTGTATAGGGACTTCTATTTCCGATTTTTGACGACCCGTCGCGCAATTGCCAAATAATTAACGGGATATTGCCCGGGAACGAACAAGGGAGCAAAAAGAAATGTTTCTCGGAAATCCTCTAAATTCCCGCGTTTACGGCCACAGCTTTTGATCCGGATGGACTCACGGGGCCCGTAAGCACTTTTCGGAAAGCCGTGGGCCCCGTCATGCTCCGCGAATACCTTCGTGATTCGTCTCGCCCCGGCAAGATGACTCACCGCTCGACAGAATCTCGACCCGGCAAAAAAGGCGATCGTTAAATAAAAAGAAAAAGAAAAAGAAAAAGAAAAAGAGGGGTGCAACACGAGGACTTCCCAGGAGGTCACCCATCCTAGTACTACTCTCGCCCAAGCACGCTTAACTTCGGAGTTCTGATGGGATCCGGTGCATTAGTGCTGGTATGATCGCACCCGTCATGTTACGCATTGCAAATGTATTTGAAGCAAAGCCCTTCCTCTTCTCGAGAATTGTATAGGGACTTCTATTTCCGATTTTTGACGACCCGTCGCGCAATTGCCAAATAATTAACGGGATATTGCCCGGGAACGAACAAGGGAGCAAAAAGAAATGTTTCTCGGAAATCCTCTAAATTCCCGCGTTTACGGCCACAGCTTTTGATCCGGATGGACTCACGGGGCCCGTAAGCACTTTTCGGAAAGCCGTGGGCCCCGTCATGCTTCGCGAATACCTTCGTGATTCGTCTCGCCCCGGCAAGATGACTCACCGCTCGACAGAATCTCGACCCGGCAAAAAAGGCGATCGTTAAATAAAAAGAAAAAGAAAAAGAAAAAGAGGGGTGCAACACGAGGACTTCCCAGGAGGTCACCCATCCTAGTACTACTCTCGCCCAAGCACGCTTAACTTCGGAGTTCTGATGGGATCCGGTGCATTAGTGCTGGTATGATCGCACCCGTCATGTTACGCATTGCAAATGTATTTGAAGCAAAGCCCTTCCTCTTCTCGAGAATTGTATAGGGACTTCTATTTCCGATTTTTGACGACCCGTCGCGCAATTGCCAAATAATTAACGGGATATTGCCCGGGAACGAACAAGGGAGCAAAAAGAAATGTTTCTCGGAAATCCTCTAAATTCCCGCGTTTACGGCCACAGCTTTTGATCCGGATGGACTCACGGGGCCCGTAAGCACTTTTCGGAAAGCCGTGGGCCCCGTCATGCTTCGCGAATACCTTCGTGATTCGTCTCGCCCCGGCAAGATGACTCACCGCTCGACAGAATCTCGACCCGGCAAAAAAGGCGATCGTTAAATAAAAAGAAAAAGAAAAAGAAAAAGAAAAAGAGGGGTGCAACACGAGGACTTCCCAGGAGGTCACCCATCCTAGTACTACTCTCGCCCAAGCACGCTTAACTTCGGAGTTCTGATGGGATCCGGTGCATTAGTGCTGGTATGATCGCACCCGTCATGTTACGCATTGCAAATGTATTTGAAGCAAAGCCCTTCCTCTTCTCGAGAATTGTATAGGGACTTCTATTTCCGATTTTTGACGACCCGTCGCGCAATTGCCAAATAATTAACGGGATATTGCCCGGGAACGAACAAGGGAGCAAAAAGAAATGTTTCTCGGAAATCCTCTAAATTCCCGCGTTTACGGCCACAGCTTTTGATCCGGATGGACTCACGGGGCCCGTAAGCACTTTTCGGAAAGCCGTGGGCCCCGTCATGCTTCGCGAATACCTTCGTGATTCGTCTCGCCCCGGCAAGATGACTCACCGCTCGACAGAATCTCGACCCGGCAAAAAAGGCGATCGTTAAATAAAAAGAAAAAGAAAAAGAAAAAGAGGGGTGCAACACGAGGACTTCCCAGGAGGTCACCCATCCTAGTACTACTCTCGCCCAAGCACGCTTAACTTCGGAGTTCTGATGGGATCCGGTGCATTAGTGCTGGTATGATCGCACCCGTCATGTTACGCATTGCAAATGTATTTGAAGCAAAGCCCTTCCTCTTCTCGAGAATTGTATAGGGACTTCTATTTCCGATTTTTGACGACCCGTCGCGCAATTGCCAAATAATTAACGGGATATTGCCCGGGAACGAACAAGGGAGCAAAAAGAAATGTTTCTCGGAAATCCTCTAAATTCCCGCGTTTACGGCCACAGCTTTTGATCCGGATGGACTCACGGGGCCCGTAAGCACTTTTCGGAATGCCGTGGGCCCCGTCATGCTTCGCGAATACCTTCGTGATTCGTCTCGCCCCGGCAAGATGACTCACCGCTCGACAGAATCTCGACCCGGCAAAAAAGGCGATCGTTAAATAAAAAGAAAAAGAAAAAGAAAAAGAGGGGTGCAACACGAGGACTTCCCAGGAGGTCACCCATCCTAGTACTACTCTCGCCCAAGCACGCTTAACTTCGGAGTTCTGATGGGATCCGGTGCATTAGTGCTGGTATGATCGCACCCGTCATGTTACGCATTGCAAATGTATTTGAAGCAAAGCCCTTCCTCTTCTCGAGAATTGTATAGGGACTTCTATTTCCGATTTTTGACGACCCGTCGCGCAATTGCCAAATAATTAACGGGATATTGCCCGGGAACGAACAAGGGAGCAAAAAGAAATGTTTCTCGGAAATCCTCTAAATTCCCGCGTTTACGGCCACAGCTTTTGATCCGGATGGACTCACGGGGCCCGTAAGCACTTTTCGGAATGCCGTGGGCCCCGTCATGCTTCGCGAATACCTTCGTGATTCGTCTCGCCCCGGCAAGATGACTCACCGCTCGACAGAATCTCGACCCGGCAAAAAAGGCGATCGTTAAATAAAAAGAAAAAGAAAAAGAAAAAGAGGGGTGCAACACGAGGACTTCCCAGGAGGTCACCCATCCTAGTACTACTCTCGCCCAAGCACGCTTAACTTCGGAGTTCTGATGGGATCCGGTGCATTAGTGCTGGTATGATCGCACCCGTCATGTTACGCATTGCAAATGTATTTGAAGCAAAGCCCTTCCTCTTCTCGAGAATTGTATAGGGACTTCTATTTCCGATTTTTGACGACCCGTCGCGCAATTGCCAAATAATTAACGGGATATTGCCCGGGAACGAACAAGGGAGCAAAAAGAAATGTTTCTCGGAAATCCTCTAAATTCCCGCGTTTACGGCCACAGCTTTTGATCCGGATGGACTCACGGGGCCCGTAAGCACTTTTCGGAAAGCCGTGGGCCCCGTCATGCTTCGCGAATACCTTCGTGATTCGTCTCGCCCCGGCAAGATGACTCACCGCTCGACAGAATCTCGACCCGGCAAAAAAGGCGATCGTTAAATAAAAAGAAAAAGAAAAAGAAAAAGAAAAAGAGGGGTGCAACACGAGGACTTCCCAGGAGGTCACCCATCCTAGTACTACTCTCGCCCAAGCACGCTTAACTTCGGAGTTCTGATGGGATCCGGTGCATTAGTGCTGGTATGATCGCACCCGTCATGTTACGCATTGCAAATGTATTTGAAGCAAAGCCCTTCCTCTTCTCGAGAATTGTATAGGGACTTCTATTTCCGATTTTTGACGACCCGTCGCGCAATTGCCAAATAATTAACGGGATATTGCCCGGGAACGAACAAGGGAGCAAAAAGAAATGTTTCTCGGAAATCCTCTAAATTCCCGCGTTTACGGCCACAGCTTTTGATCCGGATGGACTCACGGGGCCCGTAAGCACTTTTCGGAATGCCGTGGGCCCCGTCATGCTTCGCGAATACCTTCGTGATTCGTCTCGCCCCGGCAAGATGACTCACCGCTCGACAGAATCTCGACCCGGCAAAAAAGGCGATCGTTAAATAAAAAGAAAAAGAAAAAGAAAAAGAAAAAGAGGGGTGCAACACGAGGACTTCCCAGGAGGTCACCCATCCTAGTACTACTCTCGCCCAAGCACGCTTAACTTCGGAGTTCTGATGGGATCCGGTGCATTAGTGCTGGTATGATCGCACCCGTCATGTTACGCATTGCAAATGTATTTGAAGCAAAGCCCTTCCTCTTCTCGAGAATTGTATAGGGACTTCTATTTCCGATTTTTGACGACCCGTCGCGCAATTGCCAAATAATTAACGGGATATTGCCCGGGAACGAACAAGGGAGCAAAAAGAAATGTTTCTCGGAAATCCTCTAAATTCCCGCGTTTACGGCCACAGCTTTTGATCCGGATGGACTCACGGGGCCCGTAAGCACTTTTCGGAAAGCCGTGGGCCCCGTCATGCTTCGCGAATACCTTCGTGATTCGTCTCGCCCCGGCAAGATGACTCACCGCTCGACAGAATCTCGACCCGGCAAAAAAGGCGATCGTTAAATAAAAAGAAAAAGAAAAAGAAAAAGAGGGGTGCAACACGAGGACTTCCCAGGAGGTCACCCATCCTAGTACTACTCTCGCCCAAGCACGCTTAACTTCGGAGTTCTGATGGGATCCGGTGCATTAGTGCTGGTATGATCGCACCCGTCATGTTACGCATTGCAAATGTATTTGAAGCAAAGCCCTTCCTCTTCTCGAGAATTGTATAGGGACTTCTATTTCCGATTTTTGACGACCCGTCGCGCAATTGCCAAATAATTAACGGGATATTGCCCGGGAACGAACAAGGGAGCAAAAAGAAATGTTTCTCGGAAATCCTCTAAATTCCCGCGTTTACGGCCACAGCTTTTGATCCGGATGGACTCACGGGGCCCGTAAGCACTTTTCGGAATGCCGTGGGCCCCGTCATGCTTCGCGAATACCTTCGTGATTCGTCTCGCCCCGGCAAGATGACTCACCGCTCGACAGAATCTCGACCCGGCAAAAAAGGCGATCGTTAAATAAAAAGAAAAAGAAAAAGAGGGGTGCAACACGAGGACTTCCCAGGAGGTCACCCATCCTAGTACTACTCTCGCCCAAGCACGCTTAACTTCGGAGTTCTGATGGGATCCGGTGCATTAGTGCTGGTATGATCGCACCCGTCATGTTACGCATTGCAAATGTATTTGAAGCAAAGCCCTTCCTCTTCTCGAGAATTGTATAGGGACTTCTATTTCCGATTTTTGACGACCCGTCGCGCAATTGCCAAATAATTAACGGGATATTGCCCGGGAACGAACAAGGGAGCAAAAAGAAATGTTTCTCGGAAATCCTCTAAATTCCCGCGTTTACGGCCACAGCTTTTGATCCGGATGGACTCACGGGGCCCGTAAGCACTTTTCGGAAAGCCGTGGGCCCCGTCATGCTTCGCGAATACCTTCGTGATTCGTCTCGCCCCGGCAAGATGACTCACCGCTCGACAGAATCTCGACCCGGCAAAAAAGGCGATCGTTAAATAAAAAGAAAAAGAAAAAGAAAAAGAAAAAGAGGGGTGCAACACGAGGACTTCCCAGGAGGTCACCCATCCTAGTACTACTCTCGCCCAAGCACGCTTAACTTCGGAGTTCTGATGGGATCCGGTGCATTAGTGCTGGTATGATCGCACCCGTCATGTTACGCATTGCAAATGTATTTGAAGCAAAGCCCTTCCTCTTCTCGAGAATTGTATAGGGACTTCTATTTCCGATTTTTGACGACCCGTCGCGCAATTGCCAAATAATTAACGGGATATTGCCCGGGAACGAACAAGGGAGCAAAAAGAAATGTTTCTCGGAAATCCTCTAAATTCCCGCGTTTACGGCCACAGCTTTTGATCCGGATGGACTCACGGGGCCCGTAAGCACTTTTCGGAAAGCCGTGGGCCCCGTCATGCTTCGCGAATACCTTCGTGATTCGTCTCGCCCCGGCAAGATGACTCACCGCTCGACAGAATCTCGACCCGGCAAAAAAGGCGATCGTTAAATAAAAAGAAAAAGAAAAAGAAAAAGAAAAAGAGGGGTGCAACACGAGGACTTCCCAGGAGGTCACCCATCCTAGTACTACTCTCGCCCAAGCACGCTTAACTTCGGAGTTCTGATGGGATCCGGTGCATTAGTGCTGGTATGATCGCACCCGTCATGTTACGCATTGCAAATGTATTTGAAGCAAAGCCCTTCCTCTTCTCGAGAATTGTATAGGGACTTCTATTTCCGATTTTTGACGACCCGTCGCGCAATTGCCAAATAATTAACGGGATATTGCCCGGGAACGAACAAGGGAGCAAAAAGAAATGTTTCTCGGAAATCCTCTAAATTCCCGCGTTTACGGCCACAGCTTTTGATCCGGATGGACTCACGGGGCCCGTAAGCACTTTTCGGAATGCCGTGGGCCCCGTCATGCTTCGCGAATACCTTCGTGATTCGTCTCGCCCCGGCAAGATGACTCACCGCTCGACAGAATCTCGACCCGGCAAAAAAGGCGATCGTTAAATAAAAAGAAAAAGAAAAAGAAAAAGAAAAAGAGGGGTGCAACACGAGGACTTCCCAGGAGGTCACCCATCCTAGTACTACTCTCGCCCAAGCACGCTTAACTTCGGAGTTCTGATGGGATCCGGTGCATTAGTGCTGGTATGATCGCACCCGTCATGTTACGCATTGCAAATGTATTTGAAGCAAAGCCCTTCCTCTTCTCGAGAATTGTATAGGGACTTCTATTTCCGATTTTTGACGACCCGTCGCGCAATTGCCAAATAATTAACGGGATATTGCCCGGGAACGAACAAGGGAGCAAAAAGAAATGTTTCTCGGAAATCCTCTAAATTCCCGCGTTTACGGCCACAGCTTTTGATCCGGATGGACTCACGGGGCCCGTAAGCACTTTTCGGAAAGCCGTGGGCCCCGTCATGCTTCGCGAATACCTTCGTGATTCGTCTCGCCCCGGCAAGATGACTCACCGCTCGACAGAATCTCGACCCGGCAAAAAAGGCGATCGTTAAATAAAAAGAAAAAGAAAAAGAAAAAGAGGGGTGCAACACGAGGACTTCCCAGGAGGTCACCCATCCTAGTACTACTCTCGCCCAAGCACGCTTAACTTCGGAGTTCTGATGGGATCCGGTGCATTAGTGCTGGTATGATCGCACCCGTCATGTTACGCATTGCAAATGTATTTGAAGCAAAGCCCTTCCTCTTCTCGAGAATTGTATAGGGACTTCTATTTCCGATTTTTGACGACCCGTCGCGCAATTGCCAAATAATTAACGGGATATTGCCCGGGAACGAACAAGGGAGCAAAAAGAAATGTTTCTCGGAAATCCTCTAAATTCCCGCGTTTACGGCCACAGCTTTTGATCCGGATGGACTCACGGGGCCCGTAAGCACTTTTCGGAAAGCCGTGGGCCCCGTCATGCTTCGCGAATACCTTCGTGATTCGTCTCGCCCCGGCAAGATGACTCACCGCTCGACAGAATCTCGACCCGGCAAAAAAGGCGATCGTTAAATAAAAAGAAAAAGAAAAAGAAAAAGAAAAAGAGGGGTGCAACACGAGGACTTCCCAGGAGGTCACCCATCCTAGTACTACTCTCGCCCAAGCACGCTTAACTTCGGAGTTCTGATGGGATCCGGTGCATTAGTGCTGGTATGATCGCACCCGTCATGTTACGCATTGCAAATGTATTTGAAGCAAAGCCCTTCCTCTTCTCGAGAATTGTATAGGGACTTCTATTTCCGATTTTTGACGACCCGTCGCGCAATTGCCAAATAATTAACGGGATATTGCCCGGGAACGAACAAGGGAGCAAAAAGAAATGTTTCTCGGAAATCCTCTAAATTCCCGCGTTTACGGCCACAGCTTTTGATCCGGATGGACTCACGGGGCCCGTAAGCACTTTTCGGAAAGCCGTGGGCCCCGTCATGCTTCGCGAATACCTTCGTGATTCGTCTCGCCCCGGCAAGATGACTCACCGCTCGACAGAATCTCGACCCGGCAAAAAAGGCGATCGTTAAATAAAAAGAAAAAGAAAAAGAAAAAGAGGGGTGCAACACGAGGACTTCCCAGGAGGTCACCCATCCTAGTACTACTCTCGCCCAAGCACGCTTAACTTCGGAGTTCTGATGGGATCCGGTGCATTAGTGCTGGTATGATCGCACCCGTCATGTTACGCATTGCAAATGTATTTGAAGCAAAGCCCTTCCTCTTCTCGAGAATTGTATAGGGACTTCTATTTCCGATTTTTGACGACCCGTCGCGCAATTGCCAAATAATTAACGGGATATTGCCCGGGAACGAACAAGGGAGCAAAAAGAAATGTTTCTCGGAAATCCTCTAAATTCCCGCGTTTACGGCCACAGCTTTTGATCCGGATGGACTCACGGGGCCCGTAAGCACTTTTCGGAAAGCCGTGGGCCCCGTCATGCTTCGCGAATACCTTCGTGATTCGTCTCGCCCCGGCAAGATGACTCACCGCTCGACAGAATCTCGACCCGGCAAAAAAGGCGATCGTTAAATAAAAAGAAAAAGAAAAAGAAAAAGAAAAAGAGGGGTGCAACACGAGGACTTCCCAGGAGGTCACCCATCCTAGTACTACTCTCGCCCAAGCACGCTTAACTTCGGAGTTCTGATGGGATCCGGTGCATTAGTGCTGGTATGATCGCACCCGTCATGTTACGCATTGCAAATGTATTTGAAGCAAAGCCCTTCCTCTTCTCGAGAATTGTATAGGGACTTCTATTTCCGATTTTTGACGACCCGTCGCGCAATTGCCAAATAATTAACGGGATATTGCCCGGGAACGAACAAGGGAGCAAAAAGAAATGTTTCTCGGAAATCCTCTAAATTCCCGCGTTTACGGCCACAGCTTTTGATCCGGATGGACTCACGGGGCCCGTAAGCACTTTTCGGAAAGCCGTGGGCCCCGTCATGCTTCGCGAATACCTTCGTGATTCGTCTCGCCCCGGCAAGATGACTCACCGCTCGACAGAATCTCGACCCGGCAAAAAAGGCGATCGTTAAATAAAAAGAAAAAGAAAAAGAAAAAGAAAAAGAGGGGTGCAACACGAGGACTTCCCAGGAGGTCACCCATCCTAGTACTACTCTCGCCCAAGCACGCTTAACTTCGGAGTTCTGATGGGATCCGGTGCATTAGTGCTGGTATGATCGCACCCGTCATGTTACGCATTGCAAATGTATTTGAAGCAAAGCCCTTCCTCTTCTCGAGAATTGTATAGGGACTTCTATTTCCGATTTTTGACGACCCGTCGCGCAATTGCCAAATAATTAACGGGATATTGCCCGGGAACGAACAAGGGAGCAAAAAGAAATGTTTCTCGGAAATCCTCTAAATTCCCGCGTTTACGGCCACAGCTTTTGATCCGGATGGACTCACGGGGCCCGTAAGCACTTTTCGGAATGCCGTGGGCCCCGTCATGCTTCGCGAATACCTTCGTGATTCGTCTCGCCCCGGCAAGATGACTCACCGCTCGACAGAATCTCGACCCGGCAAAAAAGGCGATCGTTAAATAAAAAGAAAAAGAAAAAGAAAAAGAAAAAGAGGGGTGCAACACGAGGACTTCCCAGGAGGTCACCCATCCTAGTACTACTCTCGCCCAAGCACGCTTAACTTCGGAGTTCTGATGGGATCCGGTGCATTAGTGCTGGTATGATCGCACCCGTCATGTTACGCATTGCAAATGTATTTGAAGCAAAGCCCTTCCTCTTCTCGAGAATTGTATAGGGACTTCTATTTCCGATTTTTGACGACCCGTCGCGCAATTGCCAAATAATTAACGGGATATTGCCCGGGAACGAACAAGGGAGCAAAAAGAAATGTTTCTCGGAAATCCTCTAAATTCCCGCGTTTACGGCCACAGCTTTTGATCCGGATGGACTCACGGGGCCCGTAAGCACTTTTCGGAAAGCCGTGGGCCCCGTCATGCTTCGCGAATACCTTCGTGATTCGTCTCGCCCCGGCAAGATGACTCACCGCTCGACAGAATCTCGACCCGGCAAAAAAGGCGATCGTTAAATAAAAAGAAAAAGAAAAAGAAAAAGAAAAAGAGGGGTGCAACACGAGGACTTCCCAGGAGGTCACCCATCCTAGTACTACTCTCGCCCAAGCACGCTTAACTTCGGAGTTCTGATGGGATCCGGTGCATTAGTGCTGGTATGATCGCACCCGTCATGTTACGCATTGCAAATGTATTTGAAGCAAAGCCCTTCCTCTTCTCGAGAATTGTATAGGGACTTCTATTTCCGATTTTTGACGACCCGTCGCGCAATTGCCAAATAATTAACGGGATATTGCCCGGGAACGAACAAGGGAGCAAAAAGAAATGTTTCTCGGAAATCCTCTAAATTCCCGCGTTTACGGCCACAGCTTTTGATCCGGATGGACTCACGGGGCCCGTAAGCACTTTTCGGAAAGCCGTGGGCCCCGTCATGCTTCGCGAATACCTTCGTGATTCGTCTCGCCCCGGCAAGATGACTCACCGCTCGACAGAATCTCGACCCGGCAAAAAAGGCGATCGTTAAATAAAAAGAAAAAGAAAAAGAAAAAGAAAAAGAAAAAGAGGGGTGCAACACGAGGACTTCCCAGGAGGTCACCCATCCTAGTACTACTCTCGCCCAAGCACGCTTAACTTCGGAGTTCTGATGGGATCCGGTGCATTAGTGCTGGTATGATCGCACCCGTCATGTTACGCATTGCAAATGTATTTGAAGCAAAGCCCTTCCTCTTCTCGAGAATTGTATAGGGACTTCTATTTCCGATTTTTGACGACCCGTCGCGCAATTGCCAAATAATTAACGGGATATTGCCCGGGAACGAACAAGGGAGCAAAAAGAAATGTTTCTCGGAAATCCTCTAAATTCCCGCGTTTACGGCCACAGCTTTTGATCCGGATGGACTCACGGGGCCCGTAAGCACTTTTCGGAAAGCCGTGGGCCCCGTCATGCTTCGCGAATACCTTCGTGATTCGTCTCGCCCCGGCAAGATGACTCACCGCTCGACAGAATCTCGACCCGGCAAAAAAGGCGATCGTTAAATAAAAAGAAAAAGAAAAAGAAAAAGAGGGGTGCAACACGAGGACTTCCCAGGAGGTCACCCATCCTAGTACTACTCTCGCCCAAGCACGCTTAACTTCGGAGTTCTGATGGGATCCGGTGCATTAGTGCTGGTATGATCGCACCCGTCATGTTACGCATTGCAAATGTATTTGAAGCAAAGCCCTTCCTCTTCTCGAGAATTGTATAGGGACTTCTATTTCCGATTTTTGACGACCCGTCGCGCAATTGCCAAATAATTAACGGGATATTGCCCGGGAACGAACAAGGGAGCAAAAAGAAATGTTTCTCGGAAATCCTCTAAATTCCCGCGTTTACGGCCACAGCTTTTGATCCGGATGGACTCACGGGGCCCGTAAGCACTTTTCGGAAAGCCGTGGGCCCCGTCATGCTTCGCGAATACCTTCGTGATTCGTCTCGCCCCGGCAAGATGACTCACCGCTCGACAGAATCTCGACCCGGCAAAAAGGGCGATCGTTAAATAAAAAGAAAAAGAAAAAGAAAAAGAAAAAGAGGGGTGCAACACGAGGACTTCCCAGGAGGTCACCCATCCTAGTACTACTCTCGCCCAAGCACGCTTAACTTCGGAGTTCTGATGGGATCCGGTGCATTAGTGCTGGTATGATCGCACCCGTCATGTTACGCATTGCAAATGTATTTGAAGCAAAGCCCTTCCTCTTCTCGAGAATTGTATAGGGACTTCTATTTCCGATTTTTGACGACCCGTCGCGCAATTGCCAAATAATTAACGGGATATTGCCCGGGAACGAACAAGGGAGCAAAAAGAAATGTTTCTCGGAAATCCTCTAAATTCCCGCGTTTACGGCCACAGCTTTTGATCCGGATGGACTCACGGGGCCCGTAAGCACTTTTCGGAATGCCGTGGGCCCCGTCATGCTTCGCGAATACCTTCGTGATTCGTCTCGCCCCGGCAAGATGACTCACCGCTCGACAGAATCTCGACCCGGCAAAAAAGGCGATCGTTAAATAAAAAGAAAAAGAAAAAGAAAAAGAAAAAGAGGGGTGCAACACGAGGACTTCCCAGGAGGTCACCCATCCTAGTACTACTCTCGCCCAAGCACGCTTAACTTCGGAGTTCTGATGGGATCCGGTGCATTAGTGCTGGTATGATCGCACCCGTCATGTTACGCATTGCAAATGTATTTGAAGCAAAGCCCTTCCTCTTCTCGAGAATTGTATAGGGACTTCTATTTCCGATTTTTGACGACCCGTCGCGCAATTGCCAAATAATTAACGGGATATTGCCCGGGAACGAACAAGGGAGCAAAAAGAAATGTTTCTCGGAAATCCTCTAAATTCCCGCGTTTACGGCCACAGCTTTTGATCCGGATGGACTCACGGGGCCCGTAAGCACTTTTCGGAAAGCCGTGGGCCCCGTCATGCTTCGCGAATACCTTCGTGATTCGTCTCGCCCCGGCAAGATGACTCACCGCTCGACAGAATCTCGACCCGGCAAAAAAGGCGATCGTTAAATAAAAAGAAAAAGAAAAAGAAAAAGAAAAAGAGGGGTGCAACACGAGGACTTCCCAGGAGGTCACCCATCCTAGTACTACTCTCGCCCAAGCACGCTTAACTTCGGAGTTCTGATGGGATCCGGTGCATTAGTGCTGGTATGATCGCACCCGTCATGTTACGCATTGCAAATGTATTTGAAGCAAAGCCCTTCCTCTTCTCGAGAATTGTATAGGGACTTCTATTTCCGATTTTTGACGACCCGTCGCGCAATTGCCAAATAATTAACGGGATATTGCCCGGGAACGAACAAGGGAGCAAAAAGAAATGTTTCTCGGAAATCCTCTAAATTCCCGCGTTTACGGCCACAGCTTTTGATCCGGATGGACTCACGGGGCCCGTAAGCACTTTTCGGAAAGCCGTGGGCCCCGTCATGCTTCGCGAATACCTTCGTGATTCGTCTCGCCCCGGCAAGATGACTCACCGCTCGACAGAATCTCGACCCGGCAAAAAAGGCGATCGTTAAATAAAAAGAAAAAGAAAAAGAAAAAGAAAAAGAGGGGTGCAACACGAGGACTTCCCAGGAGGTCACCCATCCTAGTACTACTCTCGCCCAAGCACGCTTAACTTCGGAGTTCTGATGGGATCCGGTGCATTAGTGCTGGTATGATCGCACCCGTCATGTTACGCATTGCAAATGTATTTGAAGCAAAGCCCTTCCTCTTCTCGAGAATTGTATAGGGACTTCTATTTCCGATTTTTGACGACCCGTCGCGCAATTGCCAAATAATTAACGGGATATTGCCCGGGAACGAACAAGGGAGCAAAAAGAAATGTTTCTCGGAAATCCTCTAAATTCCCGCGTTTACGGCCACAGCTTTTGATCCGGATGGACTCACGGGGCCCGTAAGCACTTTTCGGAAAGCCGTGGGCCCCGTCATGCTTCGCGAATACCTTCGTGATTCGTCTCGCCCCGGCAAGATGACTCACCGCTCGACAGAATCTCGACCCGGCAAAAAAGGCGATCGTTAAATAAAAAGAAAACGAAAAAGAAAAAGAAAAAGAAAAAGAGGGTGCAACACGAGGACTTCCCAGGAGGTCACCCATCCTAGTACTACTCTCGCCCAAGCACGCTTAACTTCGGAGTTCTGATGGGATCCGGTGCATTAGTGCTGGTATGATCGCACCCGTCATGTTACGCATTGCAAATGTATTTGAAGCAAAGCCCTTCCTCTTCTCGAGAATTGTATAGGGACTTCTATTTCCGATTTTTGACGACCCGTCGCGCAATTGCCAAATAATTAACGGGATATTGCCCGGGAACGAACAAGGGAGCAAAAAGAAATGTTTCTCGGAAATCCTCTAAATTCCCGCGTTTACGGCCACAGCTTTTGATCCGGATGGACTCACGGGGCCCGTAAGCACTTTTCGGAATGCCGTGGGCCCCGTCATGCTTCGCGAATACCTTCGTGATTCGTCTCGCCCCGGCAAGATGACTCACCGCTCGACAGAATCTCGACCCGGCAAAAAAGGCGATCGTTAAATAAAAAGAAAAAGAAAAAGAAAGAGAAAAAGAGGGGTGCAACACGAGGACTTCCCAGGAGGTCACCCATCCTAGTACTACTCTCGCCCAAGCACGCTTAACTTCGGAGTTCTGATGGGATCCGGTGCATTAGTGCTGGTATGATCGCACCCGTCATGTTACGCATTGCAAATGTATTTGAAGCAAAGCCCTTCCTCTTCTCGAGAATTGTATAGGGACTTCTATTTCCGATTTTTGACGACCCGTCGCGCAATTGCCAAATAATTAACGGGATATTGCCCGGGAACGAACAAGGGAGCAAAAAGAAATGTTTCTCGGAAATCCTCTAAATTCCCGCGTTTACGGCCACAGCTTTTGATCCGGATGGACTCACGGGGCCCGTAAGCACTTTTCGGAATGCCGTGGGCCCCGTCATGCTTCGCGAATACCTTCGTGATTCGTCTCGCCCCGGCAAGATGACTCACCGCTCGACAGAATCTCGACCCGGCAAAAAAGGCGATCGTTAAATAAAAAGAAAAAGAAAAAGAAAAAGAAAAAGAGGGGTGCAACACGAGGACTTCCCAGGAGGTCACCCATCCTAGTACTACTCTCGCCCAAGCACGCTTAACTTCGGAGTTCTGATGGGATCCGGTGCATTAGTGCTGGTATGATCGCACCCGTCATGTTACGCATTGCAAATGTATTTGAAGCAAAGCCCTTCCTCTTCTCGAGAATTGTATAGGGACTTCTATTTCCGATTTTTGACGACCCGTCGCGCAATTGCCAAATAATTAACGGGATATTGCCCGGGAACGAACAAGGGAGCAAAAAGAAATGTTTCTCGGAAATCCTCTAAATTCCCGCGTTTACGGCCACAGCTTTTGATCCGGATGGACTCACGGGGCCCGTAAGCACTTTTCGGAATGCCGTGGGCCCCGTCATGCTTCGCGAATACCTTCGTGATTCGTCTCGCCCCGGCAAGATGACTCACCGCTCGACAGAATCTCGACCCGGCAAAAAAGGCGATCGTTAAATAAAAAGAAAAAGAAAAAGAAAAAGAAAAAGAGGGGTGCAACACGAGGACTTCCCAGGAGGTCACCCATCCTAGTACTACTCTCGCCCAAGCACGCTTAACTTCGGAGTTCTGATGGGATCCGGTGCATTAGTGCTGGTATGATCGCACCCGTCATGTTACGCATTGCAAATGTATTTGAAGCAAAGCCCTTCCTCTTCTCGAGAATTGTATAGGGACTTCTATTTCCGATTTTTGACGACCCGTCGCGCAATTGCCAAATAATTAACGGGATATTGCCCGGGAACGAACAAGGGAGCAAAAAGAAATGTTTCTCGGAAATCCTCTAAATTCCCGCGTTTACGGCCACAGCTTTTGATCCGGATGGACTCACGGGGCCCGTAAGCACTTTTCGGAATGCCGTGGGCCCCGTCATGCTTCGCGAATACCTTCGTGATTCGTCTCGCCCCGGCAAGATGACTCACCGCTCGACAGAATCTCGACCCGGCAAAAAAGGCGATCGTTAAATAAAAAGAAAAAGAAAAAGAAAAAGAAAAAGAGGGGTGCAACACGAGGACTTCCCAGGAGGTCACCCATCCTAGTACTACTCTCGCCCAAGCACGCTTAACTTCGGAGTTCTGATGGGATCCGGTGCATTAGTGCTGGTATGATCGCACCCGTCATGTTACGCATTGCAAATGTATTTGAAGCAAAGCCCTTCCTCTTCTCGAGAATTGTATAGGGACTTCTATTTCCGATTTTTGACGACCCGTCGCGCAATTGCCAAATAATTAACGGGATATTGCCCGGGAACGAACAAGGGAGCAAAAAGAAATGTTTCTCGGAAATCCTCTAAATTCCCGCGTTTACGGCCACAGCTTTTGATCCGGATGGACTCACGGGGCCCGTAAGCACTTTTCGGAATGCCGTGGGCCCCGTCATGCTTCGCGAATACCTTCGTGATTCGTCTCGCCCCGGCAAGATGACTCACCGCTCGACAGAATCTCGACCCGGCAAAAAAGGCGATCGTTAAAAAAAAAAGAAAAAGAAAAAGAAAAAGAAAAAGAGGGGTGCAACACGAGGACTTCCCAGGAGGTCACCCATCCTAGTACTACTCTCGCCCAAGCACGCTTAACTTCGGAGTTCTGATGGGATCCGGTGCATTAGTGCTGGTATGATCGCACCCGTCATGTTACGCATTGCAAATGTATTTGAAGCAAAGCCCTTCCTCTTCTCGAGAATTGTATAGGGACTTCTATTTCCGATTTTTGACGACCCGTCGCGCAATTGCCAAATAATTAACGGGATATTGCCCGGGAACGAACAAGGGAGCAAAAAGAAATGTTTCTCGGAAATCCTCTAAATTCCCGCGTTTACGGCCACAGCTTTTGATCCGGATGGACTCACGGGGCCCGTAAGCACTTTTCGGAAAGCCGTGGGCCCCGTCATGCTTCGCGAATACCTTCGTGATTCGTCTCGCCCCGGCAAGATGACTCACCGCTCGACAGAATCTCGACCCGGCAAAAAAGGCGATCGTTAAATAAAAAGAAAAAGAAAAAGAAAAAGAAAAAGAGGGGTGCAACACGAGGACTTCCCAGGAGGTCACCCATCCTAGTACTACTCTCGCCCAAGCACGCTTAACTTCGGAGTTCTGATGGGATCCGGTGCATTAGTGCTGGTATGATCGCACCCGTCATGTTACGCATTGCAAATGTATTTGAAGCAAAGCCCTTCCTCTTCTCGAGAATTGTATAGGGACTTCTATTTCCGATTTTTGACGACCCGTCGCGCAATTGCCAAATAATTAACGGGATATTGCCCGGGAACGAACAAGGGAGCAAAAAGAAATGTTTCTCGGAAATCCTCTAAATTCCCGCGTTTACGGCCACAGCTTTTGATCCGGATGGACTCACGGGGCCCGTAAGCACTTTTCGGAAAGCCGTGGGCCCCGTCATGCTTCGCGAATACCTTCGTGATTCGTCTCGCCCCGGCAAGATGACTCACCGCTCGACAGAATCTCGACCCGGCAAAAAAGGCGATCGTTAAATAAAAAGAAAAAGAAAAAGAAAAAGAAAAAGAAAAAGAGGGGTGCAACACGAGGACTTCCCAGGAGGTCACCCATCCTAGTACTACTCTCGCCCAAGCACGCTTAACTTCGGAGTTCTGATGGGATCCGGTGCATTAGTGCTGGTATGATCGCACCCGTCATGTTACGCATTGCAAATGTATTTGAAGCAAAGCCCTTCCTCTTCTCGAGAATTGTATAGGGACTTCTATTTCCGATTTTTGACGACCCGTCGCGCAATTGCCAAATAATTAACGGGATATTGCCCGGGAACGAACAAGGGAGCAAAAAGAAATGTTTCTCGGAAATCCTCTAAATTCCCGCGTTTACGGCCACAGCTTTTGATCCGGATGGACTCACGGGGCCCGTAAGCACTTTTCGGAATGCCGTGGGCCCCGTCATGCTTCGCGAATACCTTCGTGATTCGTCTCGCCCCGGCAAGATGACTCACCGCTCGACAGAATCTCGACCCGGCAAAAAAGGCGATCGTTAAACAAAAAGAAAAAGAAAAAGAAAAAGGGGGGTGCAACACGAGGACTTCCCAGGAGGTCACCCATCCTAGTACTACTCTCGCCCAAGCACGCTTAACTTCGGAGTTCTGATGGGATCCGGTGCATTAGTGCTGGTATGATCGCACCCGTCATGTTACGCATTGCAAATGTATTTGAAGCAAAGCCCTTCCTCTTCTCGAGAATTGTATAGGGACTTCTATTTCCGATTTTTGACGACCCGTCGCGCAATTGCCAAATAATTAACGGGATATTGCCCGGGAACGAACAAGGGAGCAAAAAGAAATGTTTCTCGGAAATCCTCTAAATTCCCGCGTTTACGGCCACAGCTTTTGATCCGGATGGACTCACGGGGCCCGTAAGCACTTTTCGGAATGCCGTGGGCCCCGTCATGCTTCGCGAATACCTTCGTGATTCGTCTCGCCCCGGCAAGATGACTCACCGCTCGACAGAATCTCGACCCGGCAAAAAAGGCGATCGTTAAATAAAAAGAAAAAGAAAAAGAAAAAGAAAAAGAAAAAGAGGGGTGCAACACGAGGACTTCCCAGGAGGTCACCCATCCTAGTACTACTCTCGCCCAAGCACGCTTAACTTCGGAGTTCTGATGGGATCCGGTGCATTAGTGCTGGTATGATCGCACCCGTCATGTTACGCATTGCAAATGTATTTGAAGCAAAGCCCTTCCTCTTCTCGAGAATTGTATAGGGACTTCTATTTCCGATTTTTGACGACCCGTCGCGCAATTGCCAAATAATTAACGGGATATTGCCCGGGAACGAACAAGGGAGCAAAAAGAAATGTTTCTCGGAAATCCTCTAAATTCCCGCGTTTACGGCCACAGCTTTTGATCCGGATGGACTCACGGGGCCCGTAAGCACTTTTCGGAATGCCGTGGGCCCCGTCATGCTTCGCGAATACCTTCGTGATTCGTCTCGCCCCGGCAAGATGACTCACCGCTCGACAGAATCTCGACCCGGCAAAAAAGGCGATCGTTAAATAAAAAGAAAAAGAAAAAGAAAAAGAAAAAGAGGGGTGCAACACGAGGACTTCCCAGGAGGTCACCCATCCTAGTACTACTCTCGCCCAAGCACGCTTAACTTCGGAGTTCTGATGGGATCCGGTGCATTAGTGCTGGTATGATCGCACCCGTCATGTTACGCATTGCAAATGTATTTGAAGCAAAGCCCTTCCTCTTCTCGAGAATTGTATAGGGACTTCTATTTCCGATTTTTGACGACCCGTCGCGCAATTGCCAAATAATTAACGGGATATTGCCCGGGAACGAACAAGGGAGCAAAAAGAAATGTTTCTCGGAAATCCTCTAAATTCCCGCGTTTACGGCCACAGCTTTTGATCCGGATGGACTCACGGGGCCCGTAAGCACTTTTCGGAAAGCCGTGGGCCCCGTCATGCTTCGCGAATACCTTCGTGATTCGTCTCGCCCCGGCAAGATGACTCACCGCTCGACAGAATCTCGACCCGGCAAAAAAGGCGATCGTTAAATAAAAAGAAAAAGAAAAAGAAAAAGAAAAAGAGGGGTGCAACACGAGGACTTCCCAGGAGGTCACCCATCCTAGTACTACTCTCGCCCAAGCACGCTTAACTTCGGAGTTCTGATGGGATCCGGTGCATTAGTGCTGGTATGATCGCACCCGTCATGTTACGCATTGCAAATGTATTTGAAGCAAAGCCCTTCCTCTTCTCGAGAATTGTATAGGGACTTCTATTTCCGATTTTTGACGACCCGTCGCGCAATTGCCAAATAATTAACGGGATATTGCCCGGGAACGAACAAGGGAGCAAAAAGAAATGTTTCTCGGAAATCCTCTAAATTCCCGCGTTTACGGCCACAGCTTTTGATCCGGATGGACTCACGGGGCCCGTAAGCACTTTTCGGAATGCCGTGGGCCCCGTCATGCTTCGCGAATACCTTCGTGATTCGTCTCGCCCCGGCAAGATGACTCACCGCTCGACAGAATCTCGACCCGGCAAAAAAGGCGATCGTTAAATAAAAAGAAAAAGAAAAAGAAAAAGAAAAAGAGGGGTGCAACACGAGGACTTCCCAGGAGGTCACCCATCCTAGTACTACTCTCGCCCAAGCACGCTTAACTTCGGAGTTCTGATGGGATCCGGTGCATTAGTGCTGGTATGATCGCACCCGTCATGTTACGCATTGCAAATGTATTTGAAGCAAAGCCCTTCCTCTTCTCGAGAATTGTATAGGGACTTCTATTTCCGATTTTTGACGACCCGTCGCGCAATTGCCAAATAATTAACGGGATATTGCCCGGGAACGAACAAGGGAGCAAAAAGAAATGTTTCTCGGAAATCCTCTAAATTCCCGCGTTTACGGCCACAGCTTTTGATCCGGATGGACTCACGGGGCCCGTAAGCACTTTTCGGAAAGCCGTGGGCCCCGTCATGCTTCGCGAATACCTTCGTGATTCGTCTCGCCCCGGCAAGATGACTCACCGCTCGACAGAATCTCGACCCGGCAAAAAAGGCGATCGTTAAATAAAAAGAAAAAGAAAAAGAAAAAGAAAAAGAAAAAGAGGGGTGCAACACGAGGACTTCCCAGGAGGTCACCCATCCTAGTACTACTCTCGCCCAAGCACGCTTAACTTCGGAGTTCTGATGGGATCCGGTGCATTAGTGCTGGTATGATCGCACCCGTCATGTTACGCATTGCAAATGTATTTGAAGCAAAGCCCTTCCTCTTCTCGAGAATTGTATAGGGACTTCTATTTCCGATTTTTGACGACCCGTCGCGCAATTGCCAAATAATTAACGGGATATTGCCCGGGAACGAACAAGGGAGCAAAAAGAAATGTTTCTCGGAAATCCTCTAAATTCCCGCGTTTACGGCCACAGCTTTTGATCCGGATGGACTCACGGGGCCCGTAAGCACTTTTCGGAAAGCCGTGGGCCCCGTCATGCTTCGCGAATACCTTCGTGATTCGTCTCGCCCCGGCAAGATGACTCACCGCTCGACAGAATCTCGACCCGGCAAAAAGGGCGATCGTTAAATAAAAAGAAAAAGAAAAAGAAAAAGAGGGGTGCAACACGAGGACTTCCCAGGAGGTCACCCATCCTAGTACTACTCTCGCCCAAGCACGCTTAACTTCGGAGTTCTGATGGGATCCGGTGCATTAGTGCTGGTATGATCGCACCCGTCATGTTACGCATTGCAAATGTATTTGAAGCAAAGCCCTTCCTCTTCTCGAGAATTGTATAGGGACTTCTATTTCCGATTTTTGACGACCCGTCGCGCAATTGCCAAATAATTAACGGGATATTGCCCGGGAACGAACAAGGGAGCAAAAAGAAATGTTTCTCGGAAATCCTCTAAATTCCCGCGTTTACGGCCACAGCTTTTGATCCGGATGGACTCACGGGGCCCGTAAGCACTTTTCGGAATGCCGTGGGCCCCGTCATGCTTCGCGAATACCTTCGTGATTCGTCTCGCCCCGGCAAGATGACTCACCGCTCGACAGAATCTCGACCCGGCAAAAAAGGCGATCGTTAAATAAAAAGAAAAAGAAAAAGAAAAAGAAAAAGAAAAAGAGGGGTGCAACACGAGGACTTCCCAGGAGGTCACCCATCCTAGTACTACTCTCGCCCAAGCACGCTTAACTTCGGAGTTCTGATGGGATCCGGTGCATTAGTGCTGGTATGATCGCACCCGTCATGTTACGCATTGCAAATGTATTTGAAGCAAAGCCCTTCCTCTTCTCGAGAATTGTATAGGGACTTCTATTTCCGATTTTTGACGACCCGTCGCGCAATTGCCAAATAATTAACGGGATATTGCCCGGGAACGAACAAGGGAGCAAAAAGAAATGTTTCTCGGAAATCCTCTAAATTCCCGCGTTTACGGCCACAGCTTTTGATCCGGATGGACTCACGGGGCCCGTAAGCACTTTTCGGAATGCCGTGGGCCCCGTCATGCTTCGCGAATACCTTCGTGATTCGTCTCGCCCCGGCAAGATGACTCACCGCTCGACAGAATCTCGACCCGGCAAAAAAGGCGATCGTTAAATAAAAAGAAAAAGAAAAAGAAAAAGAAAAAGAGGGGTGCAACACGAGGACTTCCCAGGAGGTCACCCATCCTAGTACTACTCTCGCCCAAGCACGCTTAACTTCGGAGTTCTGATGGGATCCGGTGCATTAGTGCTGGTATGATCGCACCCGTCATGTTACGCATTGCAAATGTATTTGAAGCAAAGCCCTTCCTCTTCTCGAGAATTGTATAGGGACTTCTATTTCCGATTTTTGACGACCCGTCGCGCAATTGCCAAATAATTAACGGGATATTGCCCGGGAACGAACAAGGGAGCAAAAAGAAATGTTTCTCGGAAATCCTCTAAATTCCCGCGTTTACGGCCACAGCTTTTGATCCGGATGGACTCACGGGGCCCGTAAGCACTTTTCGGAATGCCGTGGGCCCCGTCATGCTTCGCGAATACCTTCGTGATTCGTCTCGCCCCGGCAAGATGACTCACCGCTCGACAGAATCTCGACCCGGCAAAAAAGGCGATCGTTAAATAAAAAGAAAAAGAAAAAGAAAAAGAAAAAGAGGGGTGCAACACGAGGACTTCCCAGGAGGTCACCCATCCTAGTACTACTCTCGCCCAAGCACGCTTAACTTCGGAGTTCTGATGGGATCCGGTGCATTAGTGCTGGTATGATCGCACCCGTCATGTTACGCATTGCAAATGTATTTGAAGCAAAGCCCTTCCTCTTCTCGAGAATTGTATAGGGACTTCTATTTCCGATTTTTGACGACCCGTCGCGCAATTGCCAAATAATTAACGGGATATTGCCCGGGAACGAACAAGGGAGCAAAAAGAAATGTTTCTCGGAAATCCTCTAAATTCCCGCGTTTACGGCCACAGCTTTTGATCCGGATGGACTCACGGGGCCCGTAAGCACTTTTCGGAATGCCGTGGGCCCCGTCATGCTTCGCGAATACCTTCGTGATTCGTCTCGCCCCGGCAAGATGACTCACCGCTCGACAGAATCTCGACCCGGCAAAAAAGGCGATCGTTAAATAAAAAGAAAAAGAAAAAGAAAAAGAAAAAGAGGGGTGCAACACGAGGACTTCCCAGGAGGTCACCCATCCTAGTACTACTCTCGCCCAAGCACGCTTAACTTCGGAGTTCTGATGGGATCCGGTGCATTAGTGCTGGTATGATCGCACCCGTCATGTTACGCATTGCAAATGTATTTGAAGCAAAGCCCTTCCTCTTCTCGAGAATTGTATAGGGACTTCTATTTCCGATTTTTGACGACCCGTCGCGCAATTGCCAAATAATTAACGGGATATTGCCCGGGAACGAACAAGGGAGCAAAAAGAAATGTTTCTCGGAAATCCTCTAAATTCCCGCGTTTACGGCCACAGCTTTTGATCCGGATGGACTCACGGGGCCCGTAAGCACTTTTCGGAAAGCCGTGGGCCCCGTCATGCTTCGCGAATACCTTCGTGATTCGTCTCGCCCCGGCAAGATGACTCACCGCTCGACAGAATCTCGACCCGGCAAAAAAGGCGATCGTTAAATAAAAAGAAAAAGAAAAAGAAAAAGAAAAAGAGGGGTGCAACACGAGGACTTCCCAGGAGGTCACCCATCCTAGTACTACTCTCGCCCAAGCACGCTTAACTTCGGAGTTCTGATGGGATCCGGTGCATTAGTGCTGGTATGATCGCACCCGTCATGTTACGCATTGCAAATGTATTTGAAGCAAAGCCCTTCCTCTTCTCGAGAATTGTATAGGGACTTCTATTTCCGATTTTTGACGACCCGTCGCGCAATTGCCAAATAATTAACGGGATATTGCCCGGGAACGAACAAGGGAGCAAAAAGAAATGTTTCTCGGAAATCCTCTAAATTCCCGCGTTTACGGCCACAGCTTTTGATCCGGATGGACTCACGGGGCCCGTAAGCACTTTTCGGAATGCCGTGGGCCCCGTCATGCTTCGCGAATACCTTCGTGATTCGTCTCGCCCCGGCAAGATGACTCACCGCTCGACAGAATCTCGACCCGGCAAAAAAGGCGATCGTTAAATAAAAAGAAAAAGAAAAAGAAAAAGAAAAAGAGGGGTGCAACACGAGGACTTCCCAGGAGGTCACCCATCCTAGTACTACTCTCGCCCAAGCACGCTTAACTTCGGAGTTCTGATGGGATCCGGTGCATTAGTGCTGGTATGATCGCACCCGTCATGTTACGCATTGCAAATGTATTTGAAGCAAAGCCCTTCCTCTTCTCGAGAATTGTATAGGGACTTCTATTTCCGATTTTTGACGACCCGTCGCGCAATTGCCAAATAATTAACGGGATATTGCCCGGGAACGAACAAGGGAGCAAAAAGAAATGTTTCTCGGAAATCCTCTAAATTCCCGCGTTTACGGCCACAGCTTTTGATCCGGATGGACTCACGGGGCCCGTAAGCACTTTTCGGAATGCCGTGGGCCCCGTCATGCTTCGCGAATACCTTCGTGATTCGTCTCGCCCCGGCAAGATGACTCACCGCTCGACAGAATCTCGACCCGGCAAAAAAGGCGATCGTTAAATAAAAAGAAAAAGAAAAAGAAAAAGAGGGGTGCAACACGAGGACTTCCCAGGAGGTCACCCATCCTAGTACTACTCTCGCCCAAGCACGCTTAACTTCGGAGTTCTGATGGGATCCGGTGCATTAGTGCTGGTATGATCGCACCCGTCATGTTACGCATTGCAAATGTATTTGAAGCAAAGCCCTTCCTCTTCTCGAGAATTGTATAGGGACTTCTATTTCCGATTTTTGACGACCCGTCGCGCAATTGCCAAATAATTAACGGGATATTGCCCGGGAACGAACAAGGGAGCAAAAAGAAATGTTTCTCGGAAATCCTCTAAATTCCCGCGTTTACGGCCACAGCTTTTGATCCGGATGGACTCACGGGGCCCGTAAGCACTTTTCGGAATGCCGTGGGCCCCGTCATGCTTCGCGAATACCTTCGTGATTCGTCTCGCCCCGGCAAGATGACTCACCGCTCGACAGAATCTCGACCCGGCAAAAAAGGCGATCGTTAAATAAAAAGAAAAAGAAAAAGAAAAAGAAAAAGAGGGGTGCAACACGAGGACTTCCCAGGAGGTCACCCATCCTAGTACTACTCTCGCCCAAGCACGCTTAACTTCGGAGTTCTGATGGGATCCGGTGCATTAGTGCTGGTATGATCGCACCCGTCATGTTACGCATTGCAAATGTATTTGAAGCAAAGCCCTTCCTCTTCTCGAGAATTGTATAGGGACTTCTATTTCCGATTTTTGACGACCCGTCGCGCAATTGCCAAATAATTAACGGGATATTGCCCGGGAACGAACAAGGGAGCAAAAAGAAATGTTTCTCGGAAATCCTCTAAATTCCCGCGTTTACGGCCACAGCTTTTGATCCGGATGGACTCACGGGGCCCGTAAGCACTTTTCGGAATGCCGTGGGCCCCGTCATGCTTCGCGAATACCTTCGTGATTCGTCTCGCCCCGGCAAGATGACTCACCGCTCGACAGAATCTCGACCCGGCAAAAAAGGCGATCGTTAAATAAAAAGAAAAAGAAAAAGAAAAAGAAAAAGAGGGGTGCAACACGAGGACTTCCCAGGAGGTCACCCATCCTAGTACTACTCTCGCCCAAGCACGCTTAACTTCGGAGTTCTGATGGGATCCGGTGCATTAGTGCTGGTATGATCGCACCCGTCATGTTACGCATTGCAAATGTATTTGAAGCAAAGCCCTTCCTCTTCTCGAGAATTGTATAGGGACTTCTATTTCCGATTTTTGACGACCCGTCGCGCAATTGCCAAATAATTAACGGGATATTGCCCGGGAACGAACAAGGGAGCAAAAAGAAATGTTTCTCGGAAATCCTCTAAATTCCCGCGTTTACGGCCACAGCTTTTGATCCGGATGGACTCACGGGGCCCGTAAGCACTTTTCGGAATGCCGTGGGCCCCGTCATGCTTCGCGAATACCTTCGTGATTCGTCTCGCCCCGGCAAGATGACTCACCGCTCGACAGAATCTCGACCCGGCAAAAAAGGCGATCGTTAAATAAAAAGAAAAAGAAAAAGAAAAAGAGGGGTGCAACACGAGGACTTCCCAGGAGGTCACCCATCCTAGTACTACTCTCGCCCAAGCACGCTTAACTTCGGAGTTCTGATGGGATCCGGTGCATTAGTGCTGGTATGATCGCACCCGTCATGTTACGCATTGCAAATGTATTTGAAGCAAAGCCCTTCCTCTTCTCGAGAATTGTATAGGGACTTCTATTTCCGATTTTTGACGACCCGTCGCGCAATTGCCAAATAATTAACGGGATATTGCCCGGGAACGAACAAGGGAGCAAAAAGAAATGTTTCTCGGAAATCCTCTAAATTCCCGCGTTTACGGCCACAGCTTTTGATCCGGATGGACTCACGGGGCCCGTAAGCACTTTTCGGAATGCCGTGGGCCCCGTCATGCTTCGCGAATACCTTCGTGATTCGTCTCGCCCCGGCAAGATGACTCACCGCTCGACAGAATCTCGACCCGGCAAAAAAGGCGATCGTTAAATAAAAAGAAAAAGAAAAAGAAAAAGAAAAAGAGGGGTGCAACACGAGGACTTCCCAGGAGGTCACCCATCCTAGTACTACTCTCGCCCAAGCACGCTTAACTTCGGAGTTCTGATGGGATCCGGTGCATTAGTGCTGGTATGATCGCACCCGTCATGTTACGCATTGCAAATGTATTTGAAGCAAAGCCCTTCCTCTTCTCGAGAATTGTATAGGGACTTCTATTTCCGATTTTTGACGACCCGTCGCGCAATTGCCAAATAATTAACGGGATATTGCCCGGGAACGAACAAGGGAGCAAAAAGAAATGTTTCTCGGAAATCCTCTAAATTCCCGCGTTTACGGCCACAGCTTTTGATCCGGATGGACTCACGGGGCCCGTAAGCACTTTTCGGAATGCCGTGGGCCCCGTCATGCTTCGCGAATACCTTCGTGATTCGTCTCGCCCCGGCAAGATGACTCACCGCTCGACAGAATCTCGACCCGGCAAAAAGGGCGATCGTTAAATAAAAAGAAAAAGAAAAAGAAAAAGAAAAAGAGGGGTGCAACACGAGGACTTCCCAGGAGGTCACCCATCCTAGTACTACTCTCGCCCAAGCACGCTTAACTTCGGAGTTCTGATGGGATCCGGTGCATTAGTGCTGGTATGATCGCACCCGTCATGTTACGCATTGCAAATGTATTTGAAGCAAAGCCCTTCCTCTTCTCGAGAATTGTATAGGGACTTCTATTTCCGATTTTTGACGACCCGTCGCGCAATTGCCAAATAATTAACGGGATATTGCCCGGGAACGAACAAGGGAGCAAAAAGAAATGTTTCTCGGAAATCCTCTAAATTCCCGCGTTTACGGCCACAGCTTTTGATCCGGATGGACTCACGGGGCCCGTAAGCACTTTTCGGAAAGCCGTGGGCCCCGTCATGCTTCGCGAATACCTTCGTGATTCGTCTCGCCCCGGCAAGATGACTCACCGCTCGACAGAATCTCGACCCGGCAAAAAAGGCGATCGTTAAATAAAAAGAAAAAGAAAAAGAAAAAGAAAAAGAGGGGTGCAACACGAGGACTTCCCAGGAGGTCACCCATCCTAGTACTACTCTCGCCCAAGCACGCTTAACTTCGGAGTTCTGATGGGATCCGGTGCATTAGTGCTGGTATGATCGCACCCGTCATGTTACGCATTGCAAATGTATTTGAAGCAAAGCCCTTCCTCTTCTCGAGAATTGTATAGGGACTTCTATTTCCGATTTTTGACGACCCGTCGCGCAATTGCCAAATAATTAACGGGATATTGCCCGGGAACGAACAAGGGAGCAAAAAGAAATGTTTCTCGGAAATCCTCTAAATTCCCGCGTTTACGGCCACAGCTTTTGATCCGGATGGACTCACGGGGCCCGTAAGCACTTTTCGGAATGCCGTGGGCCCCGTCATGCTTCGCGAATACCTTCGTGATTCGTCTCGCCCCGGCAAGATGACTCACCGCTCGACAGAATCTCGACCCGGCAAAAAAGGCGATCGTTAAATAAAAAGAAAAAGAAAAAGAAAAAGAAAAAGAGGGGTGCAACACGAGGACTTCCCAGGAGGTCACCCATCCTAGTACTACTCTCGCCCAAGCACGCTTAACTTCGGAGTTCTGATGGGATCCGGTGCATTAGTGCTGGTATGATCGCACCCGTCATGTTACGCATTGCAAATGTATTTGAAGCAAAGCCCTTCCTCTTCTCGAGAATTGTATAGGGACTTCTATTTCCGATTTTTGACGACCCGTCGCGCAATTGCCAAATAATTAACGGGATATTGCCCGGGAACGAACAAGGGAGCAAAAAGAAATGTTTCTCGGAAATCCTCTAAATTCCCGCGTTTACGGCCACAGCTTTTGATCCGGATGGACTCACGGGGCCCGTAAGCACTTTTCGGAATGCCGTGGGCCCCGTCATGCTTCGCGAATACCTTCGTGATTCGTCTCGCCCCGGCAAGATGACTCACCGCTCGACAGAATCTCGACCCGGCAAAAAAGGCGATCGTTAAATAAAAAGAAAAAGAAAAAGAAAAAGAGGGGTGCAACACGAGGACTTCCCAGGAGGTCACCCATCCTAGTACTACTCTCGCCCAAGCACGCTTAACTTCGGAGTTCTGATGGGATCCGGTGCATTAGTGCTGGTATGATCGCACCCGTCATGTTACGCATTGCAAATGTATTTGAAGCAAAGCCCTTCCTCTTCTCGAGAATTGTATAGGGACTTCTATTTCCGATTTTTGACGACCCGTCGCGCAATTGCCAAATAATTAACGGGATATTGCCCGGGAACGAACAAGGGAGCAAAAAGAAATGTTTCTCGGAAATCCTCTAAATTCCCGCGTTTACGGCCACAGCTTTTGATCCGGATGGACTCACGGGGCCCGTAAGCACTTTTCGGAATGCCGTGGGCCCCGTCATGCTTCGCGAATACCTTCGTGATTCGTCTCGCCCCGGCAAGATGACTCACCGCTCGACAGAATCTCGACCCGGCAAAAAAGGCGATCGTTAAATAAAAAGAAAAAGAAAAAGAAAAAGAAAAAGAGGGGTGCAACACGAGGACTTCCCAGGAGGTCACCCATCCTAGTACTACTCTCGCCCAAGCACGCTTAACTTCGGAGTTCTGATGGGATCCGGTGCATTAGTGCTGGTATGATCGCACCCGTCATGTTACGCATTGCAAATGTATTTGAAGCAAAGCCCTTCCTCTTCTCGAGAATTGTATAGGGACTTCTATTTCCGATTTTTGACGACCCGTCGCGCAATTGCCAAATAATTAACGGGATATTGCCCGGGAACGAACAAGGGAGCAAAAAGAAATGTTTCTCGGAAATCCTCTAAATTCCCGCGTTTACGGCCACAGCTTTTGATCCGGATGGACTCACGGGGCCCGTAAGCACTTTTCGGAATGCCGTGGGCCCCGTCATGCTTCGCGAATACCTTCGTGATTCGTCTCGCCCCGGCAAGATGACTCACCGCTCGACAGAATCTCGACCCGGCAAAAAAGGCGATCGTTAAATAAAAAGAAAAAGAAAAAGAAAAAGAAAAAGAGGGGTGCAACACGAGGACTTCCCAGGAGGTCACCCATCCTAGTACTACTCTCGCCCAAGCACGCTTAACTTCGGAGTTCTGATGGGATCCGGTGCATTAGTGCTGGTATGATCGCACCCGTCATGTTACGCATTGCAAATGTATTTGAAGCAAAGCCCTTCCTCTTCTCGAGAATTGTATAGGGACTTCTATTTCCGATTTTTGACGACCCGTCGCGCAATTGCCAAATAATTAACGGGATATTGCCCGGGAACGAACAAGGGAGCAAAAAGAAATGTTTCTCGGAAATCCTCTAAATTCCCGCGTTTACGGCCACAGCTTTTGATCCGGATGGACTCACGGGGCCCGTAAGCACTTTTCGGAATGCCGTGGGCCCCGTCATGCTTCGCGAATACCTTCGTGATTCGTCTCGCCCCGGCAAGATGACTCACCGCTCGACAGAATCTCGACCCGGCAAAAAAGGCGATCGTTAAATAAAAAGAAAAAGAAAAAGAAAAAGAAAAAGAGGGGTGCAACACGAGGACTTCCCAGGAGGTCACCCATCCTAGTACTACTCTCGCCCAAGCACGCTTAACTTCGGAGTTCTGATGGGATCCGGTGCATTAGTGCTGGTATGATCGCACCCGTCATGTTACGCATTGCAAATGTATTTGAAGCAAAGCCCTTCCTCTTCTCGAGAATTGTATAGGGACTTCTATTTCCGATTTTTGACGACCCGTCGCGCAATTGCCAAATAATTAACGGGATATTGCCCGGGAACGAACAAGGGAGCAAAAAGAAATGTTTCTCGGAAATCCTCTAAATTCCCGCGTTTACGGCCACAGCTTTTGATCCGGATGGACTCACGGGGCCCGTAAGCACTTTTCGGAATGCCGTGGGCCCCGTCATGCTTCGCGAATACCTTCGTGATTCGTCTCGCCCCGGCAAGATGACTCACCGCTCGACAGAATCTCGACCCGGCAAAAAAGGCGATCGTTAAATAAAAAGAAAAAGAAAAAGAAAAAGAGGGGTGCAACACGAGGACTTCCCAGGAGGTCACCCATCCTAGTACTACTCTCGCCCAAGCACGCTTAACTTCGGAGTTCTGATGGGATCCGGTGCATTAGTGCTGGTATGATCGCACCCGTCATGTTACGCATTGCAAATGTATTTGAAGCAAAGCCCTTCCTCTTCTCGAGAATTGTATAGGGACTTCTATTTCCGATTTTTGACGACCCGTCGCGCAATTGCCAAATAATTAACGGGATATTGCCCGGGAACGAACAAGGGAGCAAAAAGAAATGTTTCTCGGAAATCCTCTAAATTCCCGCGTTTACGGCCACAGCTTTTGATCCGGATGGACTCACGGGGCCCGTAAGCACTTTTCGGAAAGCCGTGGGCCCCGTCATGCTTCGCGAATACCTTCGTGATTCGTCTCGCCCCGGCAAGATGACTCACCGCTCGACAGAATCTCGACCCGGCAAAAAAGGCGATCGTTAAATAAAAAGAAAAAGAAAAAGAAAAAGAGGGGTGCAACACGAGGACTTCCCAGGAGGTCACCCATCCTAGTACTACTCTCGCCCAAGCACGCTTAACTTCGGAGTTCTGATGGGATCCGGTGCATTAGTGCTGGTATGATCGCACCCGTCATGTTACGCATTGCAAATGTATTTGAAGCAAAGCCCTTCCTCTTCTCGAGAATTGTATAGGGACTTCTATTTCCGATTTTTGACGACCCGTCGCGCAATTGCCAAATAATTAACGGGATATTGCCCGGGAACGAACAAGGGAGCAAAAAGAAATGTTTCTCGGAAATCCTCTAAATTCCCGCGTTTACGGCCACAGCTTTTGATCCGGATGGACTCACGGGGCCCGTAAGCACTTTTCGGAATGCCGTGGGCCCCGTCATGCTTCGCGAATACCTTCGTGATTCGTCTCGCCCCGGCAAGATGACTCACCGCTCGACAGAATCTCGACCCGGCAAAAAAGGCGATCGTTAAATAAAAAGAAAAAGAAAAAGAAAAAGAAAAAGAGGGGTGCAACACGAGGACTTCCCAGGAGGTCACCCATCCTAGTACTACTCTCGCCCAAGCACGCTTAACTTCGGAGTTCTGATGGGATCCGGTGCATTAGTGCTGGTATGATCGCACCCGTCATGTTACGCATTGCAAATGTATTTGAAGCAAAGCCCTTCCTCTTCTCGAGAATTGTATAGGGACTTCTATTTCCGATTTTTGACGACCCGTCGCGCAATTGCCAAATAATTAACGGGATATTGCCCGGGAACGAACAAGGGAGCAAAAAGAAATGTTTCTCGGAAATCCTCTAAATTCCCGCGTTTACGGCCACAGCTTTTGATCCGGATGGACTCACGGGGCCCGTAAGCACTTTTCGGAATGCCGTGGGCCCCGTCATGCTTCGCGAATACCTTCGTGATTCGTCTCGCCCCGGCAAGATGACTCACCGCTCGACAGAATCTCGACCCGGCAAAAAAGGCGATCGTTAAATAAAAAGAAAAAGAAAAAGAAAAAGAGGGGTGCAACACGAGGACTTCCCAGGAGGTCACCCATCCTAGTACTACTCTCGCCCAAGCACGCTTAACTTCGGAGTTCTGATGGGATCCGGTGCATTAGTGCTGGTATGATCGCACCCGTCATGTTACGCATTGCAAATGTATTTGAAGCAAAGCCCTTCCTCTTCTCGAGAATTGTATAGGGACTTCTATTTCCGATTTTTGACGACCCGTCGCGCAATTGCCAAATAATTAACGGGATATTGCCCGGGAACGAACAAGGGAGCAAAAAGAAATGTTTCTCGGAAATCCTCTAAATTCCCGCGTTTACGGCCACAGCTTTTGATCCGGATGGACTCACGGGGCCCGTAAGCACTTTTCGGAATGCCGTGGGCCCCGTCATGCTTCGCGAATACCTTCGTGATTCGTCTCGCCCCGGCAAGATGACTCACCGCTCGACAGAATCTCGACCCGGCAAAAAAGGCGATCGTTAAATAAAAAGAAAAAGAAAAAGAAAAAGAGGGGTGCAACACGAGGACTTCCCAGGAGGTCACCCATCCTAGTACTACTCTCGCCCAAGCACGCTTAACTTCGGAGTTCTGATGGGATCCGGTGCATTAGTGCTGGTATGATCGCACCCGTCATGTTACGCATTGCAAATGTATTTGAAGCAAAGCCCTTCCTCTTCTCGAGAATTGTATAGGGACTTCTATTTCCGATTTTTGACGACCCGTCGCGCAATTGCCAAATAATTAACGGGATATTGCCCGGGAACGAACAAGGGAGCAAAAAGAAATGTTTCTCGGAAATCCTCTAAATTCCCGCGTTTACGGCCACAGCTTTTGATCCGGATGGACTCACGGGGCCCGTAAGCACTTTTCGGAATGCCGTGGGCCCCGTCATGCTTCGCGAATACCTTCGTGATTCGTCTCGCCCCGGCAAGATGACTCACCGCTCGACAGAATCTCGACCCGGCAAAAAAGGCGATCGTTAAATAAAAAGAAAAAGAAAAAGAAAAAGAAAAAGAGGGGTGCAACACGAGGACTTCCCAGGAGGTCACCCATCCTAGTACTACTCTCGCCCAAGCACGCTTAACTTCGGAGTTCTGATGGGATCCGGTGCATTAGTGCTGGTATGATCGCACCCGTCATGTTACGCATTGCAAATGTATTTGAAGCAAAGCCCTTCCTCTTCTCGAGAATTGTATAGGGACTTCTATTTCCGATTTTTGACGACCCGTCGCGCAATTGCCAAATAATTAACGGGATATTGCCCGGGAACGAACAAGGGAGCAAAAAGAAATGTTTCTCGGAAATCCTCTAAATTCCCGCGTTTACGGCCACAGCTTTTGATCCGGATGGACTCACGGGGCCCGTAAGCACTTTTCGGAATGCCGTGGGCCCCGTCATGCTTCGCGAATACCTTCGTGATTCGTCTCGCCCCGGCAAGATGACTCACCGCTCGACAGAATCTCGACCCGGCAAAAAAGGCGATCGTTAAATAAAAAGAAAAAGAAAAAGAAAAAGAAAAAGAGGGGTGCAACACGAGGACTTCCCAGGAGGTCACCCATCCTAGTACTACTCTCGCCCAAGCACGCTTAACTTCGGAGTTCTGATGGGATCCGGTGCATTAGTGCTGGTATGATCGCACCCGTCATGTTACGCATTGCAAATGTATTTGAAGCAAAGCCCTTCCTCTTCTCGAGAATTGTATAGGGACTTCTATTTCCGATTTTTGACGACCCGTCGCGCAATTGCCAAATAATTAACGGGATATTGCCCGGGAACGAACAAGGGAGCAAAAAGAAATGTTTCTCGGAAATCCTCTAAATTCCCGCGTTTACGGCCACAGCTTTTGATCCGGATGGACTCACGGGGCCCGTAAGCACTTTTCGGAATGCCGTGGGCCCCGTCATGCTTCGCGAATACCTTCGTGATTCGTCTCGCCCCGGCAAGATGACTCACCGCTCGACAGAATCTCGACCCGGCAAAAAAGGCGATCGTTAAATAAAAAGAAAAAGAAAAAGAAAAAGAGGGGTGCAACACGAGGACTTCCCAGGAGGTCACCCATCCTAGTACTACTCTCGCCCAAGCACGCTTAACTTCGGAGTTCTGATGGGATCCGGTGCATTAGTGCTGGTATGATCGCACCCGTCATGTTACGCATTGCAAATGTATTTGAAGCAAAGCCCTTCCTCTTCTCGAGAATTGTATAGGGACTTCTATTTCCGATTTTTGACGACCCGTCGCGCAATTGCCAAATAATTAACGGGATATTGCCCGGGAACGAACAAGGGAGCAAAAAGAAATGTTTCTCGGAAATCCTCTAAATTCCCGCGTTTACGGCCACAGCTTTTGATCCGGATGGACTCACGGGGCCCGTAAGCACTTTTCGGAATGCCGTGGGCCCCGTCATGCTTCGCGAATACCTTCGTGATTCGTCTCGCCCCGGCAAGATGACTCACCGCTCGACAGAATCTCGACCCGGCAAAAAAGGCGATCGTTAAATAAAAAGAAAAAGAAAAAGAAAAAGAAAAAGAGGGGTGCAACACGAGGACTTCCCAGGAGGTCACCCATCCTAGTACTACTCTCGCCCAAGCACGCTTAACTTCGGAGTTCTGATGGGATCCGGTGCATTAGTGCTGGTATGATCGCACCCGTCATGTTACGCATTGCAAATGTATTTGAAGCAAAGCCCTTCCTCTTCTCGAGAATTGTATAGGGACTTCTATTTCCGATTTTTGACGACCCGTCGCGCAATTGCCAAATAATTAACGGGATATTGCCCGGGAACGAACAAGGGAGCAAAAAGAAATGTTTCTCGGAAATCCTCTAAATTCCCGCGTTTACGGCCACAGCTTTTGATCCGGATGGACTCACGGGGCCCGTAAGCACTTTTCGGAATGCCGTGGGCCCCGTCATGCTTCGCGAATACCTTCGTGATTCGTCTCGCCCCGGCAAGATGACTCACCGCTCGACAGAATCTCGACCCGGCAAAAAAGGCGATCGTTAAATAAAAAGAAAAAGAAAAAGAAAAAGAAAAAGAGGGGTGCAACACGAGGACTTCCCAGGAGGTCACCCATCCTAGTACTACTCTCGCCCAAGCACGCTTAACTTCGGAGTTCTGATGGGATCCGGTGCATTAGTGCTGGTATGATCGCACCCGTCATGTTACGCATTGCAAATGTATTTGAAGCAAAGCCCTTCCTCTTCTCGAGAATTGTATAGGGACTTCTATTTCCGATTTTTGACGACCCGTCGCGCAATTGCCAAATAATTAACGGGATATTGCCCGGGAACGAACAAGGGAGCAAAAAGAAATGTTTCTCGGAAATCCTCTAAATTCCCGCGTTTACGGCCACAGCTTTTGATCCGGATGGACTCACGGGGCCCGTAAGCACTTTTCGGAATGCCGTGGGCCCCGTCATGCTTCGCGAATACCTTCGTGATTCGTCTCGCCCCGGCAAGATGACTCACCGCTCGACAGAATCTCGACCCGGCAAAAAAGGCGATCGTTAAATAAAAAGAAAAAGAAAAAGAAAAAGAAAAAGAGGGGTGCAACACGAGGACTTCCCAGGAGGTCACCCATCCTAGTACTACTCTCGCCCAAGCACGCTTAACTTCGGAGTTCTGATGGGATCCGGTGCATTAGTGCTGGTATGATCGCACCCGTCATGTTACGCATTGCAAATGTATTTGAAGCAAAGCCCTTCCTCTTCTCGAGAATTGTATAGGGACTTCTATTTCCGATTTTTGACGACCCGTCGCGCAATTGCCAAATAATTAACGGGATATTGCCCGGGAACGAACAAGGGAGCAAAAAGAAATGTTTCTCGGAAATCCTCTAAATTCCCGCGTTTACGGCCACAGCTTTTGATCCGGATGGACTCACGGGGCCCGTAAGCACTTTTCGGAATGCCGTGGGCCCCGTCATGCTTCGCGAATACCTTCGTGATTCGTCTCGCCCCGGCAAGATGACTCACCGCTCGACAGAATCTCGACCCGGCAAAAAAGGCGATCGTTAAATAAAAAGAAAAAGAAAAAGAAAAAGAGGGGTGCAACACGAGGACTTCCCAGGAGGTCACCCATCCTAGTACTACTCTCGCCCAAGCACGCTTAACTTCGGAGTTCTGATGGGATCCGGTGCATTAGTGCTGGTATGATCGCACCCGTCATGTTACGCATTGCAAATGTATTTGAAGCAAAGCCCTTCCTCTTCTCGAGAATTGTATAGGGACTTCTATTTCCGATTTTTGACGACCCGTCGCGCAATTGCCAAATAATTAACGGGATATTGCCCGGGAACGAACAAGGGAGCAAAAAGAAATGTTTCTCGGAAATCCTCTAAATTCCCGCGTTTACGGCCACAGCTTTTGATCCGGATGGACTCACGGGGCCCGTAAGCACTTTTCGGAATGCCGTGGGCCCCGTCATGCTTCGCGAATACCTTCGTGATTCGTCTCGCCCCGGCAAGATGACTCACCGCTCGACAGAATCTCGACCCGGCAAAAAAGGCGATCGTTAAATAAAAAGAAAAAGAAAAAGAAAAAGAAAAAGAGGGGTGCAACACGAGGACTTCCCAGGAGGTCACCCATCCTAGTACTACTCTCGCCCAAGCACGCTTAACTTCGGAGTTCTGATGGGATCCGGTGCATTAGTGCTGGTATGATCGCACCCGTCATGTTACGCATTGCAAATGTATTTGAAGCAAAGCCCTTCCTCTTCTCGAGAATTGTATAGGGACTTCTATTTCCGATTTTTGACGACCCGTCGCGCAATTGCCAAATAATTAACGGGATATTGCCCGGGAACGAACAAGGGAGCAAAAAGAAATGTTTCTCGGAAATCCTCTAAATTCCCGCGTTTACGGCCACAGCTTTTGATCCGGATGGACTCACGGGGCCCGTAAGCACTTTTCGGAATGCCGTGGGCCCCGTCATGCTTCGCGAATACCTTCGTGATTCGTCTCGCCCCGGCAAGATGACTCACCGCTCGACAGAATCTCGACCCGGCAAAAAAGGCGATCGTTAAATAAAAAGAAAAAGAAAAAGAAAAAGAGGGGTGCAACACGAGGACTTCCCAGGAGGTCACCCATCCTAGTACTACTCTCGCCCAAGCACGCTTAACTTCGGAGTTCTGATGGGATCCGGTGCATTAGTGCTGGTATGATCGCACCCGTCATGTTACGCATTGCAAATGTATTTGAAGCAAAGCCCTTCCTCTTCTCGAGAATTGTATAGGGACTTCTATTTCCGATTTTTGACGACCCGTCGCGCAATTGCCAAATAATTAACGGGATATTGCCCGGGAACGAACAAGGGAGCAAAAAGAAATGTTTCTCGGAAATCCTCTAAATTCCCGCGTTTACGGCCACAGCTTTTGATCCGGATGGACTCACGGGGCCCGTAAGCACTTTTCGGAATGCCGTGGGCCCCGTCATGCTTCGCGAATACCTTCGTGATTCGTCTCGCCCCGGCAAGATGACTCACCGCTCGACAGAATCTCGACCCGGCAAAAAAGGCGATCGTTAAATAAAAAGAAAAAGAAAAAGAAAAAGAAAAAGAGGGGTGCAACACGAGGACTTCCCAGGAGGTCACCCATCCTAGTACTACTCTCGCCCAAGCACGCTTAACTTCGGAGTTCTGATGGGATCCGGTGCATTAGTGCTGGTATGATCGCACCCGTCATGTTACGCATTGCAAATGTATTTGAAGCAAAGCCCTTCCTCTTCTCGAGAATTGTATAGGGACTTCTATTTCCGATTTTTGACGACCCGTCGCGCAATTGCCAAATAATTAACGGGATATTGCCCGGGAACGAACAAGGGAGCAAAAAGAAATGTTTCTCGGAAATCCTCTAAATTCCCGCGTTTACGGCCACAGCTTTTGATCCGGATGGACTCACGGGGCCCGTAAGCACTTTTCGGAATGCCGTGGGCCCCGTCATGCTTCGCGAATACCTTCGTGATTCGTCTCGCCCCGGCAAGATGACTCACCGCTCGACAGAATCTCGACCCGGCAAAAAAGGCGATCGTTAAATAAAAAGAAAAAGAAAAAGAAAAAGAAAAAGAGGGGTGCAACACGAGGACTTCCCAGGAGGTCACCCATCCTAGTACTACTCTCGCCCAAGCACGCTTAACTTCGGAGTTCTGATGGGATCCGGTGCATTAGTGCTGGTATGATCGCACCCGTCATGTTACGCATTGCAAATGTATTTGAAGCAAAGCCCTTCCTCTTCTCGAGAATTGTATAGGGACTTCTATTTCCGATTTTTGACGACCCGTCGCGCAATTGCCAAATAATTAACGGGATATTGCCCGGGAACGAACAAGGGAGCAAAAAGAAATGTTTCTCGGAAATCCTCTAAATTCCCGCGTTTACGGCCACAGCTTTTGATCCGGATGGACTCACGGGGCCCGTAAGCACTTTTCGGAATGCCGTGGGCCCCGTCATGCTTCGCGAATACCTTCGTGATTCGTCTCGCCCCGGCAAGATGACTCACCGCTCGACAGAATCTCGACCCGGCAAAAAAGGCGATCGTTAAATAAAAAGAAAAAGAAAAAGAAAAAGAAAAAGAGGGGTGCAACACGAGGACTTCCCAGGAGGTCACCCATCCTAGTACTACTCTCGCCCAAGCACGCTTAACTTCGGAGTTCTGATGGGATCCGGTGCATTAGTGCTGGTATGATCGCACCCGTCATGTTACGCATTGCAAATGTATTTGAAGCAAAGCCCTTCCTCTTCTCGAGAATTGTATAGGGACTTCTATTTCCGATTTTTGACGACCCGTCGCGCAATTGCCAAATAATTAACGGGATATTGCCCGGGAACGAACAAGGGAGCAAAAAGAAATGTTTCTCGGAAATCCTCTAAATTCCCGCGTTTACGGCCACAGCTTTTGATCCGGATGGACTCACGGGGCCCGTAAGCACTTTTCGGAAAGCCGTGGGCCCCGTCATGCTTCGCGAATACCTTCGTGATTCGTCTCGCCCCGGCAAGATGACTCACCGCTCGACAGAATCTCGACCCGGCAAAAAAGGCGATCGTTAAATAAAAAGAAAAAGAAAAAGAAAAAGAAAAAGAGGGGTGCAACACGAGGACTTCCCAGGAGGTCACCCATCCTAGTACTACTCTCGCCCAAGCACGCTTAACTTCGGAGTTCTGATGGGATCCGGTGCATTAGTGCTGGTATGATCGCACCCGTCATGTTACGCATTGCAAATGTATTTGAAGCAAAGCCCTTCCTCTTCTCGAGAATTGTATAGGGACTTCTATTTCCGATTTTTGACGACCCGTCGCGCAATTGCCAAATAATTAACGGGATATTGCCCGGGAACGAACAAGGGAGCAAAAAGAAATGTTTCTCGGAAATCCTCTAAATTCCCGCGTTTACGGCCACAGCTTTTGATCCGGATGGACTCACGGGGCCCGTAAGCACTTTTCGGAATGCCGTGGGCCCCGTCATGCTTCGCGAATACCTTCGTGATTCGTCTCGCCCCGGCAAGATGACTCACCGCTCGACAGAATCTCGACCCGGCAAAAAAGGCGATCGTTAAATAAAAAGAAAAAGAAAAAGAAAAAGAGGGGTGCAACACGAGGACTTCCCAGGAGGTCACCCATCCTAGTACTACTCTCGCCCAAGCACGCTTAACTTCGGAGTTCTGATGGGATCCGGTGCATTAGTGCTGGTATGATCGCACCCGTCATGTTACGCATTGCAAATGTATTTGAAGCAAAGCCCTTCCTCTTCTCGAGAATTGTATAGGGACTTCTATTTCCGATTTTTGACGACCCGTCGCGCAATTGCCAAATAATTAACGGGATATTGCCCGGGAACGAACAAGGGAGCAAAAAGAAATGTTTCTCGGAAATCCTCTAAATTCCCGCGTTTACGGCCACAGCTTTTGATCCGGATGGACTCACGGGGCCCGTAAGCACTTTTCGGAATGCCGTGGGCCCCGTCATGCTTCGCGAATACCTTCGTGATTCGTCTCGCCCCGGCAAGATGACTCACCGCTCGACAGAATCTCGACCCGGCAAAAAAGGCGATCGTTAAATAAAAAGAAAAAGAAAAAGAAAAAGAGGGGTGCAACACGAGGACTTCCCAGGAGGTCACCCATCCTAGTACTACTCTCGCCCAAGCACGCTTAACTTCGGAGTTCTGATGGGATCCGGTGCATTAGTGCTGGTATGATCGCACCCGTCATGTTACGCATTGCAAATGTATTTGAAGCAAAGCCCTTCCTCTTCTCGAGAATTGTATAGGGACTTCTATTTCCGATTTTTGACGACCCGTCGCGCAATTGCCAAATAATTAACGGGATATTGCCCGGGAACGAACAAGGGAGCAAAAAGAAATGTTTCTCGGAAATCCTCTAAATTCCCGCGTTTACGGCCACAGCTTTTGATCCGGATGGACTCACGGGGCCCGTAAGCACTTTTCGGAATGCCGTGGGCCCCGTCATGCTTCGCGAATACCTTCGTGATTCGTCTCGCCCCGGCAAGATGACTCACCGCTCGACAGAATCTCGACCCGGCAAAAAAGGCGATCGTTAAATAAAAAGAAAAAGAAAAAGAAAAAGAAAAAGAGGGGTGCAACACGAGGACTTCCCAGGAGGTCACCCATCCTAGTACTACTCTCGCCCAAGCACGCTTAACTTCGGAGTTCTGATGGGATCCGGTGCATTAGTGCTGGTATGATCGCACCCGTCATGTTACGCATTGCAAATGTATTTGAAGCAAAGCCCTTCCTCTTCTCGAGAATTGTATAGGGACTTCTATTTCCGATTTTTGACGACCCGTCGCGCAATTGCCAAATAATTAACGGGATATTGCCCGGGAACGAACAAGGGAGCAAAAAGAAATGTTTCTCGGAAATCCTCTAAATTCCCGCGTTTACGGCCACAGCTTTTGATCCGGATGGACTCACGGGGCCCGTAAGCACTTTTCGGAATGCCGTGGGCCCCGTCATGCTTCGCGAATACCTTCGTGATTCGTCTCGCCCCGGCAAGATGACTCACCGCTCGACAGAATCTCGACCCGGCAAAAAAGGCGATCGTTAAATAAAAAGAAAAAGAAAAAGAAAAAGAGGGGTGCAACACGAGGACTTCCCAGGAGGTCACCCATCCTAGTACTACTCTCGCCCAAGCACGCTTAACTTCGGAGTTCTGATGGGATCCGGTGCATTAGTGCTGGTATGATCGCACCCGTCATGTTACGCATTGCAAATGTATTTGAAGCAAAGCCCTTCCTCTTCTCGAGAATTGTATAGGGACTTCTATTTCCGATTTTTGACGACCCGTCGCGCAATTGCCAAATAATTAACGGGATATTGCCCGGGAACGAACAAGGGAGCAAAAAGAAATGTTTCTCGGAAATCCTCTAAATTCCCGCGTTTACGGCCACAGCTTTTGATCCGGATGGACTCACGGGGCCCGTAAGCACTTTTCGGAATGCCGTGGGCCCCGTCATGCTTCGCGAATACCTTCGTGATTCGTCTCGCCCCGGCAAGATGACTCACCGCTCGACAGAATCTCGACCCGGCAAAAAAGGCGATCGTTAAATAAAAAGAAAAAGAAAAAGAAAAAGAAAAAGAGGGGTGCAACACGAGGACTTCCCAGGAGGTCACCCATCCTAGTACTACTCTCGCCCAAGCACGCTTAACTTCGGAGTTCTGATGGGATCCGGTGCATTAGTGCTGGTATGATCGCACCCGTCATGTTACGCATTGCAAATGTATTTGAAGCAAAGCCCTTCCTCTTCTCGAGAATTGTATAGGGACTTCTATTTCCGATTTTTGACGACCCGTCGCGCAATTGCCAAATAATTAACGGGATATTGCCCGGGAACGAACAAGGGAGCAAAAAGAAATGTTTCTCGGAAATCCTCTAAATTCCCGCGTTTACGGCCACAGCTTTTGATCCGGATGGACTCACGGGGCCCGTAAGCACTTTTCGGAAAGCCGTGGGCCCCGTCATGCTTCGCGAATACCTTCGTGATTCGTCTCGCCCCGGCAAGATGACTCACCGCTCGACAGAATCTGGACCCGGCACAAAAGGCGATCGTTAAATGAAAAAGAAAAAGAAAAAGAGGGGTGCAACACGAGGACTTCCCAGGAGGTCACCCATCCTAGTACTACTCTCGCCCAAGCACGCTTAACTTCGGAGTTCTGATGGGATCCGGTGCATTAGTGCTGGTATGATCGCACCCGTCATGTTACGCATTGCAAATGTATTTGAAGCAAAGCCCTTCCTCTTCTCGAGAATTGTATAGGGACTTCTATTTCCGATTTTTGACGACCCGTCGCGCAATTGCCAAATAATTAACGGGATATTGCCCGGGAACGAACAAGGGAGCAAAAAGAAATGTTTCTCGGAAATCCTCTAAATTCCCGCGTTTACGGCCACAGCTTTTGATCCGGATGGACTCACGGGGCCCGTAAGCACTTTTCGGAATGCCGTGGGCCCCGTCATGCTTCGCGAATACCTTCGTGATTCGTCTCGCCCCGGCAAGATGACTCACCGCTCGACAGAATCTCGACCCGGCAAAAAAGGCGATCGTTAAATAAAAAGAAAAAGAAAAAGAAAAAGAGGGGTGCAACACGAGGACTTCCCAGGAGGTCACCCATCCTAGTACTACTCTCGCCCAAGCACGCTTAACTTCGGAGTTCTGATGGGATCCGGTGCATTAGTGCTGGTATGATCGCACCCGTCATGTTACGCATTGCAAATGTATTTGAAGCAAAGCCCTTCCTCTTCTCGAGAATTGTATAGGGACTTCTATTTCCGATTTTTGACGACCCGTCGCGCAATTGCCAAATAATTAACGGGATATTGCCCGGGAACGAACAAGGGAGCAAAAAGAAATGTTTCTCGGAAATCCTCTAAATTCCCGCGTTTACGGCCACAGCTTTTGATCCGGATGGACTCACGGGGCCCGTAAGCACTTTTCGGAATGCCGTGGGCCCCGTCATGCTTCGCGAATACCTTCGTGATTCGTCTCGCCCCGGCAAGATGACTCACCGCTCGACAGAATCTCGACCCGGCAAAAAAGGCGATCGTTAAATAAAAAGAAAAAGAAAAAGAAAAAGAAAAAGAGGGGTGCAACACGAGGACTTCCCAGGAGGTCACCCATCCTAGTACTACTCTCGCCCAAGCACGCTTAACTTCGGAGTTCTGATGGGATCCGGTGCATTAGTGCTGGTATGATCGCACCCGTCATGTTACGCATTGCAAATGTATTTGAAGCAAAGCCCTTCCTCTTCTCGAGAATTGTATAGGGACTTCTATTTCCGATTTTTGACGACCCGTCGCGCAATTGCCAAATAATTAACGGGATATTGCCCGGGAACGAACAAGGGAGCAAAAAGAAATGTTTCTCGGAAATCCTCTAAATTCCCGCGTTTACGGCCACAGCTTTTGATCCGGATGGACTCACGGGGCCCGTAAGCACTTTTCGGAATGCCGTGGGCCCCGTCATGCTTCGCGAATACCTTCGTGATTCGTCTCGCCCCGGCAAGATGACTCACCGCTCGACAGAATCTCGACCCGGCAAAAAAGGCGATCGTTAAATAAAAAGAAAAAGAAAAAGAAAAAGAAAAAGAGGGGTGCAACACGAGGACTTCCCAGGAGGTCACCCATCCTAGTACTACTCTCGCCCAAGCACGCTTAACTTCGGAGTTCTGATGGGATCCGGTGCATTAGTGCTGGTATGATCGCACCCGTCATGTTACGCATTGCAAATGTATTTGAAGCAAAGCCCTTCCTCTTCTCGAGAATTGTATAGGGACTTCTATTTCCGATTTTTGACGACCCGTCGCGCAATTGCCAAATAATTAACGGGATATTGCCCGGGAACGAACAAGGGAGCAAAAAGAAATGTTTCTCGGAAATCCTCTAAATTCCCGCGTTTACGGCCACAGCTTTTGATCCGGATGGACTCACGGGGCCCGTAAGCACTTTTCGGAATGCCGTGGGCCCCGTCATGCTTCGCGAATACCTTCGTGATTCGTCTCGCCCCGGCAAGATGACTCACCGCTCGACAGAATCTCGACCCGGCAAAAAAGGCGATCGTTAAATAAAAAGAAAAAGAAAAAGAAAAAGAAAAAGAGGGGTGCAACACGAGGACTTCCCAGGAGGTCACCCATCCTAGTACTACTCTCGCCCAAGCACGCTTAACTTCGGAGTTCTGATGGGATCCGGTGCATTAGTGCTGGTATGATCGCACCCGTCATGTTACGCATTGCAAATGTATTTGAAGCAAAGCCCTTCCTCTTCTCGAGAATTGTATAGGGACTTCTATTTCCGATTTTTGACGACCCGTCGCGCAATTGCCAAATAATTAACGGGATATTGCCCGGGAACGAACAAGGGAGCAAAAAGAAATGTTTCTCGGAAATCCTCTAAATTCCCGCGTTTACGGCCACAGCTTTTGATCCGGATGGACTCACGGGGCCCGTAAGCACTTTTCGGAATGCCGTGGGCCCCGTCATGCTTCGCGAATACCTTCGTGATTCGTCTCGCCCCGGCAAGATGACTCACCGCTCGACAGAATCTCGACCCGGCAAAAAAGGCGATCGTTAAATAAAAAGAAAAAGAAAAAGAGGGGTGCAACACGAGGACTTCCCAGGAGGTCACCCATCCTAGTACTACTCTCGCCCAAGCACGCTTAACTTCGGAGTTCTGATGGGATCCGGTGCATTAGTGCTGGTATGATCGCACCCGTCATGTTACGCATTGCAAATGTATTTGAAGCAAAGCCCTTCCTCTTCTCGAGAATTGTATAGGGACTTCTATTTCCGATTTTTGACGACCCGTCGCGCAATTGCCAAATAATTAACGGGATATTGCCCGGGAACGAACAAGGGAGCAAAAAGAAATGTTTCTCGGAAATCCTCTAAATTCCCGCGTTTACGGCCACAGCTTTTGATCCGGATGGACTCACGGGGCCCGTAAGCACTTTTCGGAATGCCGTGGGCCCCGTCATGCTTCGCGAATACCTTCGTGATTCGTCTCGCCCCGGCAAGATGACTCACCGCTCGACAGAATCTCGACCCGGCAAAAAAGGCGATCGTTAAATAAAAAGAAAAAGAAAAAGAAAAAGAGGGGTGCAACACGAGGACTTCCCAGGAGGTCACCCATCCTAGTACTACTCTCGCCCAAGCACGCTTAACTTCGGAGTTCTGATGGGATCCGGTGCATTAGTGCTGGTATGATCGCACCCGTCATGTTACGCATTGCAAATGTATTTGAAGCAAAGCCCTTCCTCTTCTCGAGAATTGTATAGGGACTTCTATTTCCGATTTTTGACGACCCGTCGCGCAATTGCCAAATAATTAACGGGATATTGCCCGGGAACGAACAAGGGAGCAAAAAGAAATGTTTCTCGGAAATCCTCTAAATTCCCGCGTTTACGGCCACAGCTTTTGATCCGGATGGACTCACGGGGCCCGTAAGCACTTTTCGGAATGCCGTGGGCCCCGTCATGCTTCGCGAATACCTTCGTGATTCGTCTCGCCCCGGCAAGATGACTCACCGCTCGACAGAATCTCGACCCGGCAAAAAAGGCGATCGTTAAATAAAAAGAAAAAGAAAAAGAAAAAGAAAAAGAGGGGTGCAACACGAGGACTTCCCAGGAGGTCACCCATCCTAGTACTACTCTCGCCCAAGCACGCTTAACTTCGGAGTTCTGATGGGATCCGGTGCATTAGTGCTGGTATGATCGCACCCGTCATGTTACGCATTGCAAATGTATTTGAAGCAAAGCCCTTCCTCTTCTCGAGAATTGTATAGGGACTTCTATTTCCGATTTTTGACGACCCGTCGCGCAATTGCCAAATAATTAACGGGATATTGCCCGGGAACGAACAAGGGAGCAAAAAGAAATGTTTCTCGGAAATCCTCTAAATTCCCGCGTTTACGGCCACAGCTTTTGATCCGGATGGACTCACGGGGCCCGTAAGCACTTTTCGGAATGCCGTGGGCCCCGTCATGCTTCGCGAATACCTTCGTGATTCGTCTCGCCCCGGCAAGATGACTCACCGCTCGACAGAATCTCGACCCGGCAAAAAAGGCGATCGTTAAATAAAAAGAAAAAGAAAAAGAAAAAGAAAAAGAGGGGTGCAACACGAGGACTTCCCAGGAGGTCACCCATCCTAGTACTACTCTCGCCCAAGCACGCTTAACTTCGGAGTTCTGATGGGATCCGGTGCATTAGTGCTGGTATGATCGCACCCGTCATGTTACGCATTGCAAATGTATTTGAAGCAAAGCCCTTCCTCTTCTCGAGAATTGTATAGGGACTTCTATTTCCGATTTTTGACGACCCGTCGCGCAATTGCCAAATAATTAACGGGATATTGCCCGGGAACGAACAAGGGAGCAAAAAGAAATGTTTCTCGGAAATCCTCTAAATTCCCGCGTTTACGGCCACAGCTTTTGATCCGGATGGACTCACGGGGCCCGTAAGCACTTTTCGGAATGCCGTGGGCCCCGTCATGCTTCGCGAATACCTTCGTGATTCGTCTCGCCCCGGCAAGATGACTCACCGCTCGACAGAATCTCGACCCGGCAAAAAGGGCGATCGTTAAATAAAAAGAAAAAGAAAAAGAAAAAGAGGGGTGCAACACGAGGACTTCCCAGGAGGTCACCCATCCTAGTACTACTCTCGCCCAAGCACGCTTAACTTCGGAGTTCTGATGGGATCCGGTGCATTAGTGCTGGTATGATCGCACCCGTCATGTTACGCATTGCAAATGTATTTGAAGCAAAGCCCTTCCTCTTCTCGAGAATTGTATAGGGACTTCTATTTCCGATTTTTGACGACCCGTCGCGCAATTGCCAAATAATTAACGGGATATTGCCCGGGAACGAACAAGGGAGCAAAAAGAAATGTTTCTCGGAAATCCTCTAAATTCCCGCGTTTACGGCCACAGCTTTTGATCCGGATGGACTCACGGGGCCCGTAAGCACTTTTCGGAATGCCGTGGGCCCCGTCATGCTTCGCGAATACCTTCGTGATTCGTCTCGCCCCGGCAAGATGACTCACCGCTCGACAGAATCTCGACCCGGCAAAAAAGGCGATCGTTAAATAAAAAGAAAAAGAAAAAGAAAAAGAGGGGTGCAACACGAGGACTTCCCAGGAGGTCACCCATCCTAGTACTACTCTCGCCCAAGCACGCTTAACTTCGGAGTTCTGATGGGATCCGGTGCATTAGTGCTGGTATGATCGCACCCGTCATGTTACGCATTGCAAATGTATTTGAAGCAAAGCCCTTCCTCTTCTCGAGAATTGTATAGGGACTTCTATTTCCGATTTTTGACGACCCGTCGCGCAATTGCCAAATAATTAACGGGATATTGCCCGGGAACGAACAAGGGAGCAAAAAGAAATGTTTCTCGGAAATCCTCTAAATTCCCGCGTTTACGGCCACAGCTTTTGATCCGGATGGACTCACGGGGCCCGTAAGCACTTTTCGGAATGCCGTGGGCCCCGTCATGCTTCGCGAATACCTTCGTGATTCGTCTCGCCCCGGCAAGATGACTCACCGCTCGACAGAATCTCGACCCGGCAAAAAAGGCGATCGTTAAATAAAAAGAAAAAGAAAAAGAAAAAGAGGGGTGCAACACGAGGACTTCCCAGGAGGTCACCCATCCTAGTACTACTCTCGCCCAAGCACGCTTAACTTCGGAGTTCTGATGGGATCCGGTGCATTAGTGCTGGTATGATCGCACCCGTCATGTTACGCATTGCAAATGTATTTGAAGCAAAGCCCTTCCTCTTCTCGAGAATTGTATAGGGACTTCTATTTCCGATTTTTGACGACCCGTCGCGCAATTGCCAAATAATTAACGGGATATTGCCCGGGAACGAACAAGGGAGCAAAAAGAAATGTTTCTCGGAAATCCTCTAAATTCCCGCGTTTACGGCCACAGCTTTTGATCCGGATGGACTCACGGGGCCCGTAAGCACTTTTCGGAAAGCCGTGGGCCCCGTCATGCTTCGCGAATACCTTCGTGATTCGTCTCGCCCCGGCAAGATGACTCACCGCTCGACAGAATCTCGACCCGGCAAAAAAGGCGATCGTTAAATAAAAAGAAAAAGAAAAAGAAAAAGAAAAAGAGGGGTGCAACACGAGGACTTCCCAGGAGGTCACCCATCCTAGTACTACTCTCGCCCAAGCACGCTTAACTTCGGAGTTCTGATGGGATCCGGTGCATTAGTGCTGGTATGATCGCACCCGTCATGTTACGCATTGCAAATGTATTTGAAGCAAAGCCCTTCCTCTTCTCGAGAATTGTATAGGGACTTCTATTTCCGATTTTTGACGACCCGTCGCGCAATTGCCAAATAATTAACGGGATATTGCCCGGGAACGAACAAGGGAGCAAAAAGAAATGTTTCTCGGAAATCCTCTAAATTCCCGCGTTTACGGCCACAGCTTTTGATCCGGATGGACTCACGGGGCCCGTAAGCACTTTTCGGAAAGCCGTGGGCCCCGTCATGCTTCGCGAATACCTTCGTGATTCGTCTCGCCCCGGCAAGATGACTCACCGCTCGACAGAATCTCGACCCGGCAAAAAAGGCGATCGTTAAATAAAAAGAAAAAGAAAAAGAAAAAGAAAAAGAGGGGTGCAACACGAGGACTTCCCAGGAGGTCACCCATCCTAGTACTACTCTCGCCCAAGCACGCTTAACTTCGGAGTTCTGATGGGATCCGGTGCATTAGTGCTGGTATGATCGCACCCGTCATGTTACGCATTGCAAATGTATTTGAAGCAAAGCCCTTCCTCTTCTCGAGAATTGTATAGGGACTTCTATTTCCGATTTTTGACGACCCGTCGCGCAATTGCCAAATAATTAACGGGATATTGCCCGGGAACGAACAAGGGAGCAAAAAGAAATGTTTCTCGGAAATCCTCTAAATTCCCGCGTTTACGGCCACAGCTTTTGATCCGGATGGACTCACGGGGCCCGTAAGCACTTTTCGGAAAGCCGTGGGCCCCGTCATGCTTCGCGAATACCTTCGTGATTCGTCTCGCCCCGGCAAGATGACTCACCGCTCGACAGAATCTCGACCCGGCAAAAAAGGCGATCGTTAAATAAAAAGAAAAAGAAAAAGAAAAAGAGGGGTGCAACACGAGGACTTCCCAGGAGGTCACCCATCCTAGTACTACTCTCGCCCAAGCACGCTTAACTTCGGAGTTCTGATGGGATCCGGTGCATTAGTGCTGGTATGATCGCACCCGTCATGTTACGCATTGCAAATGTATTTGAAGCAAAGCCCTTCCTCTTCTCGAGAATTGTATAGGGACTTCTATTTCCGATTTTTGACGACCCGTCGCGCAATTGCCAAATAATTAACGGGATATTGCCCGGGAACGAACAAGGGAGCAAAAAGAAATGTTTCTCGGAAATCCTCTAAATTCCCGCGTTTACGGCCACAGCTTTTGATCCGGATGGACTCACGGGGCCCGTAAGCACTTTTCGGAAAGCCGTGGGCCCCGTCATGCTTCGCGAATACCTTCGTGATTCGTCTCGCCCCGGCAAGATGACTCACCGCTCGACAGAATCTCGACCCGGCAAAAAAGGCGATCGTTAAATAAAAAGAAAAAGAAAAAGAAAAAGAAAAAGAGGGGTGCAACACGAGGACTTCCCAGGAGGTCACCCATCCTAGTACTACTCTCGCCCAAGCACGCTTAACTTCGGAGTTCTGATGGGATCCGGTGCATTAGTGCTGGTATGATCGCACCCGTCATGTTACGCATTGCAAATGTATTTGAAGCAAAGCCCTTCCTCTTCTCGAGAATTGTATAGGGACTTCTATTTCCGATTTTTGACGACCCGTCGCGCAATTGCCAAATAATTAACGGGATATTGCCCGGGAACGAACAAGGGAGCAAAAAGAAATGTTTCTCGGAAATCCTCTAAATTCCCGCGTTTACGGCCACAGCTTTTGATCCGGATGGACTCACGGGGCCCGTAAGCACTTTTCGGAATGCCGTGGGCCCCGTCATGCTTCGCGAATACCTTCGTGATTCGTCTCGCCCCGGCAAGATGACTCACCGCTCGACAGAATCTCGACCCGGCAAAAAAGGCGATCGTTAAATAAAAAGAAAAAGAAAAAGAAAAAGAAAAAGAGGGGTGCAACACGAGGACTTCCCAGGAGGTCACCCATCCTAGTACTACTCTCGCCCAAGCACGCTTAACTTCGGAGTTCTGATGGGATCCGGTGCATTAGTGCTGGTATGATCGCACCCGTCATGTTACGCATTGCAAATGTATTTGAAGCAAAGCCCTTCCTCTTCTCGAGAATTGTATAGGGACTTCTATTTCCGATTTTTGACGACCCGTCGCGCAATTGCCAAATAATTAACGGGATATTGCCCGGGAACGAACAAGGGAGCAAAAAGAAATGTTTCTCGGAAATCCTCTAAATTCCCGCGTTTACGGCCACAGCTTTTGATCCGGATGGACTCACGGGGCCCGTAAGCACTTTTCGGAATGCCGTGGGCCCCGTCATGCTTCGCGAATACCTTCGTGATTCGTCTCGCCCCGGCAAGATGACTCACCGCTCGACAGAATCTCGACCCGGCAAAAAAGGCGATCGTTAAATAAAAAGAAAAAGAAAAAGAAAAAGAGGGGTGCAACACGAGGACTTCCCAGGAGGTCACCCATCCTAGTACTACTCTCGCCCAAGCACGCTTAACTTCGGAGTTCTGATGGGATCCGGTGCATTAGTGCTGGTATGATCGCACCCGTCATGTTACGCATTGCAAATGTATTTGAAGCAAAGCCCTTCCTCTTCTCGAGAATTGTATAGGGACTTCTATTTCCGATTTTTGACGACCCGTCGCGCAATTGCCAAATAATTAACGGGATATTGCCCGGGAACGAACAAGGGAGCAAAAAGAAATGTTTCTCGGAAATCCTCTAAATTCCCGCGTTTACGGCCACAGCTTTTGATCCGGATGGACTCACGGGGCCCGTAAGCACTTTTCGGAATGCCGTGGGCCCCGTCATGCTTCGCGAATACCTTCGTGATTCGTCTCGCCCCGGCAAGATGACTCACCGCTCGACAGAATCTCGACCCGGCAAAAAAGGCGATCGTTAAATAAAAAGAAAAAGAAAAAGAAAAAGAAAAAGAGGGGTGCAACACGAGGACTTCCCAGGAGGTCACCCATCCTAGTACTACTCTCGCCCAAGCACGCTTAACTTCGGAGTTCTGATGGGATCCGGTGCATTAGTGCTGGTATGATCGCACCCGTCATGTTACGCATTGCAAATGTATTTGAAGCAAAGCCCTTCCTCTTCTCGAGAATTGTATAGGGACTTCTATTTCCGATTTTTGACGACCCGTCGCGCAATTGCCAAATAATTAACGGGATATTGCCCGGGAACGAACAAGGGAGCAAAAAGAAATGTTTCTCGGAAATCCTCTAAATTCCCGCGTTTACGGCCACAGCTTTTGATCCGGATGGACTCACGGGGCCCGTAAGCACTTTTCGGAAAGCCGTGGGCCCCGTCATGCTTCGCGAATACCTTCGTGATTCGTCTCGCCCCGGCAAGATGACTCACCGCTCGACAGAATCTCGACCCGGCAAAAAAGGCGATCGTTAAATAAAAAGAAAAAGAAAAAGAAAAAGAGGGGTGCAACACGAGGACTTCCCAGGAGGTCACCCATCCTAGTACTACTCTCGCCCAAGCACGCTTAACTTCGGAGTTCTGATGGGATCCGGTGCATTAGTGCTGGTATGATCGCACCCGTCATGTTACGCATTGCAAATGTATTTGAAGCAAAGCCCTTCCTCTTCTCGAGAATTGTATAGGGACTTCTATTTCCGATTTTTGACGACCCGTCGCGCAATTGCCAAATAATTAACGGGATATTGCCCGGGAACGAACAAGGGAGCAAAAAGAAATGTTTCTCGGAAATCCTCTAAATTCCCGCGTTTACGGCCACAGCTTTTGATCCGGATGGACTCACGGGGCCCGTAAGCACTTTTCGGAATGCCGTGGGCCCCGTCATGCTTCGCGAATACCTTCGTGATTCGTCTCGCCCCGGCAAGATGACTCACCGCTCGACAGAATCTCGACCCGGCAAAAAAGGCGATCGTTAAATAAAAAGAAAAAGAAAAAGAAAAAGAGGGGTGCAACACGAGGACTTCCCAGGAGGTCACCCATCCTAGTACTACTCTCGCCCAAGCACGCTTAACTTCGGAGTTCTGATGGGATCCGGTGCATTAGTGCTGGTATGATCGCACCCGTCATGTTACGCATTGCAAATGTATTTGAAGCAAAGCCCTTCCTCTTCTCGAGAATTGTATAGGGACTTCTATTTCCGATTTTTGACGACCCGTCGCGCAATTGCCAAATAATTAACGGGATATTGCCCGGGAACGAACAAGGGAGCAAAAAGAAATGTTTCTCGGAAATCCTCTAAATTCCCGCGTTTACGGCCACAGCTTTTGATCCGGATGGACTCACGGGGCCCGTAAGCACTTTTCGGAAAGCCGTGGGCCCCGTCATGCTTCGCGAATACCTTCGTGATTCGTCTCGCCCCGGCAAGATGACTCACCGCTCGACAGAATCTCGACCCGGCAAAAAAGGCGATCGTTAAATAAAAAGAAAAAGAAAAAGAAAAAGAAAAAGAGGGGTGCAACACGAGGACTTCCCAGGAGGTCACCCATCCTAGTACTACTCTCGCCCAAGCACGCTTAACTTCGGAGTTCTGATGGGATCCGGTGCATTAGTGCTGGTATGATCGCACCCGTCATGTTACGCATTGCAAATGTATTTGAAGCAAAGCCCTTCCTCTTCTCGAGAATTGTATAGGGACTTCTATTTCCGATTTTTGACGACCCGTCGCGCAATTGCCAAATAATTAACGGGATATTGCCCGGGAACGAACAAGGGAGCAAAAAGAAATGTTTCTCGGAAATCCTCTAAATTCCCGCGTTTACGGCCACAGCTTTTGATCCGGATGGACTCACGGGGCCCGTAAGCACTTTTCGGAAAGCCGTGGGCCCCGTCATGCTTCGCGAATACCTTCGTGATTCGTCTCGCCCCGGCAAGATGACTCACCGCTCGACAGAATCTCGACCCGGCAAAAAAGGCGATCGTTAAATAAAAAGAAAAAGAAAAAGAAAAAGAAAAAGAGGGGTGCAACACGAGGACTTCCCAGGAGGTCACCCATCCTAGTACTACTCTCGCCCAAGCACGCTTAACTTCGGAGTTCTGATGGGATCCGGTGCATTAGTGCTGGTATGATCGCACCCGTCATGTTACGCATTGCAAATGTATTTGAAGCAAAGCCCTTCCTCTTCTCGAGAATTGTATAGGGACTTCTATTTCCGATTTTTGACGACCCGTCGCGCAATTGCCAAATAATTAACGGGATATTGCCCGGGAACGAACAAGGGAGCAAAAAGAAATGTTTCTCGGAAATCCTCTAAATTCCCGCGTTTACGGCCACAGCTTTTGATCCGGATGGACTCACGGGGCCCGTAAGCACTTTTCGGAATGCCGTGGGCCCCGTCATGCTTCGCGAATACCTTCGTGATTCGTCTCGCCCCGGCAAGATGACTCACCGCTCGACAGAATCTCGACCCGGCAAAAAAGGCGATCGTTAAATAAAAAGAAAAAGAAAAAGAAAAAGAAAAAGAGGGGTGCAACACGAGGACTTCCCAGGAGGTCACCCATCCTAGTACTACTCTCGCCCAAGCACGCTTAACTTCGGAGTTCTGATGGGATCCGGTGCATTAGTGCTGGTATGATCGCACCCGTCATGTTACGCATTGCAAATGTATTTGAAGCAAAGCCCTTCCTCTTCTCGAGAATTGTATAGGGACTTCTATTTCCGATTTTTGACGACCCGTCGCGCAATTGCCAAATAATTAACGGGATATTGCCCGGGAACGAACAAGGGAGCAAAAAGAAATGTTTCTCGGAAATCCTCTAAATTCCCGCGTTTACGGCCACAGCTTTTGATCCGGATGGACTCACGGGGCCCGTAAGCACTTTTCGGAATGCCGTGGGCCCCGTCATGCTTCGCGAATACCTTCGTGATTCGTCTCGCCCCGGCAAGATGACTCACCGCTCGACAGAATCTCGACCCGGCAAAAAAGGCGATCGTTAAATAAAAAGAAAAAGAAAAAGAAAAAGAAAAAGAGGGGTGCAACACGAGGACTTCCCAGGAGGTCACCCATCCTAGTACTACTCTCGCCCAAGCACGCTTAACTTCGGAGTTCTGATGGGATCCGGTGCATTAGTGCTGGTATGATCGCACCCGTCATGTTACGCATTGCAAATGTATTTGAAGCAAAGCCCTTCCTCTTCTCGAGAATTGTATAGGGACTTCTATTTCCGATTTTTGACGACCCGTCGCGCAATTGCCAAATAATTAACGGGATATTGCCCGGGAACGAACAAGGGAGCAAAAAGAAATGTTTCTCGGAAATCCTCTAAATTCCCGCGTTTACGGCCACAGCTTTTGATCCGGATGGACTCACGGGGCCCGTAAGCACTTTTCGGAATGCCGTGGGCCCCGTCATGCTTCGCGAATACCTTCGTGATTCGTCTCGCCCCGGCAAGATGACTCACCGCTCGACAGAATCTCGACCCGGCAAAAAAGGCGATCGTTAAATAAAAAGAAAAAGAAAAAGAAAAAGAAAAAGAGGGGTGCAACACGAGGACTTCCCAGGAGGTCACCCATCCTAGTACTACTCTCGCCCAAGCACGCTTAACTTCGGAGTTCTGATGGGATCCGGTGCATTAGTGCTGGTATGATCGCACCCGTCATGTTACGCATTGCAAATGTATTTGAAGCAAAGCCCTTCCTCTTCTCGAGAATTGTATAGGGACTTCTATTTCCGATTTTTGACGACCCGTCGCGCAATTGCCAAATAATTAACGGGATATTGCCCGGGAACGAACAAGGGAGCAAAAAGAAATGTTTCTCGGAAATCCTCTAAATTCCCGCGTTTACGGCCACAGCTTTTGATCCGGATGGACTCACGGGGCCCGTAAGCACTTTTCGGAATGCCGTGGGCCCCGTCATGCTTCGCGAATACCTTCGTGATTCGTCTCGCCCCGGCAAGATGACTCACCGCTCGACAGAATCTCGACCCGGCAAAAAGGGCGATCGTTAAATAAAAAGAAAAAGAAAAAGAAAAAGAGGGGTGCAACACGAGGACTTCCCAGGAGGTCACCCATCCTAGTACTACTCTCGCCCAAGCACGCTTAACTTCGGAGTTCTGATGGGATCCGGTGCATTAGTGCTGGTATGATCGCACCCGTCATGTTACGCATTGCAAATGTATTTGAAGCAAAGCCCTTCCTCTTCTCGAGAATTGTATAGGGACTTCTATTTCCGATTTTTGACGACCCGTCGCGCAATTGCCAAATAATTAACGGGATATTGCCCGGGAACGAACAAGGGAGCAAAAAGAAATGTTTCTCGGAAATCCTCTAAATTCCCGCGTTTACGGCCACAGCTTTTGATCCGGATGGACTCACGGGGCCCGTAAGCACTTTTCGGAATGCCGTGGGCCCCGTCATGCTTCGCGAATACCTTCGTGATTCGTCTCGCCCCGGCAAGATGACTCACCGCTCGACAGAATCTCGACCCGGCAAAAAGGGCGATCGTTAAATAAAAAGAAAAAGAAAAAGAGGGGTGCAACACGAGGACTTCCCAGGAGGTCACCCATCCTAGTACTACTCTCGCCCAAGCACGCTTAACTTCGGAGTTCTGATGGGATCCGGTGCATTAGTGCTGGTATGATCGCACCCGTCATGTTACGCATTGCAAATGTATTTGAAGCAAAGCCCTTCCTCTTCTCGAGAATTGTATAGGGACTTCTATTTCCGATTTTTGACGACCCGTCGCGCAATTGCCAAATAATTAACGGGATATTGCCCGGGAACGAACAAGGGAGCAAAAAGAAATGTTTCTCGGAAATCCTCTAAATTCCCGCGTTTACGGCCACAGCTTTTGATCCGGATGGACTCACGGGGCCCGTAAGCACTTTTCGGAATGCCGTGGGCCCCGTCATGCTTCGCGAATACCTTCGTGATTCGTCTCGCCCCGGCAAGATGACTCACCGCTCGACAGAATCTCGACCCGGCAAAAAAGGCGATCGTTAAATAAAAAGAAAAAGAAAAAGAAAAAGAAAAAGAGGGGTGCAACACGAGGACTTCCCAGGAGGTCACCCATCCTAGTACTACTCTCGCCCAAGCACGCTTAACTTCGGAGTTCTGATGGGATCCGGTGCATTAGTGCTGGTATGATCGCACCCGTCATGTTACGCATTGCAAATGTATTTGAAGCAAAGCCCTTCCTCTTCTCGAGAATTGTATAGGGACTTCTATTTCCGATTTTTGACGACCCGTCGCGCAATTGCCAAATAATTAACGGGATATTGCCCGGGAACGAACAAGGGAGCAAAAAGAAATGTTTCTCGGAAATCCTCTAAATTCCCGCGTTTACGGCCACAGCTTTTGATCCGGATGGACTCACGGGGCCCGTAAGCACTTTTCGGAATGCCGTGGGCCCCGTCATGCTTCGCGAATACCTTCGTGATTCGTCTCGCCCCGGCAAGATGACTCACCGCTCGACAGAATCTCGACCCGGCAAAAAAGGCGATCGTTAAATAAAAAGAAAAAGAAAAAGAAAAAGAAAAAGAGGGGTGCAACACGAGGACTTCCCAGGAGGTCACCCATCCTAGTACTACTCTCGCCCAAGCACGCTTAACTTCGGAGTTCTGATGGGATCCGGTGCATTAGTGCTGGTATGATCGCACCCGTCATGTTACGCATTGCAAATGTATTTGAAGCAAAGCCCTTCCTCTTCTCGAGAATTGTATAGGGACTTCTATTTCCGATTTTTGACGACCCGTCGCGCAATTGCCAAATAATTAACGGGATATTGCCCGGGAACGAACAAGGGAGCAAAAAGAAATGTTTCTCGGAAATCCTCTAAATTCCCGCGTTTACGGCCACAGCTTTTGATCCGGATGGACTCACGGGGCCCGTAAGCACTTTTCGGAATGCCGTGGGCCCCGTCATGCTTCGCGAATACCTTCGTGATTCGTCTCGCCCCGGCAAGATGACTCACCGCTCGACAGAATCTCGACCCGGCAAAAAAGGCGATCGTTAAATAAAAAGAAAAAGAAAAAGAAAAAGAAAAAGAGGGGTGCAACACGAGGACTTCCCAGGAGGTCACCCATCCTAGTACTACTCTCGCCCAAGCACGCTTAACTTCGGAGTTCTGATGGGATCCGGTGCATTAGTGCTGGTATGATCGCACCCGTCATGTTACGCATTGCAAATGTATTTGAAGCAAAGCCCTTCCTCTTCTCGAGAATTGTATAGGGACTTCTATTTCCGATTTTTGACGACCCGTCGCGCAATTGCCAAATAATTAACGGGATATTGCCCGGGAACGAACAAGGGAGCAAAAAGAAATGTTTCTCGGAAATCCTCTAAATTCCCGCGTTTACGGCCACAGCTTTTGATCCGGATGGACTCACGGGGCCCGTAAGCACTTTTCGGAAAGCCGTGGGCCCCGTCATGCTTCGCGAATACCTTCGTGATTCGTCTCGCCCCGGCAAGATGACTCACCGCTCGACAGAATCTCGACCCGGCAAAAAGGGCGATCGTTAAATAAAAAGAAAAAGAAAAAGAAAAAGAGGGGTGCAACACGAGGACTTCCCAGGAGGTCACCCATCCTAGTACTACTCTCGCCCAAGCACGCTTAACTTCGGAGTTCTGATGGGATCCGGTGCATTAGTGCTGGTATGATCGCACCCGTCATGTTACGCATTGCAAATGTATTTGAAGCAAAGCCCTTCCTCTTCTCGAGAATTGTATAGGGACTTCTATTTCCGATTTTTGACGACCCGTCGCGCAATTGCCAAATAATTAACGGGATATTGCCCGGGAACGAACAAGGGAGCAAAAAGAAATGTTTCTCGGAAATCCTCTAAATTCCCGCGTTTACGGCCACAGCTTTTGATCCGGATGGACTCACGGGGCCCGTAAGCACTTTTCGGAAAGCCGTGGGCCCCGTCATGCTTCGCGAATACCTTCGTGATTCGTCTCGCCCCGGCAAGATGACTCACCGCTCGACAGAATCTCGACCCGGCAAAAAAGGCGATCGTTAAATAAAAAGAAAAAGAAAAAGAGGGGTGCAACACGAGGACTTCCCAGGAGGTCACCCATCCTAGTACTACTCTCGCCCAAGCACGCTTAACTTCGGAGTTCTGATGGGATCCGGTGCATTAGTGCTGGTATGATCGCACCCGTCATGTTACGCATTGCAAATGTATTTGAAGCAAAGCCCTTCCTCTTCTCGAGAATTGTATAGGGACTTCTATTTCCGATTTTTGACGACCCGTCGCGCAATTGCCAAATAATTAACGGGATATTGCCCGGGAACGAACAAGGGAGCAAAAAGAAATGTTTCTCGGAAATCCTCTAAATTCCCGCGTTTACGGCCACAGCTTTTGATCCGGATGGACTCACGGGGCCCGTAAGCACTTTTCGGAATGCCGTGGGCCCCGTCATGCTTCGCGAATACCTTCGTGATTCGTCTCGCCCCGGCAAGATGACTCACCGCTCGACAGAATCTCGACCCGGCAAAAAAGGCGATCGTTAAATAAAAAGAAAAAGAAAAAGAAAAAGAAAAAGAGGGGTGCAACACGAGGACTTCCCAGGAGGTCACCCATCCTAGTACTACTCTCGCCCAAGCACGCTTAACTTCGGAGTTCTGATGGGATCCGGTGCATTAGTGCTGGTATGATCGCACCCGTCATGTTACGCATTGCAAATGTATTTGAAGCAAAGCCCTTCCTCTTCTCGAGAATTGTATAGGGACTTCTATTTCCGATTTTTGACGACCCGTCGCGCAATTGCCAAATAATTAACGGGATATTGCCCGGGAACGAACAAGGGAGCAAAAAGAAATGTTTCTCGGAAATCCTCTAAATTCCCGCGTTTACGGCCACAGCTTTTGATCCGGATGGACTCACGGGGCCCGTAAGCACTTTTCGGAATGCCGTGGGCCCCGTCATGCTTCGCGAATACCTTCGTGATTCGTCTCGCCCCGGCAAGATGACTCACCGCTCGACAGAATCTCGACCCGGCAAAAAAGGCGATCGTTAAATAAAAAGAAAAAGAAAAAGAAAAAGAAAAAGAGGGGTGCAACACGAGGACTTCCCAGGAGGTCACCCATCCTAGTACTACTCTCGCCCAAGCACGCTTAACTTCGGAGTTCTGATGGGATCCGGTGCATTAGTGCTGGTATGATCGCACCCGTCATGTTACGCATTGCAAATGTATTTGAAGCAAAGCCCTTCCTCTTCTCGAGAATTGTATAGGGACTTCTATTTCCGATTTTTGACGACCCGTCGCGCAATTGCCAAATAATTAACGGGATATTGCCCGGGAACGAACAAGGGAGCAAAAAGAAATGTTTCTCGGAAATCCTCTAAATTCCCGCGTTTACGGCCACAGCTTTTGATCCGGATGGACTCACGGGGCCCGTAAGCACTTTTCGGAATGCCGTGGGCCCCGTCATGCTTCGCGAATACCTTCGTGATTCGTCTCGCCCCGGCAAGATGACTCACCGCTCGACAGAATCTCGACCCGGCAAAAAAGGCGATCGTTAAATAAAAAGAAAAAGAAAAAGAAAAAGAAAAAGAGGGGTGCAACACGAGGACTTCCCAGGAGGTCACCCATCCTAGTACTACTCTCGCCCAAGCACGCTTAACTTCGGAGTTCTGATGGGATCCGGTGCATTAGTGCTGGTATGATCGCACCCGTCATGTTACGCATTGCAAATGTATTTGAAGCAAAGCCCTTCCTCTTCTCGAGAATTGTATAGGGACTTCTATTTCCGATTTTTGACGACCCGTCGCGCAATTGCCAAATAATTAACGGGATATTGCCCGGGAACGAACAAGGGAGCAAAAAGAAATGTTTCTCGGAAATCCTCTAAATTCCCGCGTTTACGGCCACAGCTTTTGATCCGGATGGACTCACGGGGCCCGTAAGCACTTTTCGGAATGCCGTGGGCCCCGTCATGCTTCGCGAATACCTTCGTGATTCGTCTCGCCCCGGCAAGATGACTCACCGCTCGACAGAATCTCGACCCGGCAAAAAAGGCGATCGTTAAATAAAAAGAAAAAGAAAAAGAAAAAGAGGGGTGCAACACGAGGACTTCCCAGGAGGTCACCCATCCTAGTACTACTCTCGCCCAAGCACGCTTAACTTCGGAGTTCTGATGGGATCCGGTGCATTAGTGCTGGTATGATCGCACCCGTCATGTTACGCATTGCAAATGTATTTGAAGCAAAGCCCTTCCTCTTCTCGAGAATTGTATAGGGACTTCTATTTCCGATTTTTGACGACCCGTCGCGCAATTGCCAAATAATTAACGGGATATTGCCCGGGAACGAACAAGGGAGCAAAAAGAAATGTTTCTCGGAAATCCTCTAAATTCCCGCGTTTACGGCCACAGCTTTTGATCCGGATGGACTCACGGGGCCCGTAAGCACTTTTCGGAAAGCCGTGGGCCCCGTCATGCTTCGCGAATACCTTCGTGATTCGTCTCGCCCCGGCAAGATGACTCACCGCTCGACAGAATCTCGACCCGGCAAAAAAGGCGATCGTTAAATAAAAAGAAAAAGAAAAAGAAAAAGAAAAAGAGGGGTGCAACACGAGGACTTCCCAGGAGGTCACCCATCCTAGTACTACTCTCGCCCAAGCACGCTTAACTTCGGAGTTCTGATGGGATCCGGTGCATTAGTGCTGGTATGATCGCACCCGTCATGTTACGCATTGCAAATGTATTTGAAGCAAAGCCCTTCCTCTTCTCGAGAATTGTATAGGGACTTCTATTTCCGATTTTTGACGACCCGTCGCGCAATTGCCAAATAATTAACGGGATATTGCCCGGGAACGAACAAGGGAGCAAAAAGAAATGTTTCTCGGAAATCCTCTAAATTCCCGCGTTTACGGCCACAGCTTTTGATCCGGATGGACTCACGGGGCCCGTAAGCACTTTTCGGAATGCCGTGGGCCCCGTCATGCTTCGCGAATACCTTCGTGATTCGTCTCGCCCCGGCAAGATGACTCACCGCTCGACAGAATCTCGACCCGGCAAAAAAGGCGATCGTTAAATAAAAAGAAAAAGAAAAAGAAAAAGAAAAAGAGGGGTGCAACACGAGGACTTCCCAGGAGGTCACCCATCCTAGTACTACTCTCGCCCAAGCACGCTTAACTTCGGAGTTCTGATGGGATCCGGTGCATTAGTGCTGGTATGATCGCACCCGTCATGTTACGCATTGCAAATGTATTTGAAGCAAAGCCCTTCCTCTTCTCGAGAATTGTATAGGGACTTCTATTTCCGATTTTTGACGACCCGTCGCGCAATTGCCAAATAATTAACGGGATATTGCCCGGGAACGAACAAGGGAGCAAAAAGAAATGTTTCTCGGAAATCCTCTAAATTCCCGCGTTTACGGCCACAGCTTTTGATCCGGATGGACTCACGGGGCCCGTAAGCACTTTTCGGAATGCCGTGGGCCCCGTCATGCTTCGCGAATACCTTCGTGATTCGTCTCGCCCCGGCAAGATGACTCACCGCTCGACAGAATCTCGACCCGGCAAAAAAGGCGATCGTTAAATAAAAAGAAAAAGAAAAAGAAAAAGAAAAAGAGGGGTGCAACACGAGGACTTCCCAGGAGGTCACCCATCCTAGTACTACTCTCGCCCAAGCACGCTTAACTTCGGAGTTCTGATGGGATCCGGTGCATTAGTGCTGGTATGATCGCACCCGTCATGTTACGCATTGCAAATGTATTTGAAGCAAAGCCCTTCCTCTTCTCGAGAATTGTATAGGGACTTCTATTTCCGATTTTTGACGACCCGTCGCGCAATTGCCAAATAATTAACGGGATATTGCCCGGGAACGAACAAGGGAGCAAAAAGAAATGTTTCTCGGAAATCCTCTAAATTCCCGCGTTTACGGCCACAGCTTTTGATCCGGATGGACTCACGGGGCCCGTAAGCACTTTTCGGAAAGCCGTGGGCCCCGTCATGCTTCGCGAATACCTTCGTGATTCGTCTCGCCCCGGCAAGATGACTCACCGCTCGACAGAATCTCGACCCGGCAAAAAAGGCGATCGTTAAATAAAAAGAAAAAGAAAAAGAAAAAGAGGGGTGCAACACGAGGACTTCCCAGGAGGTCACCCATCCTAGTACTACTCTCGCCCAAGCACGCTTAACTTCGGAGTTCTGATGGGATCCGGTGCATTAGTGCTGGTATGATCGCACCCGTCATGTTACGCATTGCAAATGTATTTGAAGCAAAGCCCTTCCTCTTCTCGAGAATTGTATAGGGACTTCTATTTCCGATTTTTGACGACCCGTCGCGCAATTGCCAAATAATTAACGGGATATTGCCCGGGAACGAACAAGGGAGCAAAAAGAAATGTTTCTCGGAAATCCTCTAAATTCCCGCGTTTACGGCCACAGCTTTTGATCCGGATGGACTCACGGGGCCCGTAAGCACTTTTCGGAATGCCGTGGGCCCCGTCATGCTTCGCGAATACCTTCGTGATTCGTCTCGCCCCGGCAAGATGACTCACCGCTCGACAGAATCTCGACCCGGCAAAAAAGGCGATCGTTAAATAAAAAGAAAAAGAAAAAGAAAAAGAGGGGTGCAACACGAGGACTTCCCAGGAGGTCACCCATCCTAGTACTACTCTCGCCCAAGCACGCTTAACTTCGGAGTTCTGATGGGATCCGGTGCATTAGTGCTGGTATGATCGCACCCGTCATGTTACGCATTGCAAATGTATTTGAAGCAAAGCCCTTCCTCTTCTCGAGAATTGTATAGGGACTTCTATTTCCGATTTTTGACGACCCGTCGCGCAATTGCCAAATAATTAACGGGATATTGCCCGGGAACGAACAAGGGAGCAAAAAGAAATGTTTCTCGGAAATCCTCTAAATTCCCGCGTTTACGGCCACAGCTTTTGATCCGGATGGACTCACGGGGCCCGTAAGCACTTTTCGGAAAGCCGTGGGCCCCGTCATGCTTCGCGAATACCTTCGTGATTCGTCTCGCCCCGGCAAGATGACTCACCGCTCGACAGAATCTCGACCCGGCAAAAAAGGCGATCGTTAAATAAAAAGAAAAAGAAAAAGAAAAAGAGGGGTGCAACACGAGGACTTCCCAGGAGGTCACCCATCCTAGTACTACTCTCGCCCAAGCACGCTTAACTTCGGAGTTCTGATGGGATCCGGTGCATTAGTGCTGGTATGATCGCACCCGTCATGTTACGCATTGCAAATGTATTTGAAGCAAAGCCCTTCCTCTTCTCGAGAATTGTATAGGGACTTCTATTTCCGATTTTTGACGACCCGTCGCGCAATTGCCAAATAATTAACGGGATATTGCCCGGGAACGAACAAGGGAGCAAAAAGAAATGTTTCTCGGAAATCCTCTAAATTCCCGCGTTTACGGCCACAGCTTTTGATCCGGATGGACTCACGGGGCCCGTAAGCACTTTTCGGAATGCCGTGGGCCCCGTCATGCTTCGCGAATACCTTCGTGATTCGTCTCGCCCCGGCAAGATGACTCACCGCTCGACAGAATCTCGACCCGGCAAAAAAGGCGATCGTTAAATAAAAAGAAAAAGAAAAAGAAAAAGAGGGGTGCAACACGAGGACTTCCCAGGAGGTCACCCATCCTAGTACTACTCTCGCCCAAGCACGCTTAACTTCGGAGTTCTGATGGGATCCGGTGCATTAGTGCTGGTATGATCGCACCCGTCATGTTACGCATTGCAAATGTATTTGAAGCAAAGCCCTTCCTCTTCTCGAGAATTGTATAGGGACTTCTATTTCCGATTTTTGACGACCCGTCGCGCAATTGCCAAATAATTAACGGGATATTGCCCGGGAACGAACAAGGGAGCAAAAAGAAATGTTTCTCGGAAATCCTCTAAATTCCCGCGTTTACGGCCACAGCTTTTGATCCGGATGGACTCACGGGGCCCGTAAGCACTTTTCGGAATGCCGTGGGCCCCGTCATGCTTCGCGAATACCTTCGTGATTCGTCTCGCCCCGGCAAGATGACTCACCGCTCGACAGAATCTCGACCCGGCAAAAAGGGCGATCGTTAAATAAAAAGAAAAAGAAAAAGAGGGGTGCAACACGAGGACTTCCCAGGAGGTCACCCATCCTAGTACTACTCTCGCCCAAGCACGCTTAACTTCGGAGTTCTGATGGGATCCGGTGCATTAGTGCTGGTATGATCGCACCCGTCATGTTACGCATTGCAAATGTATTTGAAGCAAAGCCCTTCCTCTTCTCGAGAATTGTATAGGGACTTCTATTTCCGATTTTTGACGACCCGTCGCGCAATTGCCAAATAATTAACGGGATATTGCCCGGGAACGAACAAGGGAGCAAAAAGAAATGTTTCTCGGAAATCCTCTAAATTCCCGCGTTTACGGCCACAGCTTTTGATCCGGATGGACTCACGGGGCCCGTAAGCACTTTTCGGAATGCCGTGGGCCCCGTCATGCTTCGCGAATACCTTCGTGATTCGTCTCGCCCCGGCAAGATGACTCACCGCTCGACAGAATCTCGACCCGGCAAAAAAGGCGATCGTTAAATAAAAAGAAAAAGAAAAAGAAAAAGAAAAAGAGGGGTGCAACACGAGGACTTCCCAGGAGGTCACCCATCCTAGTACTACTCTCGCCCAAGCACGCTTAACTTCGGAGTTCTGATGGGATCCGGTGCATTAGTGCTGGTATGATCGCACCCGTCATGTTACGCATTGCAAATGTATTTGAAGCAAAGCCCTTCCTCTTCTCGAGAATTGTATAGGGACTTCTATTTCCGATTTTTGACGACCCGTCGCGCAATTGCCAAATAATTAACGGGATATTGCCCGGGAACGAACAAGGGAGCAAAAAGAAATGTTTCTCGGAAATCCTCTAAATTCCCGCGTTTACGGCCACAGCTTTTGATCCGGATGGACTCACGGGGCCCGTAAGCACTTTTCGGAATGCCGTGGGCCCCGTCATGCTTCGCGAATACCTTCGTGATTCGTCTCGCCCCGGCAAGATGACTCACCGCTCGACAGAATCTCGACCCGGCAAAAAAGGCGATCGTTAAATAAAAAGAAAAAGAAAAAGAAAAAGAGGGGTGCAACACGAGGACTTCCCAGGAGGTCACCCATCCTAGTACTACTCTCGCCCAAGCACGCTTAACTTCGGAGTTCTGATGGGATCCGGTGCATTAGTGCTGGTATGATCGCACCCGTCATGTTACGCATTGCAAATGTATTTGAAGCAAAGCCCTTCCTCTTCTCGAGAATTGTATAGGGACTTCTATTTCCGATTTTTGACGACCCGTCGCGCAATTGCCAAATAATTAACGGGATATTGCCCGGGAACGAACAAGGGAGCAAAAAGAAATGTTTCTCGGAAATCCTCTAAATTCCCGCGTTTACGGCCACAGCTTTTGATCCGGATGGACTCACGGGGCCCGTAAGCACTTTTCGGAAAGCCGTGGGCCCCGTCATGCTTCGCGAATACCTTCGTGATTCGTCTCGCCCCGGCAAGATGACTCACCGCTCGACAGAATCTCGACCCGGCAAAAAAGGCGATCGTTAAATAAAAAGAAAAAGAAAAAGAAAAAGAAAAAGAGGGGTGCAACACGAGGACTTCCCAGGAGGTCACCCATCCTAGTACTACTCTCGCCCAAGCACGCTTAACTTCGGAGTTCTGATGGGATCCGGTGCATTAGTGCTGGTATGATCGCACCCGTCATGTTACGCATTGCAAATGTATTTGAAGCAAAGCCCTTCCTCTTCTCGAGAATTGTATAGGGACTTCTATTTCCGATTTTTGACGACCCGTCGCGCAATTGCCAAATAATTAACGGGATATTGCCCGGGAACGAACAAGGGAGCAAAAAGAAATGTTTCTCGGAAATCCTCTAAATTCCCGCGTTTACGGCCACAGCTTTTGATCCGGATGGACTCACGGGGCCCGTAAGCACTTTTCGGAAAGCCGTGGGCCCCGTCATGCTTCGCGAATACCTTCGTGATTCGTCTCGCCCCGGCAAGATGACTCACCGCTCGACAGAATCTCGACCCGGCAAAAAGGGCGATCGTTAAATAAAAAGAAAAAGAAAAAGAAAAAGAGGGGTGCAACACGAGGACTTCCCAGGAGGTCACCCATCCTAGTACTACTCTCGCCCAAGCACGCTTAACTTCGGAGTTCTGATGGGATCCGGTGCATTAGTGCTGGTATGATCGCACCCGTCATGTTACGCATTGCAAATGTATTTGAAGCAAAGCCCTTCCTCTTCTCGAGAATTGTATAGGGACTTCTATTTCCGATTTTTGACGACCCGTCGCGCAATTGCCAAATAATTAACGGGATATTGCCCGGGAACGAACAAGGGAGCAAAAAGAAATGTTTCTCGGAAATCCTCTAAATTCCCGCGTTTACGGCCACAGCTTTTGATCCGGATGGACTCACGGGGCCCGTAAGCACTTTTCGGAATGCCGTGGGCCCCGTCATGCTTCGCGAATACCTTCGTGATTCGTCTCGCCCCGGCAAGATGACTCACCGCTCGACAGAATCTCGACCCGGCAAAAAAGGCGATCGTTAAATAAAAAGAAAAAGAAAAAGAAAAAGAGGGGTGCAACACGAGGACTTCCCAGGAGGTCACCCATCCTAGTACTACTCTCGCCCAAGCACGCTTAACTTCGGAGTTCTGATGGGATCCGGTGCATTAGTGCTGGTATGATCGCACCCGTCATGTTACGCATTGCAAATGTATTTGAAGCAAAGCCCTTCCTCTTCTCGAGAATTGTATAGGGACTTCTATTTCCGATTTTTGACGACCCGTCGCGCAATTGCCAAATAATTAACGGGATATTGCCCGGGAACGAACAAGGGAGCAAAAAGAAATGTTTCTCGGAAATCCTCTAAATTCCCGCGTTTACGGCCACAGCTTTTGATCCGGATGGACTCACGGGGCCCGTAAGCACTTTTCGGAAAGCCGTGGGCCCCGTCATGCTTCGCGAATACCTTCGTGATTCGTCTCGCCCCGGCAAGATGACTCACCGCTCGACAGAATCTCGACCCGGCAAAAAAGGCGATCGTTAAATAAAAAGAAAAAGAAAAAGAAAAAGAAAAAGAGGGGTGCAACACGAGGACTTCCCAGGAGGTCACCCATCCTAGTACTACTCTCGCCCAAGCACGCTTAACTTCGGAGTTCTGATGGGATCCGGTGCATTAGTGCTGGTATGATCGCACCCGTCATGTTACGCATTGCAAATGTATTTGAAGCAAAGCCCTTCCTCTTCTCGAGAATTGTATAGGGACTTCTATTTCCGATTTTTGACGACCCGTCGCGCAATTGCCAAATAATTAACGGGATATTGCCCGGGAACGAACAAGGGAGCAAAAAGAAATGTTTCTCGGAAATCCTCTAAATTCCCGCGTTTACGGCCACAGCTTTTGATCCGGATGGACTCACGGGGCCCGTAAGCACTTTTCGGAATGCCGTGGGCCCCGTCATGCTTCGCGAATACCTTCGTGATTCGTCTCGCCCCGGCAAGATGACTCACCGCTCGACAGAATCTCGACCCGGCAAAAAAGGCGATCGTTAAATAAAAAGAAAAAGAAAAAGAAAAAGAGGGGTGCAACACGAGGACTTCCCAGGAGGTCACCCATCCTAGTACTACTCTCGCCCAAGCACGCTTAACTTCGGAGTTCTGATGGGATCCGGTGCATTAGTGCTGGTATGATCGCACCCGTCATGTTACGCATTGCAAATGTATTTGAAGCAAAGCCCTTCCTCTTCTCGAGAATTGTATAGGGACTTCTATTTCCGATTTTTGACGACCCGTCGCGCAATTGCCAAATAATTAACGGGATATTGCCCGGGAACGAACAAGGGAGCAAAAAGAAATGTTTCTCGGAAATCCTCTAAATTCCCGCGTTTACGGCCACAGCTTTTGATCCGGATGGACTCACGGGGCCCGTAAGCACTTTTCGGAAAGCCGTGGGCCCCGTCATGCTTCGCGAATACCTTCGTGATTCGTCTCGCCCCGGCAAGATGACTCACCGCTCGACAGAATCTCGACCCGGCAAAAAAGGCGATCGTTAAATAAAAAGAAAAAGAAAAAGAGGGGTGCAACACGAGGACTTCCCAGGAGGTCACCCATCCTAGTACTACTCTCGCCCAAGCACGCTTAACTTCGGAGTTCTGATGGGATCCGGTGCATTAGTGCTGGTATGATCGCACCCGTCATGTTACGCATTGCAAATGTATTTGAAGCAAAGCCCTTCCTCTTCTCGAGAATTGTATAGGGACTTCTATTTCCGATTTTTGACGACCCGTCGCGCAATTGCCAAATAATTAACGGGATATTGCCCGGGAACGAACAAGGGAGCAAAAAGAAATGTTTCTCGGAAATCCTCTAAATTCCCGCGTTTACGGCCACAGCTTTTGATCCGGATGGACTCACGGGGCCCGTAAGCACTTTTCGGAATGCCGTGGGCCCCGTCATGCTTCGCGAATACCTTCGTGATTCGTCTCGCCCCGGCAAGATGACTCACCGCTCGACAGAATCTCGACCCGGCAAAAAAGGCGATCGTTAAATAAAAAGAAAAAGAAAAAGAAAAAGAAAAAGAGGGGTGCAACACGAGGACTTCCCAGGAGGTCACCCATCCTAGTACTACTCTCGCCCAAGCACGCTTAACTTCGGAGTTCTGATGGGATCCGGTGCATTAGTGCTGGTATGATCGCACCCGTCATGTTACGCATTGCAAATGTATTTGAAGCAAAGCCCTTCCTCTTCTCGAGAATTGTATAGGGACTTCTATTTCCGATTTTTGACGACCCGTCGCGCAATTGCCAAATAATTAACGGGATATTGCCCGGGAACGAACAAGGGAGCAAAAAGAAATGTTTCTCGGAAATCCTCTAAATTCCCGCGTTTACGGCCACAGCTTTTGATCCGGATGGACTCACGGGGCCCGTAAGCACTTTTCGGAATGCCGTGGGCCCCGTCATGCTTCGCGAATACCTTCGTGATTCGTCTCGCCCCGGCAAGATGACTCACCGCTCGACAGAATCTCGACCCGGCAAAAAGGGCGATCGTTAAATAAAAAGAAAAAGAAAAAGAAAAAGAGGGGTGCAACACGAGGACTTCCCAGGAGGTCACCCATCCTAGTACTACTCTCGCCCAAGCACGCTTAACTTCGGAGTTCTGATGGGATCCGGTGCATTAGTGCTGGTATGATCGCACCCGTCATGTTACGCATTGCAAATGTATTTGAAGCAAAGCCCTTCCTCTTCTCGAGAATTGTATAGGGACTTCTATTTCCGATTTTTGACGACCCGTCGCGCAATTGCCAAATAATTAACGGGATATTGCCCGGGAACGAACAAGGGAGCAAAAAGAAATGTTTCTCGGAAATCCTCTAAATTCCCGCGTTTACGGCCACAGCTTTTGATCCGGATGGACTCACGGGGCCCGTAAGCACTTTTCGGAATGCCGTGGGCCCCGTCATGCTTCGCGAATACCTTCGTGATTCGTCTCGCCCCGGCAAGATGACTCACCGCTCGACAGAATCTCGACCCGGCAAAAAAGGCGATCGTTAAATAAAAAGAAAAAGAAAAAGAAAAAGAGGGGTGCAACACGAGGACTTCCCAGGAGGTCACCCATCCTAGTACTACTCTCGCCCAAGCACGCTTAACTTCGGAGTTCTGATGGGATCCGGTGCATTAGTGCTGGTATGATCGCACCCGTCATGTTACGCATTGCAAATGTATTTGAAGCAAAGCCCTTCCTCTTCTCGAGAATTGTATAGGGACTTCTATTTCCGATTTTTGACGACCCGTCGCGCAATTGCCAAATAATTAACGGGATATTGCCCGGGAACGAACAAGGGAGCAAAAAGAAATGTTTCTCGGAAATCCTCTAAATTCCCGCGTTTACGGCCACAGCTTTTGATCCGGATGGACTCACGGGGCCCGTAAGCACTTTTCGGAAAGCCGTGGGCCCCGTCATGCTTCGCGAATACCTTCGTGATTCGTCTCGCCCCGGCAAGATGACTCACCGCTCGACAGAATCTCGACCCGGCAAAAAGGGCGATCGTTAAATAAAAAGAAAAAGAAAAAGAAAAAGAAAAAGAGGGGTGCAACACGAGGACTTCCCAGGAGGTCACCCATCCTAGTACTACTCTCGCCCAAGCACGCTTAACTTCGGAGTTCTGATGGGATCCGGTGCATTAGTGCTGGTATGATCGCACCCGTCATGTTACGCATTGCAAATGTATTTGAAGCAAAGCCCTTCCTCTTCTCGAGAATTGTATAGGGACTTCTATTTCCGATTTTTGACGACCCGTCGCGCAATTGCCAAATAATTAACGGGATATTGCCCGGGAACGAACAAGGGAGCAAAAAGAAATGTTTCTCGGAAATCCTCTAAATTCCCGCGTTTACGGCCACAGCTTTTGATCCGGATGGACTCACGGGGCCCGTAAGCACTTTTCGGAATGCCGTGGGCCCCGTCATGCTTCGCGAATACCTTCGTGATTCGTCTCGCCCCGGCAAGATGACTCACCGCTCGACAGAATCTCGACCCGGCAAAAAGGGCGATCGTTAAATAAAAAGAAAAAGAAAAAGAAAAAGAAAAAGAGGGGTGCAACACGAGGACTTCCCAGGAGGTCACCCATCCTAGTACTACTCTCGCCCAAGCACGCTTAACTTCGGAGTTCTGATGGGATCCGGTGCATTAGTGCTGGTATGATCGCACCCGTCATGTTACGCATTGCAAATGTATTTGAAGCAAAGCCCTTCCTCTTCTCGAGAATTGTATAGGGACTTCTATTTCCGATTTTTGACGACCCGTCGCGCAATTGCCAAATAATTAACGGGATATTGCCCGGGAACGAACAAGGGAGCAAAAAGAAATGTTTCTCGGAAATCCTCTAAATTCCCGCGTTTACGGCCACAGCTTTTGATCCGGATGGACTCACGGGGCCCGTAAGCACTTTTCGGAAAGCCGTGGGCCCCGTCATGCTTCGCGAATACCTTCGTGATTCGTCTCGCCCCGGCAAGATGACTCACCGCTCGACAGAATCTCGACCCGGCAAAAAAGGCGATCGTTAAATAAAAAGAAAAAGAAAAAGAAAAAGAAAAAGAGGGGTGCAACACGAGGACTTCCCAGGAGGTCACCCATCCTAGTACTACTCTCGCCCAAGCACGCTTAACTTCGGAGTTCTGATGGGATCCGGTGCATTAGTGCTGGTATGATCGCACCCGTCATGTTACGCATTGCAAATGTATTTGAAGCAAAGCCCTTCCTCTTCTCGAGAATTGTATAGGGACTTCTATTTCCGATTTTTGACGACCCGTCGCGCAATTGCCAAATAATTAACGGGATATTGCCCGGGAACGAACAAGGGAGCAAAAAGAAATGTTTCTCGGAAATCCTCTAAATTCCCGCGTTTACGGCCACAGCTTTTGATCCGGATGGACTCACGGGGCCCGTAAGCACTTTTCGGAAAGCCGTGGGCCCCGTCATGCTCCGCGAATACCTTCGTGATTCGTCTCGCCCCGGCAAGATGACTCACCGCTCGACAGAATCTCGACCCGGCAAAAAAGGCGATCGTTAAATAAAAAGAAAAAGAAAAAGAAAAAGAAAAAGAGGGGTGCAACACGAGGACTTCCCAGGAGGTCACCCATCCTAGTACTACTCTCGCCCAAGCACGCTTAACTTCGGAGTTCTGATGGGATCCGGTGCATTAGTGCTGGTATGATCGCACCCGTCATGTTACGCATTGCAAATGTATTTGAAGCAAAGCCCTTCCTCTTCTCGAGAATTGTATAGGGACTTCTATTTCCGATTTTTGACGACCCGTCGCGCAATTGCCAAATAATTAACGGGATATTGCCCGGGAACGAACAAGGGAGCAAAAAGAAATGTTTCTCGGAAATCCTCTAAATTCCCGCGTTTACGGCCACAGCTTTTGATCCGGATGGACTCACGGGGCCCGTAAGCACTTTTCGGAATGCCGTGGGCCCCGTCATGCTTCGCGAATACCTTCGTGATTCGTCTCGCCCCGGCAAGATGACTCACCGCTCGACAGAATCTCGACCCGGCAAAAAAGGCGATCGTTAAATAAAAAGAAAAAGAAAAAGAAAAAGAAAAAGAGGGGTGCAACACGAGGACTTCCCAGGAGGTCACCCATCCTAGTACTACTCTCGCCCAAGCACGCTTAACTTCGGAGTTCTGATGGGATCCGGTGCATTAGTGCTGGTATGATCGCACCCGTCATGTTACGCATTGCAAATGTATTTGAAGCAAAGCCCTTCCTCTTCTCGAGAATTGTATAGGGACTTCTATTTCCGATTTTTGACGACCCGTCGCGCAATTGCCAAATAATTAACGGGATATTGCCCGGGAACGAACAAGGGAGCAAAAAGAAATGTTTCTCGGAAATCCTCTAAATTCCCGCGTTTACGGCCACAGCTTTTGATCCGGATGGACTCACGGGGCCCGTAAGCACTTTTCGGAAAGCCGTGGGCCCCGTCATGCTTCGCGAATACCTTCGTGATTCGTCTCGCCCCGGCAAGATGACTCACCGCTCGACAGAATCTCGACCCGGCAAAAAAGGCGATCGTTAAATAAAAAAAAAAGAAAAAGAAAAAGAAAAAGAGGGGTGCAACACGAGGACTTCCCAGGAGGTCACCCATCCTAGTACTACTCTCGCCCAAGCACGCTTAACTTCGGAGTTCTGATGGGATCCGGTGCATTAGTGCTGGTATGATCGCACCCGTCATGTTACGCATTGCAAATGTATTTGAAGCAAAGCCCTTCCTCTTCTCGAGAATTGTATAGGGACTTCTATTTCCGATTTTTGACGACCCGTCGCGCAATTGCCAAATAATTAACGGGATATTGCCCGGGAACGAACAAGGGAGCAAAAAGAAATGTTTCTCGGAAATCCTCTAAATTCCCGCGTTTACGGCCACAGCTTTTGATCCGGATGGACTCACGGGGCCCGTAAGCACTTTTCGGAATGCCGTGGGCCCCGTCATGCTTCGCGAATACCTTCGTGATTCGTCTCGCCCCGGCAAGATGACTCACCGCTCGACAGAATCTCGACCCGGCAAAAAAGGCGATCGTTAAATAAAAAGAAAAAGAAAAAGAAAAAGAAAAAGAGGGGTGCAACACGAGGACTTCCCAGGAGGTCACCCATCCTAGTACTACTCTCGCCCAAGCACGCTTAACTTCGGAGTTCTGATGGGATCCGGTGCATTAGTGCTGGTATGATCGCACCCGTCATGTTACGCATTGCAAATGTATTTGAAGCAAAGCCCTTCCTCTTCTCGAGAATTGTATAGGGACTTCTATTTCCGATTTTTGACGACCCGTCGCGCAATTGCCAAATAATTAACGGGATATTGCCCGGGAACGAACAAGGGAGCAAAAAGAAATGTTTCTCGGAAATCCTCTAAATTCCCGCGTTTACGGCCACAGCTTTTGATCCGGATGGACTCACGGGGCCCGTAAGCACTTTTCGGAATGCCGTGGGCCCCGTCATGCTTCGCGAATACCTTCGTGATTCGTCTCGCCCCGGCAAGATGACTCACCGCTCGACAGAATCTCGACCCGGCAAAAAAGGCGATCGTTAAATAAAAAGAAAAAGAAAAAGAAAAAGAAAAAGAGGGGTGCAACACGAGGACTTCCCAGGAGGTCACCCATCCTAGTACTACTCTCGCCCAAGCACGCTTAACTTCGGAGTTCTGATGGGATCCGGTGCATTAGTGCTGGTATGATCGCACCCGTCATGTTACGCATTGCAAATGTATTTGAAGCAAAGCCCTTCCTCTTCTCGAGAATTGTATAGGGACTTCTATTTCCGATTTTTGACGACCCGTCGCGCAATTGCCAAATAATTAACGGGATATTGCCCGGGAACGAACAAGGGAGCAAAAAGAAATGTTTCTCGGAAATCCTCTAAATTCCCGCGTTTACGGCCACAGCTTTTGATCCGGATGGACTCACGGGGCCCGTAAGCACTTTTCGGAATGCCGTGGGCCCCGTCATGCTTCGCGAATACCTTCGTGATTCGTCTCGCCCCGGCAAGATGACTCACCGCTCGACAGAATCTCGACCCGGCAAAAAAGGCGATCGTTAAATAAAAAGAAAAAGAAAAAGAAAAAGAAAAAGAGGGGTGCAACACGAGGACTTCCCAGGAGGTCACCCATCCTAGTACTACTCTCGCCCAAGCACGCTTAACTTCGGAGTTCTGATGGGATCCGGTGCATTAGTGCTGGTATGATCGCACCCGTCATGTTACGCATTGCAAATGTATTTGAAGCAAAGCCCTTCCTCTTCTCGAGAATTGTATAGGGACTTCTATTTCCGATTTTTGACGACCCGTCGCGCAATTGCCAAATAATTAACGGGATATTGCCCGGGAACGAACAAGGGAGCAAAAAGAAATGTTTCTCGGAAATCCTCTAAATTCCCGCGTTTACGGCCACAGCTTTTGATCCGGATGGACTCACGGGGCCCGTAAGCACTTTTCGGAATGCCGTGGGCCCCGTCATGCTTCGCGAATACCTTCGTGATTCGTCTCGCCCCGGCAAGATGACTCACCGCTCGACAGAATCTCGACCCGGCAAAAAAGGCGATCGTTAAATAAAAAGAAAAAGAAAAAGAAAAAGAAAAAGAGGGGTGCAACACGAGGACTTCCCAGGAGGTCACCCATCCTAGTACTACTCTCGCCCAAGCACGCTTAACTTCGGAGTTCTGATGGGATCCGGTGCATTAGTGCTGGTATGATCGCACCCGTCATGTTACGCATTGCAAATGTATTTGAAGCAAAGCCCTTCCTCTTCTCGAGAATTGTATAGGGACTTCTATTTCCGATTTTTGACGACCCGTCGCGCAATTGCCAAATAATTAACGGGATATTGCCCGGGAACGAACAAGGGAGCAAAAAGAAATGTTTCTCGGAAATCCTCTAAATTCCCGCGTTTACGGCCACAGCTTTTGATCCGGATGGACTCACGGGGCCCGTAAGCACTTTTCGGAATGCCGTGGGCCCCGTCATGCTTCGCGAATACCTTCGTGATTCGTCTCGCCCCGGCAAGATGACTCACCGCTCGACAGAATCTCGACCCGGCAAAAAAGGCGATCGTTAAATAAAAAGAAAAAGAAAAAGAAAAAGAAAAAGAGGGGTGCAACACGAGGACTTCCCAGGAGGTCACCCATCCTAGTACTACTCTCGCCCAAGCACGCTTAACTTCGGAGTTCTGATGGGATCCGGTGCATTAGTGCTGGTATGATCGCACCCGTCATGTTACGCATTGCAAATGTATTTGAAGCAAAGCCCTTCCTCTTCTCGAGAATTGTATAGGGACTTCTATTTCCGATTTTTGACGACCCGTCGCGCAATTGCCAAATAATTAACGGGATATTGCCCGGGAACGAACAAGGGAGCAAAAAGAAATGTTTCTCGGAAATCCTCTAAATTCCCGCGTTTACGGCCACAGCTTTTGATCCGGATGGACTCACGGGGCCCGTAAGCACTTTTCGGAATGCCGTGGGCCCCGTCATGCTTCGCGAATACCTTCGTGATTCGTCTCGCCCCGGCAAGATGACTCACCGCTCGACAGAATCTCGACCCGGCAAAAAAGGCGATCGTTAAATAAAAAGAAAAAGAAAAAGAAAAAGAAAAAGAGGGGTGCAACACGAGGACTTCCCAGGAGGTCACCCATCCTAGTACTACTCTCGCCCAAGCACGCTTAACTTCGGAGTTCTGATGGGATCCGGTGCATTAGTGCTGGTATGATCGCACCCGTCATGTTACGCATTGCAAATGTATTTGAAGCAAAGCCCTTCCTCTTCTCGAGAATTGTATAGGGACTTCTATTTCCGATTTTTGACGACCCGTCGCGCAATTGCCAAATAATTAACGGGATATTGCCCGGGAACGAACAAGGGAGCAAAAAGAAATGTTTCTCGGAAATCCTCTAAATTCCCGCGTTTACGGCCACAGCTTTTGATCCGGATGGACTCACGGGGCCCGTAAGCACTTTTCGGAATGCCGTGGGCCCCGTCATGCTTCGCGAATACCTTCGTGATTCGTCTCGCCCCGGCAAGATGACTCACCGCTCGACAGAATCTCGACCCGGCAAAAAAGGCGATCGTTAAATAAAAAGAAAAAGAAAAAGAAAAAGAAAAAGAGGGGTGCAACACGAGGACTTCCCAGGAGGTCACCCATCCTAGTACTACTCTCGCCCAAGCACGCTTAACTTCGGAGTTCTGATGGGATCCGGTGCATTAGTGCTGGTATGATCGCACCCGTCATGTTACGCATTGCAAATGTATTTGAAGCAAAGCCCTTCCTCTTCTCGAGAATTGTATAGGGACTTCTATTTCCGATTTTTGACGACCCGTCGCGCAATTGCCAAATAATTAACGGGATATTGCCCGGGAACGAACAAGGGAGCAAAAAGAAATGTTTCTCGGAAATCCTCTAAATTCCCGCGTTTACGGCCACAGCTTTTGATCCGGATGGACTCACGGGGCCCGTAAGCACTTTTCGGAATGCCGTGGGCCCCGTCATGCTTCGCGAATACCTTCGTGATTCGTCTCGCCCCGGCAAGATGACTCACCGCTCGACAGAATCTCGACCCGGCAAAAAAGGCGATCGTTAAATAAAAAGAAAAAGAAAAAGAGGGGTGCAACACGAGGACTTCCCAGGAGGTCACCCATCCTAGTACTACTCTCGCCCAAGCACGCTTAACTTCGGAGTTCTGATGGGATCCGGTGCATTAGTGCTGGTATGATCGCACCCGTCATGTTACGCATTGCAAATGTATTTGAAGCAAAGCCCTTCCTCTTCTCGAGAATTGTATAGGGACTTCTATTTCCGATTTTTGACGACCCGTCGCGCAATTGCCAAATAATTAACGGGATATTGCCCGGGAACGAACAAGGGAGCAAAAAGAAATGTTTCTCGGAAATCCTCTAAATTCCCGCGTTTACGGCCACAGCTTTTGATCCGGATGGACTCACGGGGCCCGTAAGCACTTTTCGGAAAGCCGTGGGCCCCGTCATGCTTCGCGAATACCTTCGTGATTCGTCTCGCCCCGGCAAGATGACTCACCGCTCGACAGAATCTCGACCCGGCAAAAAAGGCGATCGTTAAATAAAAAGAAAAAGAAAAAGAAAAAGAAAAAGAGGGGTGCAACACGAGGACTTCCCAGGAGGTCACCCATCCTAGTACTACTCTCGCCCAAGCACGCTTAACTTCGGAGTTCTGATGGGATCCGGTGCATTAGTGCTGGTATGATCGCACCCGTCATGTTACGCATTGCAAATGTATTTGAAGCAAAGCCCTTCCTCTTCTCGAGAATTGTATAGGGACTTCTATTTCCGATTTTTGACGACCCGTCGCGCAATTGCCAAATAATTAACGGGATATTGCCCGGGAACGAACAAGGGAGCAAAAAGAAATGTTTCTCGGAAATCCTCTAAATTCCCGCGTTTACGGCCACAGCTTTTGATCCGGATGGACTCACGGGGCCCGTAAGCACTTTTCGGAATGCCGTGGGCCCCGTCATGCTTCGCGAATACCTTCGTGATTCGTCTCGCCCCGGCAAGATGACTCACCGCTCGACAGAATCTCGACCCGGCAAAAAAGGCGATCGTTAAATAAAAAGAAAAAGAAAAAGAAAAAGAAAAAGAGGGGTGCAACACGAGGACTTCCCAGGAGGTCACCCATCCTAGTACTACTCTCGCCCAAGCACGCTTAACTTCGGAGTTCTGATGGGATCCGGTGCATTAGTGCTGGTATGATCGCACCCGTCATGTTACGCATTGCAAATGTATTTGAAGCAAAGCCCTTCCTCTTCTCGAGAATTGTATAGGGACTTCTATTTCCGATTTTTGACGACCCGTCGCGCAATTGCCAAATAATTAACGGGATATTGCCCGGGAACGAACAAGGGAGCAAAAAGAAATGTTTCTCGGAAATCCTCTAAATTCCCGCGTTTACGGCCACAGCTTTTGATCCGGATGGACTCACGGGGCCCGTAAGCACTTTTCGGAATGCCGTGGGCCCCGTCATGCTTCGCGAATACCTTCGTGATTCGTCTCGCCCCGGCAAGATGACTCACCGCTCGACAGAATCTCGACCCGGCAAAAAAGGCGATCGTTAAATAAAAAGAAAAAGAAAAAGAAAAAGAAAAAGAGGGGTGCAACACGAGGACTTCCCAGGAGGTCACCCATCCTAGTACTACTCTCGCCCAAGCACGCTTAACTTCGGAGTTCTGATGGGATCCGGTGCATTAGTGCTGGTATGATCGCACCCGTCATGTTACGCATTGCAAATGTATTTGAAGCAAAGCCCTTCCTCTTCTCGAGAATTGTATAGGGACTTCTATTTCCGATTTTTGACGACCCGTCGCGCAATTGCCAAATAATTAACGGGATATTGCCCGGGAACGAACAAGGGAGCAAAAAGAAATGTTTCTCGGAAATCCTCTAAATTCCCGCGTTTACGGCCACAGCTTTTGATCCGGATGGACTCACGGGGCCCGTAAGCACTTTTCGGAATGCCGTGGGCCCCGTCATGCTTCGCGAATACCTTCGTGATTCGTCTCGCCCCGGCAAGATGACTCACCGCTCGACAGAATCTCGACCCGGCAAAAAAGGCGATCGTTAAATAAAAAGAAAAAGAAAAAGAAAAAGAAAAAGAGGGGTGCAACACGAGGACTTCCCAGGAGGTCACCCATCCTAGTACTACTCTCGCCCAAGCACGCTTAACTTCGGAGTTCTGATGGGATCCGGTGCATTAGTGCTGGTATGATCGCACCCGTCATGTTACGCATTGCAAATGTATTTGAAGCAAAGCCCTTCCTCTTCTCGAGAATTGTATAGGGACTTCTATTTCCGATTTTTGACGACCCGTCGCGCAATTGCCAAATAATTAACGGGATATTGCCCGGGAACGAACAAGGGAGCAAAAAGAAATGTTTCTCGGAAATCCTCTAAATTCCCGCGTTTACGGCCACAGCTTTTGATCCGGATGGACTCACGGGGCCCGTAAGCACTTTTCGGAATGCCGTGGGCCCCGTCATGCTTCGCGAATACCTTCGTGATTCGTCTCGCCCCGGCAAGATGACTCACCGCTCGACAGAATCTCGACCCGGCAAAAAAGGCGATCGTTAAATAAAAAGAAAAAGAAAAAGAAAAAGAGGGGTGCAACACGAGGACTTCCCAGGAGGTCACCCATCCTAGTACTACTCTCGCCCAAGCACGCTTAACTTCGGAGTTCTGATGGGATCCGGTGCATTAGTGCTGGTATGATCGCACCCGTCATGTTACGCATTGCAAATGTATTTGAAGCAAAGCCCTTCCTCTTCTCGAGAATTGTATAGGGACTTCTATTTCCGATTTTTGACGACCCGTCGCGCAATTGCCAAATAATTAACGGGATATTGCCCGGGAACGAACAAGGGAGCAAAAAGAAATGTTTCTCGGAAATCCTCTAAATTCCCGCGTTTACGGCCACAGCTTTTGATCCGGATGGACTCACGGGGCCCGTAAGCACTTTTCGGAATGCCGTGGGCCCCGTCATGCTTCGCGAATACCTTCGTGATTCGTCTCGCCCCGGCAAGATGACTCACCGCTCGACAGAATCTCGACCCGGCAAAAAAGGCGATCGTTAAATAAAAAGAAAAAGAAAAAGAAAAAGAGGGGTGCAACACGAGGACTTCCCAGGAGGTCACCCATCCTAGTACTACTCTCGCCCAAGCACGCTTAACTTCGGAGTTCTGATGGGATCCGGTGCATTAGTGCTGGTATGATCGCACCCGTCATGTTACGCATTGCAAATGTATTTGAAGCAAAGCCCTTCCTCTTCTCGAGAATTGTATAGGGACTTCTATTTCCGATTTTTGACGACCCGTCGCGCAATTGCCAAATAATTAACGGGATATTGCCCGGGAACGAACAAGGGAGCAAAAAGAAATGTTTCTCGGAAATCCTCTAAATTCCCGCGTTTACGGCCACAGCTTTTGATCCGGATGGACTCACGGGGCCCGTAAGCACTTTTCGGAATGCCGTGGGCCCCGTCATGCTTCGCGAATACCTTCGTGATTCGTCTCGCCCCGGCAAGATGACTCACCGCTCGACAGAATCTCGACCCGGCAAAAAAGGCGATCGTTAAATAAAAAGAAAAAGAAAAAGAGGGGTGCAACACGAGGACTTCCCAGGAGGTCACCCATCCTAGTACTACTCTCGCCCAAGCACGCTTAACTTCGGAGTTCTGATGGGATCCGGTGCATTAGTGCTGGTATGATCGCACCCGTCATGTTACGCATTGCAAATGTATTTGAAGCAAAGCCCTTCCTCTTCTCGAGAATTGTATAGGGACTTCTATTTCCGATTTTTGACGACCCGTCGCGCAATTGCCAAATAATTAACGGGATATTGCCCGGGAACGAACAAGGGAGCAAAAAGAAATGTTTCTCGGAAATCCTCTAAATTCCCGCGTTTACGGCCACAGCTTTTGATCCGGATGGACTCACGGGGCCCGTAAGCACTTTTCGGAAAGCCGTGGGCCCCGTCATGCTTCGCGAATACCTTCGTGATTCGTCTCGCCCCGGCAAGATGACTCACCGCTCGACAGAATCTCGACCCGGCAAAAAAGGCGATCGTTAAATAAAAAGAAAAAGAAAAAGAAAAAGAAAAAGAGGGGTGCAACACGAGGACTTCCCAGGAGGTCACCCATCCTAGTACTACTCTCGCCCAAGCACGCTTAACTTCGGAGTTCTGATGGGATCCGGTGCATTAGTGCTGGTATGATCGCACCCGTCATGTTACGCATTGCAAATGTATTTGAAGCAAAGCCCTTCCTCTTCTCGAGAATTGTATAGGGACTTCTATTTCCGATTTTTGACGACCCGTCGCGCAATTGCCAAATAATTAACGGGATATTGCCCGGGAACGAACAAGGGAGCAAAAAGAAATGTTTCTCGGAAATCCTCTAAATTCCCGCGTTTACGGCCACAGCTTTTGATCCGGATGGACTCACGGGGCCCGTAAGCACTTTTCGGAAAGCCGTGGGCCCCGTCATGCTTCGCGAATACCTTCGTGATTCGTCTCGCCCCGGCAAGATGACTCACCGCTCGACAGAATCTCGACCCGGCAAAAAAGGCGATCGTTAAATAAAAAGAAAAAGAAAAAGAAAAAGAAAAAGAGGGGTGCAACACGAGGACTTCCCAGGAGGTCACCCATCCTAGTACTACTCTCGCCCAAGCACGCTTAACTTCGGAGTTCTGATGGGATCCGGTGCATTAGTGCTGGTATGATCGCACCCGTCATGTTACGCATTGCAAATGTATTTGAAGCAAAGCCCTTCCTCTTCTCGAGAATTGTATAGGGACTTCTATTTCCGATTTTTGACGACCCGTCGCGCAATTGCCAAATAATTAACGGGATATTGCCCGGGAACGAACAAGGGAGCAAAAAGAAATGTTTCTCGGAAATCCTCTAAATTCCCGCGTTTACGGCCACAGCTTTTGATCCGGATGGACTCACGGGGCCCGTAAGCACTTTTCGGAAAGCCGTGGGCCCCGTCATGCTCCGCGAATACCTTCGTGATTCGTCTCGCCCCGGCAAGATGACTCACCGCTCGACAGAATCTCGACCCGGCAAAAAAGGCGATCGTTAAATAAAAAGAAAAAGAAAAAGAAAAAGAGGGGTGCAACACGAGGACTTCCCAGGAGGTCACCCATCCTAGTACTACTCTCGCCCAAGCACGCTTAACTTCGGAGTTCTGATGGGATCCGGTGCATTAGTGCTGGTATGATCGCACCCGTCATGTTACGCATTGCAAATGTATTTGAAGCAAAGCCCTTCCTCTTCTCGAGAATTGTATAGGGACTTCTATTTCCGATTTTTGACGACCCGTCGCGCAATTGCCAAATAATTAACGGGATATTGCCCGGGAACGAACAAGGGAGCAAAAAGAAATGTTTCTCGGAAATCCTCTAAATTCCCGCGTTTACGGCCACAGCTTTTGATCCGGATGGACTCACGGGGCCCGTAAGCACTTTTCGGAAAGCCGTGGGCCCCGTCATGCTTCGCGAATACCTTCGTGATTCGTCTCGCCCCGGCAAGATGACTCACCGCTCGACAGAATCTCGACCCGGCAAAAAAGGCGATCGTTAAATAAAAAGAAAAAGAAAAAGAAAAAGAAAAAGAGGGGTGCAACACGAGGACTTCCCAGGAGGTCACCCATCCTAGTACTACTCTCGCCCAAGCACGCTTAACTTCGGAGTTCTGATGGGATCCGGTGCATTAGTGCTGGTATGATCGCACCCGTCATGTTACGCATTGCAAATGTATTTGAAGCAAAGCCCTTCCTCTTCTCGAGAATTGTATAGGGACTTCTATTTCCGATTTTTGACGACCCGTCGCGCAATTGCCAAATAATTAACGGGATATTGCCCGGGAACGAACAAGGGAGCAAAAAGAAATGTTTCTCGGAAATCCTCTAAATTCCCGCGTTTACGGCCACAGCTTTTGATCCGGATGGACTCACGGGGCCCGTAAGCACTTTTCGGAATGCCGTGGGCCCCGTCATGCTTCGCGAATACCTTCGTGATTCGTCTCGCCCCGGCAAGATGACTCACCGCTCGACAGAATCTCGACCCGGCAAAAAAGGCGATCGTTAAATAAAAAGAAAAAGAAAAAGAAAAAGAAAAAGAGGGGTGCAACACGAGGACTTCCCAGGAGGTCACCCATCCTAGTACTACTCTCGCCCAAGCACGCTTAACTTCGGAGTTCTGATGGGATCCGGTGCATTAGTGCTGGTATGATCGCACCCGTCATGTTACGCATTGCAAATGTATTTGAAGCAAAGCCCTTCCTCTTCTCGAGAATTGTATAGGGACTTCTATTTCCGATTTTTGACGACCCGTCGCGCAATTGCCAAATAATTAACGGGATATTGCCCGGGAACGAACAAGGGAGCAAAAAGAAATGTTTCTCGGAAATCCTCTAAATTCCCGCGTTTACGGCCACAGCTTTTGATCCGGATGGACTCACGGGGCCCGTAAGCACTTTTCGGAATGCCGTGGGCCCCGTCATGCTTCGCGAATACCTTCGTGATTCGTCTCGCCCCGGCAAGATGACTCACCGCTCGACAGAATCTCGACCCGGCAAAAAAGGCGATCGTTAAATAAAAAGAAAAAGAAAAAGAAAAAGAAAAAGAGGGGTGCAACACGAGGACTTCCCAGGAGGTCACCCATCCTAGTACTACTCTCGCCCAAGCACGCTTAACTTCGGAGTTCTGATGGGATCCGGTGCATTAGTGCTGGTATGATCGCACCCGTCATGTTACGCATTGCAAATGTATTTGAAGCAAAGCCCTTCCTCTTCTCGAGAATTGTATAGGGACTTCTATTTCCGATTTTTGACGACCCGTCGCGCAATTGCCAAATAATTAACGGGATATTGCCCGGGAACGAACAAGGGAGCAAAAAGAAATGTTTCTCGGAAATCCTCTAAATTCCCGCGTTTACGGCCACAGCTTTTGATCCGGATGGACTCACGGGGCCCGTAAGCACTTTTCGGAAAGCCGTGGGCCCCGTCATGCTTCGCGAATACCTTCGTGATTCGTCTCGCCCCGGCAAGATGACTCACCGCTCGACAGAATCTCGACCCGGCAAAAAAGGCGATCGTTAAATAAAAAGAAAAAGAAAAAGAAAAAGAAAAAGAGGGGTGCAACACGAGGACTTCCCAGGAGGTCACCCATCCTAGTACTACTCTCGCCCAAGCACGCTTAACTTCGGAGTTCTGATGGGATCCGGTGCATTAGTGCTGGTATGATCGCACCCGTCATGTTACGCATTGCAAATGTATTTGAAGCAAAGCCCTTCCTCTTCTCGAGAATTGTATAGGGACTTCTATTTCCGATTTTTGACGACCCGTCGCGCAATTGCCAAATAATTAACGGGATATTGCCCGGGAACGAACAAGGGAGCAAAAAGAAATGTTTCTCGGAAATCCTCTAAATTCCCGCGTTTACGGCCACAGCTTTTGATCCGGATGGACTCACGGGGCCCGTAAGCACTTTTCGGAATGCCGTGGGCCCCGTCATGCTTCGCGAATACCTTCGTGATTCGTCTCGCCCCGGCAAGATGACTCACCGCTCGACAGAATCTCGACCCGGCAAAAAGGGCGATCGTTAAATAAAAAGAAAAAGAAAAAGAGGGGTGCAACACGAGGACTTCCCAGGAGGTCACCCATCCTAGTACTACTCTCGCCCAAGCACGCTTAACTTCGGAGTTCTGATGGGATCCGGTGCATTAGTGCTGGTATGATCGCACCCGTCATGTTACGCATTGCAAATGTATTTGAAGCAAAGCCCTTCCTCTTCTCGAGAATTGTATAGGGACTTCTATTTCCGATTTTTGACGACCCGTCGCGCAATTGCCAAATAATTAACGGGATATTGCCCGGGAACGAACAAGGGAGCAAAAAGAAATGTTTCTCGGAAATCCTCTAAATTCCCGCGTTTACGGCCACAGCTTTTGATCCGGATGGACTCACGGGGCCCGTAAGCACTTTTCGGAATGCCGTGGGCCCCGTCATGCTTCGCGAATACCTTCGTGATTCGTCTCGCCCCGGCAAGATGACTCACCGCTCGACAGAATCTCGACCCGGCAAAAAAGGCGATCGTTAAATAAAAAGAAAAAGAAAAAGAAAAAGAAAAAGAGGGGTGCAACACGAGGACTTCCCAGGAGGTCACCCATCCTAGTACTACTCTCGCCCAAGCACGCTTAACTTCGGAGTTCTGATGGGATCCGGTGCATTAGTGCTGGTATGATCGCACCCGTCATGTTACGCATTGCAAATGTATTTGAAGCAAAGCCCTTCCTCTTCTCGAGAATTGTATAGGGACTTCTATTTCCGATTTTTGACGACCCGTCGCGCAATTGCCAAATAATTAACGGGATATTGCCCGGGAACGAACAAGGGAGCAAAAAGAAATGTTTCTCGGAAATCCTCTAAATTCCCGCGTTTACGGCCACAGCTTTTGATCCGGATGGACTCACGGGGCCCGTAAGCACTTTTCGGAATGCCGTGGGCCCCGTCATGCTTCGCGAATACCTTCGTGATTCGTCTCGCCCCGGCAAGATGACTCACCGCTCGACAGAATCTCGACCCGGCAAAAAAGGCGATCGTTAAATAAAAAGAAAAAGAAAAAGAAAAAGAAAAAGAGGGGTGCAACACGAGGACTTCCCAGGAGGTCACCCATCCTAGTACTACTCTCGCCCAAGCACGCTTAACTTCGGAGTTCTGATGGGATCCGGTGCATTAGTGCTGGTATGATCGCACCCGTCATGTTACGCATTGCAAATGTATTTGAAGCAAAGCCCTTCCTCTTCTCGAGAATTGTATAGGGACTTCTATTTCCGATTTTTGACGACCCGTCGCGCAATTGCCAAATAATTAACGGGATATTGCCCGGGAACGAACAAGGGAGCAAAAAGAAATGTTTCTCGGAAATCCTCTAAATTCCCGCGTTTACGGCCACAGCTTTTGATCCGGATGGACTCACGGGGCCCGTAAGCACTTTTCGGAATGCCGTGGGCCCCGTCATGCTTCGCGAATACCTTCGTGATTCGTCTCGCCCCGGCAAGATGACTCACCGCTCGACAGAATCTCGACCCGGCAAAAAGGGCGATCGTTAAATAAAAAGAAAAAGAAAAAGAAAAAGAAAAAGAGGGGTGCAACACGAGGACTTCCCAGGAGGTCACCCATCCTAGTACTACTCTCGCCCAAGCACGCTTAACTTCGGAGTTCTGATGGGATCCGGTGCATTAGTGCTGGTATGATCGCACCCGTCATGTTACGCATTGCAAATGTATTTGAAGCAAAGCCCTTCCTCTTCTCGAGAATTGTATAGGGACTTCTATTTCCGATTTTTGACGACCCGTCGCGCAATTGCCAAATAATTAACGGGATATTGCCCGGGAACGAACAAGGGAGCAAAAAGAAATGTTTCTCGGAAATCCTCTAAATTCCCGCGTTTACGGCCACAGCTTTTGATCCGGATGGACTCACGGGGCCCGTAAGCACTTTTCGGAATGCCGTGGGCCCCGTCATGCTTCGCGAATACCTTCGTGATTCGTCTCGCCCCGGCAAGATGACTCACCGCTCGACAGAATCTCGACCCGGCAAAAAAGGCGATCGTTAAATAAAAAGAAAAAGAAAAAGAAAAAGAGGGGTGCAACACGAGGACTTCCCAGGAGGTCACCCATCCTAGTACTACTCTCGCCCAAGCACGCTTAACTTCGGAGTTCTGATGGGATCCGGTGCATTAGTGCTGGTATGATCGCACCCGTCATGTTACGCATTGCAAATGTATTTGAAGCAAAGCCCTTCCTCTTCTCGAGAATTGTATAGGGACTTCTATTTCCGATTTTTGACGACCCGTCGCGCAATTGCCAAATAATTAACGGGATATTGCCCGGGAACGAACAAGGGAGCAAAAAGAAATGTTTCTCGGAAATCCTCTAAATTCCCGCGTTTACGGCCACAGCTTTTGATCCGGATGGACTCACGGGGCCCGTAAGCACTTTTCGGAATGCCGTGGGCCCCGTCATGCTTCGCGAATACCTTCGTGATTCGTCTCGCCCCGGCAAGATGACTCACCGCTCGACAGAATCTCGACCCGGCAAAAAAGGCGATCGTTAAATAAAAAGAAAAAGAAAAAGAAAAAGAAAAAGAGGGGTGCAACACGAGGACTTCCCAGGAGGTCACCCATCCTAGTACTACTCTCGCCCAAGCACGCTTAACTTCGGAGTTCTGATGGGATCCGGTGCATTAGTGCTGGTATGATCGCACCCGTCATGTTACGCATTGCAAATGTATTTGAAGCAAAGCCCTTCCTCTTCTCGAGAATTGTATAGGGACTTCTATTTCCGATTTTTGACGACCCGTCGCGCAATTGCCAAATAATTAACGGGATATTGCCCGGGAACGAACAAGGGAGCAAAAAGAAATGTTTCTCGGAAATCCTCTAAATTCCCGCGTTTACGGCCACAGCTTTTGATCCGGATGGACTCACGGGGCCCGTAAGCACTTTTCGGAATGCCGTGGGCCCCGTCATGCTTCGCGAATACCTTCGTGATTCGTCTCGCCCCGGCAAGATGACTCACCGCTCGACAGAATCTCGACCCGGCAAAAAGGGCGATCGTTAAATAAAAAGAAAAAGAAAAAGAAAAAGAGGGGTGCAACACGAGGACTTCCCAGGAGGTCACCCATCCTAGTACTACTCTCGCCCAAGCACGCTTAACTTCGGAGTTCTGATGGGATCCGGTGCATTAGTGCTGGTATGATCGCACCCGTCATGTTACGCATTGCAAATGTATTTGAAGCAAAGCCCTTCCTCTTCTCGAGAATTGTATAGGGACTTCTATTTCCGATTTTTGACGACCCGTCGCGCAATTGCCAAATAATTAACGGGATATTGCCCGGGAACGAACAAGGGAGCAAAAAGAAATGTTTCTCGGAAATCCTCTAAATTCCCGCGTTTACGGCCACAGCTTTTGATCCGGATGGACTCACGGGGCCCGTAAGCACTTTTCGGAATGCCGTGGGCCCCGTCATGCTTCGCGAATACCTTCGTGATTCGTCTCGCCCCGGCAAGATGACTCACCGCTCGACAGAATCTCGACCCGGCAAAAAGGGCGATCGTTAAATAAAAAGAAAAAGAAAAAGAAAAAGAAAAAGAGGGGTGCAACACGAGGACTTCCCAGGAGGTCACCCATCCTAGTACTACTCTCGCCCAAGCACGCTTAACTTCGGAGTTCTGATGGGATCCGGTGCATTAGTGCTGGTATGATCGCACCCGTCATGTTACGCATTGCAAATGTATTTGAAGCAAAGCCCTTCCTCTTCTCGAGAATTGTATAGGGACTTCTATTTCCGATTTTTGACGACCCGTCGCGCAATTGCCAAATAATTAACGGGATATTGCCCGGGAACGAACAAGGGAGCAAAAAGAAATGTTTCTCGGAAATCCTCTAAATTCCCGCGTTTACGGCCACAGCTTTTGATCCGGATGGACTCACGGGGCCCGTAAGCACTTTTCGGAATGCCGTGGGCCCCGTCATGCTTCGCGAATACCTTCGTGATTCGTCTCGCCCCGGCAAGATGACTCACCGCTCGACAGAATCTCGACCCGGCAAAAAAGGCGATCGTTAAATAAAAAGAAAAAGAAAAAGAAAAAGAGGGGTGCAACACGAGGACTTCCCAGGAGGTCACCCATCCTAGTACTACTCTCGCCCAAGCACGCTTAACTTCGGAGTTCTGATGGGATCCGGTGCATTAGTGCTGGTATGATCGCACCCGTCATGTTACGCATTGCAAATGTATTTGAAGCAAAGCCCTTCCTCTTCTCGAGAATTGTATAGGGACTTCTATTTCCGATTTTTGACGACCCGTCGCGCAATTGCCAAATAATTAACGGGATATTGCCCGGGAACGAACAAGGGAGCAAAAAGAAATGTTTCTCGGAAATCCTCTAAATTCCCGCGTTTACGGCCACAGCTTTTGATCCGGATGGACTCACGGGGCCCGTAAGCACTTTTCGGAAAGCCGTGGGCCCCGTCATGCTTCGCGAATACCTTCGTGATTCGTCTCGCCCCGGCAAGATGACTCACCGCTCGACAGAATCTCGACCCGGCAAAAAAGGCGATCGTTAAATAAAAAGAAAAAGAAAAAGAAAAAGAGGGGTGCAACACGAGGACTTCCCAGGAGGTCACCCATCCTAGTACTACTCTCGCCCAAGCACGCTTAACTTCGGAGTTCTGATGGGATCCGGTGCATTAGTGCTGGTATGATCGCACCCGTCATGTTACGCATTGCAAATGTATTTGAAGCAAAGCCCTTCCTCTTCTCGAGAATTGTATAGGGACTTCTATTTCCGATTTTTGACGACCCGTCGCGCAATTGCCAAATAATTAACGGGATATTGCCCGGGAACGAACAAGGGAGCAAAAAGAAATGTTTCTCGGAAATCCTCTAAATTCCCGCGTTTACGGCCACAGCTTTTGATCCGGATGGACTCACGGGGCCCGTAAGCACTTTTCGGAATGCCGTGGGCCCCGTCATGCTTCGCGAATACCTTCGTGATTCGTCTCGCCCCGGCAAGATGACTCACCGCTCGACAGAATCTCGACCCGGCAAAAAAGGCGATCGTTAAATAAAAAGAAAAAGAAAAAGAAAAAGAAAAAGAGGGGTGCAACACGAGGACTTCCCAGGAGGTCACCCATCCTAGTACTACTCTCGCCCAAGCACGCTTAACTTCGGAGTTCTGATGGGATCCGGTGCATTAGTGCTGGTATGATCGCACCCGTCATGTTACGCATTGCAAATGTATTTGAAGCAAAGCCCTTCCTCTTCTCGAGAATTGTATAGGGACTTCTATTTCCGATTTTTGACGACCCGTCGCGCAATTGCCAAATAATTAACGGGATATTGCCCGGGAACGAACAAGGGAGCAAAAAGAAATGTTTCTCGGAAATCCTCTAAATTCCCGCGTTTACGGCCACAGCTTTTGATCCGGATGGACTCACGGGGCCCGTAAGCACTTTTCGGAATGCCGTGGGCCCCGTCATGCTCCGCGAATACCTTCGTGATTCGTCTCGCCCCGGCAAGATGACTCACCGCTCGACAGAATCTCGACCCGGCAAAAAAGGCGATCGTTAAATAAAAAGAAAAAGAAAAAGAAAAAGAGGGGTGCAACACGAGGACTTCCCAGGAGGTCACCCATCCTAGTACTACTCTCGCCCAAGCACGCTTAACTTCGGAGTTCTGATGGGATCCGGTGCATTAGTGCTGGTATGATCGCACCCGTCATGTTACGCATTGCAAATGTATTTGAAGCAAAGCCCTTCCTCTTCTCGAGAATTGTATAGGGACTTCTATTTCCGATTTTTGACGACCCGTCGCGCAATTGCCAAATAATTAACGGGATATTGCCCGGGAACGAACAAGGGAGCAAAAAGAAATGTTTCTCGGAAATCCTCTAAATTCCCGCGTTTACGGCCACAGCTTTTGATCCGGATGGACTCACGGGGCCCGTAAGCACTTTTCGGAATGCCGTGGGCCCCGTCATGCTTCGCGAATACCTTCGTGATTCGTCTCGCCCCGGCAAGATGACTCACCGCTCGACAGAATCTCGACCCGGCAAAAAAGGCGATCGTTAAATAAAAAGAAAAAGAAAAAGAAAAAGAGGGGTGCAACACGAGGACTTCCCAGGAGGTCACCCATCCTAGTACTACTCTCGCCCAAGCACGCTTAACTTCGGAGTTCTGATGGGATCCGGTGCATTAGTGCTGGTATGATCGCACCCGTCATGTTACGCATTGCAAATGTATTTGAAGCAAAGCCCTTCCTCTTCTCGAGAATTGTATAGGGACTTCTATTTCCGATTTTTGACGACCCGTCGCGCAATTGCCAAATAATTAACGGGATATTGCCCGGGAACGAACAAGGGAGCAAAAAGAAATGTTTCTCGGAAATCCTCTAAATTCCCGCGTTTACGGCCACAGCTTTTGATCCGGATGGACTCACGGGGCCCGTAAGCACTTTTCGGAATGCCGTGGGCCCCGTCATGCTTCGCGAATACCTTCGTGATTCGTCTCGCCCCGGCAAGATGACTCACCGCTCGACAGAATCTCGACCCGGCAAAAAAGGCGATCGTTAAATAAAAAGAAAAAGAAAAAGAAAAAGAGGGGTGCAACACGAGGACTTCCCAGGAGGTCACCCATCCTAGTACTACTCTCGCCCAAGCACGCTTAACTTCGGAGTTCTGATGGGATCCGGTGCATTAGTGCTGGTATGATCGCACCCGTCATGTTACGCATTGCAAATGTATTTGAAGCAAAGCCCTTCCTCTTCTCGAGAATTGTATAGGGACTTCTATTTCCGATTTTTGACGACCCGTCGCGCAATTGCCAAATAATTAACGGGATATTGCCCGGGAACGAACAAGGGAGCAAAAAGAAATGTTTCTCGGAAATCCTCTAAATTCCCGCGTTTACGGCCACAGCTTTTGATCCGGATGGACTCACGGGGCCCGTAAGCACTTTTCGGAAAGCCGTGGGCCCCGTCATGCTTCGCGAATACCTTCGTGATTCGTCTCGCCCCGGCAAGATGACTCACCGCTCGACAGAATCTCGACCCGGCAAAAAAGGCGATCGTTAAATAAAAAGAAAAAGAAAAAGAAAAAGAAAAAGAGGGGTGCAACACGAGGACTTCCCAGGAGGTCACCCATCCTAGTACTACTCTCGCCCAAGCACGCTTAACTTCGGAGTTCTGATGGGATCCGGTGCATTAGTGCTGGTATGATCGCACCCGTCATGTTACGCATTGCAAATGTATTTGAAGCAAAGCCCTTCCTCTTCTCGAGAATTGTATAGGGACTTCTATTTCCGATTTTTGACGACCCGTCGCGCAATTGCCAAATAATTAACGGGATATTGCCCGGGAACGAACAAGGGAGCAAAAAGAAATGTTTCTCGGAAATCCTCTAAATTCCCGCGTTTACGGCCACAGCTTTTGATCCGGATGGACTCACGGGGCCCGTAAGCACTTTTCGGAAAGCCGTGGGCCCCGTCATGCTTCGCGAATACCTTCGTGATTCGTCTCGCCCCGGCAAGATGACTCACCGCTCGACAGAATCTCGACCCGGCAAAAAAGGCGATCGTTAAATAAAAAGAAAAAGAAAAAGAAAAAGAAAAAGAGGGGTGCAACACGAGGACTTCCCAGGAGGTCACCCATCCTAGTACTACTCTCGCCCAAGCACGCTTAACTTCGGAGTTCTGATGGGATCCGGTGCATTAGTGCTGGTATGATCGCACCCGTCATGTTACGCATTGCAAATGTATTTGAAGCAAAGCCCTTCCTCTTCTCGAGAATTGTATAGGGACTTCTATTTCCGATTTTTGACGACCCGTCGCGCAATTGCCAAATAATTAACGGGATATTGCCCGGGAACGAACAAGGGAGCAAAAAGAAATGTTTCTCGGAAATCCTCTAAATTCCCGCGTTTACGGCCACAGCTTTTGATCCGGATGGACTCACGGGGCCCGTAAGCACTTTTCGGAATGCCGTGGGCCCCGTCATGCTTCGCGAATACCTTCGTGATTCGTCTCGCCCCGGCAAGATGACTCACCGCTCGACAGAATCTCGACCCGGCAAAAAAGGCGATCGTTAAATAAAAAGAAAAAGAAAAAGAAAAAGAAAAAGAGGGGTGCAACACGAGGACTTCCCAGGAGGTCACCCATCCTAGTACTACTCTCGCCCAAGCACGCTTAACTTCGGAGTTCTGATGGGATCCGGTGCATTAGTGCTGGTATGATCGCACCCGTCATGTTACGCATTGCAAATGTATTTGAAGCAAAGCCCTTCCTCTTCTCGAGAATTGTATAGGGACTTCTATTTCCGATTTTTGACGACCCGTCGCGCAATTGCCAAATAATTAACGGGATATTGCCCGGGAACGAACAAGGGAGCAAAAAGAAATGTTTCTCGGAAATCCTCTAAATTCCCGCGTTTACGGCCACAGCTTTTGATCCGGATGGACTCACGGGGCCCGTAAGCACTTTTCGGAATGCCGTGGGCCCCGTCATGCTTCGCGAATACCTTCGTGATTCGTCTCGCCCCGGCAAGATGACTCACCGCTCGACAGAATCTCGACCCGGCAAAAAGGGCGATCGTTAAATAAAAAGAAAAAGAAAAAGAGGGGTGCAACACGAGGACTTCCCAGGAGGTCACCCATCCTAGTACTACTCTCGCCCAAGCACGCTTAACTTCGGAGTTCTGATGGGATCCGGTGCATTAGTGCTGGTATGATCGCACCCGTCATGTTACGCATTGCAAATGTATTTGAAGCAAAGCCCTTCCTCTTCTCGAGAATTGTATAGGGACTTCTATTTCCGATTTTTGACGACCCGTCGCGCAATTGCCAAATAATTAACGGGATATTGCCCGGGAACGAACAAGGGAGCAAAAAGAAATGTTTCTCGGAAATCCTCTAAATTCCCGCGTTTACGGCCACAGCTTTTGATCCGGATGGACTCACGGGGCCCGTAAGCACTTTTCGGAATGCCGTGGGCCCCGTCATGCTTCGCGAATACCTTCGTGATTCGTCTCGCCCCGGCAAGATGACTCACCGCTCGACAGAATCTCGACCCGGCAAAAAAGGCGATCGTTAAATAAAAAGAAAAAGAAAAAGAAAAAGAAAAAGAGGGGTGCAACACGAGGACTTCCCAGGAGGTCACCCATCCTAGTACTACTCTCGCCCAAGCACGCTTAACTTCGGAGTTCTGATGGGATCCGGTGCATTAGTGCTGGTATGATCGCACCCGTCATGTTACGCATTGCAAATGTATTTGAAGCAAAGCCCTTCCTCTTCTCGAGAATTGTATAGGGACTTCTATTTCCGATTTTTGACGACCCGTCGCGCAATTGCCAAATAATTAACGGGATATTGCCCGGGAACGAACAAGGGAGCAAAAAGAAATGTTTCTCGGAAATCCTCTAAATTCCCGCGTTTACGGCCACAGCTTTTGATCCGGATGGACTCACGGGGCCCGTAAGCACTTTTCGGAATGCCGTGGGCCCCGTCATGCTTCGCGAATACCTTCGTGATTCGTCTCGCCCCGGCAAGATGACTCACCGCTCGACAGAATCTGGACCCGGCACAAAAGGCGATCGTTAAATGAAAAAGAAAAAGAAAAAGAAAAAGAAAAAGAGGGGTGCAACACGAGGACTTCCCAGGAGGTCACCCATCCTAGTACTACTCTCGCCCAAGCACGCTTAACTTCGGAGTTCTGATGGGATCCGGTGCATTAGTGCTGGTATGATCGCACCCGTCATGTTACGCATTGCAAATGTATTTGAAGCAAAGCCCTTCCTCTTCTCGAGAATTGTATAGGGACTTCTATTTCCGATTTTTGACGACCCGTCGCGCAATTGCCAAATAATTAACGGGATATTGCCCGGGAACGAACAAGGGAGCAAAAAGAAATGTTTCTCGGAAATCCTCTAAATTCCCGCGTTTACGGCCACAGCTTTTGATCCGGATGGACTCACGGGGCCCGTAAGCACTTTTCGGAATGCCGTGGGCCCCGTCATGCTCCGCGAATACCTTCGTGATTCGTCTCGCCCCGGCAAGATGACTCACCGCTCGACAGAATCTCGACCCGGCAAAAAAGGCGATCGTTAAATAAAAAGAAAAAGAAAAAGAAAAAGAAAAAGAGGGGTGCAACACGAGGACTTCCCAGGAGGTCACCCATCCTAGTACTACTCTCGCCCAAGCACGCTTAACTTCGGAGTTCTGATGGGATCCGGTGCATTAGTGCTGGTATGATCGCACCCGTCATGTTACGCATTGCAAATGTATTTGAAGCAAAGCCCTTCCTCTTCTCGAGAATTGTATAGGGACTTCTATTTCCGATTTTTGACGACCCGTCGCGCAATTGCCAAATAATTAACGGGATATTGCCCGGGAACGAACAAGGGAGCAAAAAGAAATGTTTCTCGGAAATCCTCTAAATTCCCGCGTTTACGGCCACAGCTTTTGATCCGGATGGACTCACGGGGCCCGTAAGCACTTTTCGGAAAGCCGTGGGCCCCGTCATGCTTCGCGAATACCTTCGTGATTCGTCTCGCCCCGGCAAGATGACTCACCGCTCGACAGAATCTCGACCCGGCAAAAAAGGCGATCGTTAAATAAAAAGAAAAAGAAAAAGAAAAAGAAAAAGAGGGGTGCAACACGAGGACTTCCCAGGAGGTCACCCATCCTAGTACTACTCTCGCCCAAGCACGCTTAACTTCGGAGTTCTGATGGGATCCGGTGCATTAGTGCTGGTATGATCGCACCCGTCATGTTACGCATTGCAAATGTATTTGAAGCAAAGCCCTTCCTCTTCTCGAGAATTGTATAGGGACTTCTATTTCCGATTTTTGACGACCCGTCGCGCAATTGCCAAATAATTAACGGGATATTGCCCGGGAACGAACAAGGGAGCAAAAAGAAATGTTTCTCGGAAATCCTCTAAATTCCCGCGTTTACGGCCACAGCTTTTGATCCGGATGGACTCACGGGGCCCGTAAGCACTTTTCGGAATGCCGTGGGCCCCGTCATGCTTCGCGAATACCTTCGTGATTCGTCTCGCCCCGGCAAGATGACTCACCGCTCGACAGAATCTCGACCCGGCAAAAAGGGCGATCGTTAAATAAAAAGAAAAAGAAAAAGAAAAAGAAAAAGAGGGGTGCAACACGAGGACTTCCCAGGAGGTCACCCATCCTAGTACTACTCTCGCCCAAGCACGCTTAACTTCGGAGTTCTGATGGGATCCGGTGCATTAGTGCTGGTATGATCGCACCCGTCATGTTACGCATTGCAAATGTATTTGAAGCAAAGCCCTTCCTCTTCTCGAGAATTGTATAGGGACTTCTATTTCCGATTTTTGACGACCCGTCGCGCAATTGCCAAATAATTAACGGGATATTGCCCGGGAACGAACAAGGGAGCAAAAAGAAATGTTTCTCGGAAATCCTCTAAATTCCCGCGTTTACGGCCACAGCTTTTGATCCGGATGGACTCACGGGGCCCGTAAGCACTTTTCGGAAAGCCGTGGGCCCCGTCATGCTTCGCGAATACCTTCGTGATTCGTCTCGCCCCGGCAAGATGACTCACCGCTCGACAGAATCTCGACCCGGCAAAAAGGGCGATCGTTAAATAAAAAGAAAAAGAAAAAGAAAAAGAAAAAGAGGGGTGCAACACGAGGACTTCCCAGGAGGTCACCCATCCTAGTACTACTCTCGCCCAAGCACGCTTAACTTCGGAGTTCTGATGGGATCCGGTGCATTAGTGCTGGTATGATCGCACCCGTCATGTTACGCATTGCAAATGTATTTGAAGCAAAGCCCTTCCTCTTCTCGAGAATTGTATAGGGACTTCTATTTCCGATTTTTGACGACCCGTCGCGCAATTGCCAAATAATTAACGGGATATTGCCCGGGAACGAACAAGGGAGCAAAAAGAAATGTTTCTCGGAAATCCTCTAAATTCCCGCGTTTACGGCCACAGCTTTTGATCCGGATGGACTCACGGGGCCCGTAAGCACTTTTCGGAATGCCGTGGGCCCCGTCATGCTTCGCGAATACCTTCGTGATTCGTCTCGCCCCGGCAAGATGACTCACCGCTCGACAGAATCTCGACCCGGCAAAAAGGGCGATCGTTAAATAAAAAGAAAAAGAAAAAGAAAAAGAGGGGTGCAACACGAGGACTTCCCAGGAGGTCACCCATCCTAGTACTACTCTCGCCCAAGCACGCTTAACTTCGGAGTTCTGATGGGATCCGGTGCATTAGTGCTGGTATGATCGCACCCGTCATGTTACGCATTGCAAATGTATTTGAAGCAAAGCCCTTCCTCTTCTCGAGAATTGTATAGGGACTTCTATTTCCGATTTTTGACGACCCGTCGCGCAATTGCCAAATAATTAACGGGATATTGCCCGGGAACGAACAAGGGAGCAAAAAGAAATGTTTCTCGGAAATCCTCTAAATTCCCGCGTTTACGGCCACAGCTTTTGATCCGGATGGACTCACGGGGCCCGTAAGCACTTTTCGGAATGCCGTGGGCCCCGTCATGCTTCGCGAATACCTTCGTGATTCGTCTCGCCCCGGCAAGATGACTCACCGCTCGACAGAATCTCGACCCGGCAAAAAAGGCGATCGTTAAATAAAAAGAAAAAGAAAAAGAAAAAGAAAAAGAGGGGTGCAACACGAGGACTTCCCAGGAGGTCACCCATCCTAGTACTACTCTCGCCCAAGCACGCTTAACTTCGGAGTTCTGATGGGATCCGGTGCATTAGTGCTGGTATGATCGCACCCGTCATGTTACGCATTGCAAATGTATTTGAAGCAAAGCCCTTCCTCTTCTCGAGAATTGTATAGGGACTTCTATTTCCGATTTTTGACGACCCGTCGCGCAATTGCCAAATAATTAACGGGATATTGCCCGGGAACGAACAAGGGAGCAAAAAGAAATGTTTCTCGGAAATCCTCTAAATTCCCGCGTTTACGGCCACAGCTTTTGATCCGGATGGACTCACGGGGCCCGTAAGCACTTTTCGGAATGCCGTGGGCCCCGTCATGCTTCGCGAATACCTTCGTGATTCGTCTCGCCCCGGCAAGATGACTCACCGCTCGACAGAATCTCGACCCGGCAAAAAGGGCGATCGTTAAATAAAAAGAAAAAGAAAAAGAAAAAGAAAAAGAGGGGTGCAACACGAGGACTTCCCAGGAGGTCACCCATCCTAGTACTACTCTCGCCCAAGCACGCTTAACTTCGGAGTTCTGATGGGATCCGGTGCATTAGTGCTGGTATGATCGCACCCGTCATGTTACGCATTGCAAATGTATTTGAAGCAAAGCCCTTCCTCTTCTCGAGAATTGTATAGGGACTTCTATTTCCGATTTTTGACGACCCGTCGCGCAATTGCCAAATAATTAACGGGATATTGCCCGGGAACGAACAAGGGAGCAAAAAGAAATGTTTCTCGGAAATCCTCTAAATTCCCGCGTTTACGGCCACAGCTTTTGATCCGGATGGACTCACGGGGCCCGTAAGCACTTTTCGGAAAGCCGTGGGCCCCGTCATGCTTCGCGAATACCTTCGTGATTCGTCTCGCCCCGGCAAGATGACTCACCGCTCGACAGAATCTCGACCCGGCAAAAAAGGCGATCGTTAAATAAAAAGAAAAAGAAAAAGAAAAAGAAAAAGAGGGGTGCAACACGAGGACTTCCCAGGAGGTCACCCATCCTAGTACTACTCTCGCCCAAGCACGCTTAACTTCGGAGTTCTGATGGGATCCGGTGCATTAGTGCTGGTATGATCGCACCCGTCATGTTACGCATTGCAAATGTATTTGAAGCAAAGCCCTTCCTCTTCTCGAGAATTGTATAGGGACTTCTATTTCCGATTTTTGACGACCCGTCGCGCAATTGCCAAATAATTAACGGGATATTGCCCGGGAACGAACAAGGGAGCAAAAAGAAATGTTTCTCGGAAATCCTCTAAATTCCCGCGTTTACGGCCACAGCTTTTGATCCGGATGGACTCACGGGGCCCGTAAGCACTTTTCGGAATGCCGTGGGCCCCGTCATGCTTCGCGAATACCTTCGTGATTCGTCTCGCCCCGGCAAGATGACTCACCGCTCGACAGAATCTCGACCCGGCAAAAAAGGCGATCGTTAAATAAAAAGAAAAAGAAAAAGAAAAAGAAAAAGAGGGGTGCAACACGAGGACTTCCCAGGAGGTCACCCATCCTAGTACTACTCTCGCCCAAGCACGCTTAACTTCGGAGTTCTGATGGGATCCGGTGCATTAGTGCTGGTATGATCGCACCCGTCATGTTACGCATTGCAAATGTATTTGAAGCAAAGCCCTTCCTCTTCTCGAGAATTGTATAGGGACTTCTATTTCCGATTTTTGACGACCCGTCGCGCAATTGCCAAATAATTAACGGGATATTGCCCGGGAACGAACAAGGGAGCAAAAAGAAATGTTTCTCGGAAATCCTCTAAATTCCCGCGTTTACGGCCACAGCTTTTGATCCGGATGGACTCACGGGGCCCGTAAGCACTTTTCGGAATGCCGTGGGCCCCGTCATGCTTCGCGAATACCTTCGTGATTCGTCTCGCCCCGGCAAGATGACTCACCGCTCGACAGAATCTCGACCCGGCAAAAAAGGCGATCGTTAAATAAAAAGAAAAAGAAAAAGAAAAAGAGGGGTGCAACACGAGGACTTCCCAGGAGGTCACCCATCCTAGTACTACTCTCGCCCAAGCACGCTTAACTTCGGAGTTCTGATGGGATCCGGTGCATTAGTGCTGGTATGATCGCACCCGTCATGTTACGCATTGCAAATGTATTTGAAGCAAAGCCCTTCCTCTTCTCGAGAATTGTATAGGGACTTCTATTTCCGATTTTTGACGACCCGTCGCGCAATTGCCAAATAATTAACGGGATATTGCCCGGGAACGAACAAGGGAGCAAAAAGAAATGTTTCTCGGAAATCCTCTAAATTCCCGCGTTTACGGCCACAGCTTTTGATCCGGATGGACTCACGGGGCCCGTAAGCACTTTTCGGAATGCCGTGGGCCCCGTCATGCTTCGCGAATACCTTCGTGATTCGTCTCGCCCCGGCAAGATGACTCACCGCTCGACAGAATCTCGACCCGGCAAAAAAGGCGATCGTTAAATAAAAAGAAAAAGAAAAAGAAAAAGAAAAAGAGGGGTGCAACACGAGGACTTCCCAGGAGGTCACCCATCCTAGTACTACTCTCGCCCAAGCACGCTTAACTTCGGAGTTCTGATGGGATCCGGTGCATTAGTGCTGGTATGATCGCACCCGTCATGTTACGCATTGCAAATGTATTTGAAGCAAAGCCCTTCCTCTTCTCGAGAATTGTATAGGGACTTCTATTTCCGATTTTTGACGACCCGTCGCGCAATTGCCAAATAATTAACGGGATATTGCCCGGGAACGAACAAGGGAGCAAAAAGAAATGTTTCTCGGAAATCCTCTAAATTCCCGCGTTTACGGCCACAGCTTTTGATCCGGATGGACTCACGGGGCCCGTAAGCACTTTTCGGAATGCCGTGGGCCCCGTCATGCTTCGCGAATACCTTCGTGATTCGTCTCGCCCCGGCAAGATGACTCACCGCTCGACAGAATCTCGACCCGGCAAAAAAGGCGATCGTTAAATAGAAAAGAAAAAGAAAAAGAAAAAGAGGGGTGCAACACGAGGACTTCCCAGGAGGTCACCCATCCTAGTACTACTCTCGCCCAAGCACGCTTAACTTCGGAGTTCTGATGGGATCCGGTGCATTAGTGCTGGTATGATCGCACCCGTCATGTTACGCATTGCAAATGTATTTGAAGCAAAGCCCTTCCTCTTCTCGAGAATTGTATAGGGACTTCTATTTCCGATTTTTGACGACCCGTCGCGCAATTGCCAAATAATTAACGGGATATTGCCCGGGAACGAACAAGGGAGCAAAAAGAAATGTTTCTCGGAAATCCTCTAAATTCCCGCGTTTACGGCCACAGCTTTTGATCCGGATGGACTCACGGGGCCCGTAAGCACTTTTCGGAATGCCGTGGGCCCCGTCATGCTTCGCGAATACCTTCGTGATTCGTCTCGCCCCGGCAAGATGACTCACCGCTCGACAGAATCTCGACCCGGCAAAAAAGGCGATCGTTAAATAAAAAGAAAAAGAAAAAGAAAAAGAAAAAGAGGGGTGCAACACGAGGACTTCCCAGGAGGTCACCCATCCTAGTACTACTCTCGCCCAAGCACGCTTAACTTCGGAGTTCTGATGGGATCCGGTGCATTAGTGCTGGTATGATCGCACCCGTCATGTTACGCATTGCAAATGTATTTGAAGCAAAGCCCTTCCTCTTCTCGAGAATTGTATAGGGACTTCTATTTCCGATTTTTGACGACCCGTCGCGCAATTGCCAAATAATTAACGGGATATTGCCCGGGAACGAACAAGGGAGCAAAAAGAAATGTTTCTCGGAAATCCTCTAAATTCCCGCGTTTACGGCCACAGCTTTTGATCCGGATGGACTCACGGGGCCCGTAAGCACTTTTCGGAAAGCCGTGGGCCCCGTCATGCTTCGCGAATACCTTCGTGATTCGTCTCGCCCCGGCAAGATGACTCACCGCTCGACAGAATCTCGACCCGGCAAAAAAGGCGATCGTTAAATAAAAAGAAAAAGGAAAAGAAAAAGAGGGGTGCAACACGAGGACTTCCCAGGAGGTCACCCATCCTAGTACTACTCTCGCCCAAGCACGCTTAACTTCGGAGTTCTGATGGGATCCGGTGCATTAGTGCTGGTATGATCGCACCCGTCATGTTACGCATTGCAAATGTATTTGAAGCAAAGCCCTTCCTCTTCTCGAGAATTGTATAGGGACTTCTATTTCCGATTTTTGACGACCCGTCGCGCAATTGCCAAATAATTAACGGGATATTGCCCGGGAACGAACAAGGGAGCAAAAAGAAATGTTTCTCGGAAATCCTCTAAATTCCCGCGTTTACGGCCACAGCTTTTGATCCGGATGGACTCACGGGGCCCGTAAGCACTTTTCGGAATGCCGTGGGCCCCGTCATGCTTCGCGAATACCTTCGTGATTCGTCTCGCCCCGGCAAGATGACTCACCGCTCGACAGAATCTCGACCCGGCAAAAAGGGCGATCGTTAAATAAAAAGAAAAAGAAAAAGAAAAAGAAAAAAAAGGGGTGCAACACGAGGACTTCCCAGGAGGTCACCCATCCTAGTACTACTCTCGCCCAAGCACGCTTAACTTCGGAGTTCTGATGGGATCCGGTGCATTAGTGCTGGTATGATCGCACCCGTCATGTTACGCATTGCAAATGTATTTGAAGCAAAGCCCTTCCTCTTCTCGAGAATTGTATAGGGACTTCTATTTCCGATTTTTGACGACCCGTCGCGCAATTGCCAAATAATTAACGGGATATTGCCCGGGAACGAACAAGGGAGCAAAAAGAAATGTTTCTCGGAAATCCTCTAAATTCCCGCGTTTACGGCCACAGCTTTTGATCCGGATGGACTCACGGGGCCCGTAAGCACTTTTCGGAATGCCGTGGGCCCCGTCATGCTTCGCGAATACCTTCGTGATTCGTCTCGCCCCGGCAAGATGACTCACCGCTCGACAGAATCTCGACCCGGCAAAAAAGGCGATCGTTAAATAAAAAGAAAAAGAAAAAGAAAAAGAAAAAGAGGGGTGCAACACGAGGACTTCCCAGGAGGTCACCCATCCTAGTACTACTCTCGCCCAAGCACGCTTAACTTCGGAGTTCTGATGGGATCCGGTGCATTAGTGCTGGTATGATCGCACCCGTCATGTTACGCATTGCAAATGTATTTGAAGCAAAGCCCTTCCTCTTCTCGAGAATTGTATAGGGACTTCTATTTCCGATTTTTGACGACCCGTCGCGCAATTGCCAAATAATTAACGGGATATTGCCCGGGAACGAACAAGGGAGCAAAAAGAAATGTTTCTCGGAAATCCTCTAAATTCCCGCGTTTACGGCCACAGCTTTTGATCCGGATGGACTCACGGGGCCCGTAAGCACTTTTCGGAATGCCGTGGGCCCCGTCATGCTTCGCGAATACCTTCGTGATTCGTCTCGCCCCGGCAAGATGACTCACCGCTCGACAGAATCTCGACCCGGCAAAAAAGGCGATCGTTAAATAAAAAGAAAAAGAAAAAGAAAAAGAGGGGTGCAACACGAGGACTTCCCAGGAGGTCACCCATCCTAGTACTACTCTCGCCCAAGCACGCTTAACTTCGGAGTTCTGATGGGATCCGGTGCATTAGTGCTGGTATGATCGCACCCGTCATGTTACGCATTGCAAATGTATTTGAAGCAAAGCCCTTCCTCTTCTCGAGAATTGTATAGGGACTTCTATTTCCGATTTTTGACGACCCGTCGCGCAATTGCCAAATAATTAACGGGATATTGCCCGGGAACGAACAAGGGAGCAAAAAGAAATGTTTCTCGGAAATCCTCTAAATTCCCGCGTTTACGGCCACAGCTTTTGATCCGGATGGACTCACGGGGCCCGTAAGCACTTTTCGGAATGCCGTGGGCCCCGTCATGCTTCGCGAATACCTTCGTGATTCGTCTCGCCCCGGCAAGATGACTCACCGCTCGACAGAATCTCGACCCGGCAAAAAAGGCGATCGTTAAATAAAAAGAAAAAGAAAAAGAAAAAGAGGGGTGCAACACGAGGACTTCCCAGGAGGTCACCCATCCTAGTACTACTCTCGCCCAAGCACGCTTAACTTCGGAGTTCTGATGGGATCCGGTGCATTAGTGCTGGTATGATCGCACCCGTCATGTTACGCATTGCAAATGTATTTGAAGCAAAGCCCTTCCTCTTCTCGAGAATTGTATAGGGACTTCTATTTCCGATTTTTGACGACCCGTCGCGCAATTGCCAAATAATTAACGGGATATTGCCCGGGAACGAACAAGGGAGCAAAAAGAAATGTTTCTCGGAAATCCTCTAAATTCCCGCGTTTACGGCCACAGCTTTTGATCCGGATGGACTCACGGGGCCCGTAAGCACTTTTCGGAATGCCGTGGGCCCCGTCATGCTTCGCGAATACCTTCGTGATTCGTCTCGCCCCGGCAAGATGACTCACCGCTCGACAGAATCTCGACCCGGCAAAAAAGGCGATCGTTAAATAAAAAGAAAAAGAAAAAGAAAAAGAGGGGTGCAACACGAGGACTTCCCAGGAGGTCACCCATCCTAGTACTACTCTCGCCCAAGCACGCTTAACTTCGGAGTTCTGATGGGATCCGGTGCATTAGTGCTGGTATGATCGCACCCGTCATGTTACGCATTGCAAATGTATTTGAAGCAAAGCCCTTCCTCTTCTCGAGAATTGTATAGGGACTTCTATTTCCGATTTTTGACGACCCGTCGCGCAATTGCCAAATAATTAACGGGATATTGCCCGGGAACGAACAAGGGAGCAAAAAGAAATGTTTCTCGGAAATCCTCTAAATTCCCGCGTTTACGGCCACAGCTTTTGATCCGGATGGACTCACGGGGCCCGTAAGCACTTTTCGGAATGCCGTGGGCCCCGTCATGCTTCGCGAATACCTTCGTGATTCGTCTCGCCCCGGCAAGATGACTCACCGCTCGACAGAATCTCGACCCGGCAAAAAAGGCGATCGTTAAATAAAAAGAAAAAGAAAAAGAAAAAGAGGGGTGCAACACGAGGACTTCCCAGGAGGTCACCCATCCTAGTACTACTCTCGCCCAAGCACGCTTAACTTCGGAGTTCTGATGGGATCCGGTGCATTAGTGCTGGTATGATCGCACCCGTCATGTTACGCATTGCAAATGTATTTGAAGCAAAGCCCTTCCTCTTCTCGAGAATTGTATAGGGACTTCTATTTCCGATTTTTGACGACCCGTCGCGCAATTGCCAAATAATTAACGGGATATTGCCCGGGAACGAACAAGGGAGCAAAAAGAAATGTTTCTCGGAAATCCTCTAAATTCCCGCGTTTACGGCCACAGCTTTTGATCCGGATGGACTCACGGGGCCCGTAAGCACTTTTCGGAATGCCGTGGGCCCCGTCATGCTTCGCGAATACCTTCGTGATTCGTCTCGCCCCGGCAAGATGACTCACCGCTCGACAGAATCTCGACCCGGCAAAAAAGGCGATCGTTAAATAAAAAGAAAAAGAAAAAGAAAAAGAGGGGTGCAACACGAGGACTTCCCAGGAGGTCACCCATCCTAGTACTACTCTCGCCCAAGCACGCTTAACTTCGGAGTTCTGATGGGATCCGGTGCATTAGTGCTGGTATGATCGCACCCGTCATGTTACGCATTGCAAATGTATTTGAAGCAAAGCCCTTCCTCTTCTCGAGAATTGTATAGGGACTTCTATTTCCGATTTTTGACGACCCGTCGCGCAATTGCCAAATAATTAACGGGATATTGCCCGGGAACGAACAAGGGAGCAAAAAGAAATGTTTCTCGGAAATCCTCTAAATTCCCGCGTTTACGGCCACAGCTTTTGATCCGGATGGACTCACGGGGCCCGTAAGCACTTTTCGGAATGCCGTGGGCCCCGTCATGCTCCGCGAATACCTTCGTGATTCGTCTCGCCCCGGCAAGATGACTCACCGCTCGACAGAATCTCGACCCGGCAAAAAGGGCGATCGTTAAATAAAAAGAAAAAGAAAAAGAAAAAGAGGGGTGCAACACGAGGACTTCCCAGGAGGTCACCCATCCTAGTACTACTCTCGCCCAAGCACGCTTAACTTCGGAGTTCTGATGGGATCCGGTGCATTAGTGCTGGTATGATCGCACCCGTCATGTTACGCATTGCAAATGTATTTGAAGCAAAGCCCTTCCTCTTCTCGAGAATTGTATAGGGACTTCTATTTCCGATTTTTGACGACCCGTCGCGCAATTGCCAAATAATTAACGGGATATTGCCCGGGAACGAACAAGGGAGCAAAAAGAAATGTTTCTCGGAAATCCTCTAAATTCCCGCGTTTACGGCCACAGCTTTTGATCCGGATGGACTCACGGGGCCCGTAAGCACTTTTCGGAATGCCGTGGGCCCCGTCATGCTTCGCGAATACCTTCGTGATTCGTCTCGCCCCGGCAAGATGACTCACCGCTCGACAGAATCTCGACCCGGCAAAAAAGGCGATCGTTAAATAAAAAGAAAAAGAAAAAGAAAAAGAAAAAGAGGGGTGCAACACGAGGACTTCCCAGGAGGTCACCCATCCTAGTACTACTCTCGCCCAAGCACGCTTAACTTCGGAGTTCTGATGGGATCCGGTGCATTAGTGCTGGTATGATCGCACCCGTCATGTTACGCATTGCAAATGTATTTGAAGCAAAGCCCTTCCTCTTCTCGAGAATTGTATAGGGACTTCTATTTCCGATTTTTGACGACCCGTCGCGCAATTGCCAAATAATTAACGGGATATTGCCCGGGAACGAACAAGGGAGCAAAAAGAAATGTTTCTCGGAAATCCTCTAAATTCCCGCGTTTACGGCCACAGCTTTTGATCCGGATGGACTCACGGGGCCCGTAAGCACTTTTCGGAATGCCGTGGGCCCCGTCATGCTCCGCGAATACCTTCGTGATTCGTCTCGCCCCGGCAAGATGACTCACCGCTCGACAGAATCTCGACCCGGCAAAAAAGGCGATCGTTAAATAAAAAGAAAAAGAAAAAGAAAAAGAAAAAGAGGGGTGCAACACGAGGACTTCCCAGGAGGTCACCCATCCTAGTACTACTCTCGCCCAAGCACGCTTAACTTCGGAGTTCTGATGGGATCCGGTGCATTAGTGCTGGTATGATCGCACCCGTCATGTTACGCATTGCAAATGTATTTGAAGCAAAGCCCTTCCTCTTCTCGAGAATTGTATAGGGACTTCTATTTCCGATTTTTGACGACCCGTCGCGCAATTGCCAAATAATTAACGGGATATTGCCCGGGAACGAACAAGGGAGCAAAAAGAAATGTTTCTCGGAAATCCTCTAAATTCCCGCGTTTACGGCCACAGCTTTTGATCCGGATGGACTCACGGGGCCCGTAAGCACTTTTCGGAATGCCGTGGGCCCCGTCATGCTTCGCGAATACCTTCGTGATTCGTCTCGCCCCGGCAAGATGACTCACCGCTCGACAGAATCTCGACCCGGCAAAAAAGGCGATCGTTAAATAAAAAGAAAAAGAAAAAGAAAAAGAAAAAGAGGGGTGCAACACGAGGACTTCCCAGGAGGTCACCCATCCTAGTACTACTCTCGCCCAAGCACGCTTAACTTCGGAGTTCTGATGGGATCCGGTGCATTAGTGCTGGTATGATCGCACCCGTCATGTTACGCATTGCAAATGTATTTGAAGCAAAGCCCTTCCTCTTCTCGAGAATTGTATAGGGACTTCTATTTCCGATTTTTGACGACCCGTCGCGCAATTGCCAAATAATTAACGGGATATTGCCCGGGAACGAACAAGGGAGCAAAAAGAAATGTTTCTCGGAAATCCTCTAAATTCCCGCGTTTACGGCCACAGCTTTTGATCCGGATGGACTCACGGGGCCCGTAAGCACTTTTCGGAATGCCGTGGGCCCCGTCATGCTTCGCGAATACCTTCGTGATTCGTCTCGCCCCGGCAAGATGACTCACCGCTCGACAGAATCTCGACCCGGCAAAAAAGGCGATCGTTAAATAAAAAGAAAAAGAAAAAGAAAAAGAAAAAGAGGGGTGCAACACGAGGACTTCCCAGGAGGTCACCCATCCTAGTACTACTCTCGCCCAAGCACGCTTAACTTCGGAGTTCTGATGGGATCCGGTGCATTAGTGCTGGTATGATCGCACCCGTCATGTTACGCATTGCAAATGTATTTGAAGCAAAGCCCTTCCTCTTCTCGAGAATTGTATAGGGACTTCTATTTCCGATTTTTGACGACCCGTCGCGCAATTGCCAAATAATTAACGGGATATTGCCCGGGAACGAACAAGGGAGCAAAAAGAAATGTTTCTCGGAAATCCTCTAAATTCCCGCGTTTACGGCCACAGCTTTTGATCCGGATGGACTCACGGGGCCCGTAAGCACTTTTCGGAATGCCGTGGGCCCCGTCATGCTTCGCGAATACCTTCGTGATTCGTCTCGCCCCGGCAAGATGACTCACCGCTCGACAGAATCTCGACCCGGCAAAAAAGGCGATCGTTAAATAAAAAGAAAAAGAAAAAGGAAAAGAAAAAGAGGGGTGCAACACGAGGACTTCCCAGGAGGTCACCCATCCTAGTACTACTCTCGCCCAAGCACGCTTAACTTCGGAGTTCTGATGGGATCCGGTGCATTAGTGCTGGTATGATCGCACCCGTCATGTTACGCATTGCAAATGTATTTGAAGCAAAGCCCTTCCTCTTCTCGAGAATTGTATAGGGACTTCTATTTCCGATTTTTGACGACCCGTCGCGCAATTGCCAAATAATTAACGGGATATTGCCCGGGAACGAACAAGGGAGCAAAAAGAAATGTTTCTCGGAAATCCTCTAAATTCCCGCGTTTACGGCCACAGCTTTTGATCCGGATGGACTCACGGGGCCCGTAAGCACTTTTCGGAATGCCGTGGGCCCCGTCATGCTTCGCGAATACCTTCGTGATTCGTCTCGCCCCGGCAAGATGACTCACCGCTCGACAGAATCTCGACCCGGCAAAAAAGGCGATCGTTAAATAAAAAGAAAAAGAAAAAGAAAAAGAAAAAGAGGGGTGCAACACGAGGACTTCCCAGGAGGTCACCCATCCTAGTACTACTCTCGCCCAAGCACGCTTAACTTCGGAGTTCTGATGGGATCCGGTGCATTAGTGCTGGTATGATCGCACCCGTCATGTTACGCATTGCAAATGTATTTGAAGCAAAGCCCTTCCTCTTCTCGAGAATTGTATAGGGACTTCTATTTCCGATTTTTGACGACCCGTCGCGCAATTGCCAAATAATTAACGGGATATTGCCCGGGAACGAACAAGGGAGCAAAAAGAAATGTTTCTCGGAAATCCTCTAAATTCCCGCGTTTACGGCCACAGCTTTTGATCCGGATGGACTCACGGGGCCCGTAAGCACTTTTCGGAATGCCGTGGGCCCCGTCATGCTTCGCGAATACCTTCGTGATTCGTCTCGCCCCGGCAAGATGACTCACCGCTCGACAGAATCTCGACCCGGCAAAAAAGGCGATCGTTAAATAAAAAGAAAAAGAAAAAGAAAAAGAAAAAGAGGGGTGCAACACGAGGACTTCCCAGGAGGTCACCCATCCTAGTACTACTCTCGCCCAAGCACGCTTAACTTCGGAGTTCTGATGGGATCCGGTGCATTAGTGCTGGTATGATCGCACCCGTCATGTTACGCATTGCAAATGTATTTGAAGCAAAGCCCTTCCTCTTCTCGAGAATTGTATAGGGACTTCTATTTCCGATTTTTGACGACCCGTCGCGCAATTGCCAAATAATTAACGGGATATTGCCCGGGAACGAACAAGGGAGCAAAAAGAAATGTTTCTCGGAAATCCTCTAAATTCCCGCGTTTACGGCCACAGCTTTTGATCCGGATGGACTCACGGGGCCCGTAAGCACTTTTCGGAATGCCGTGGGCCCCGTCATGCTTCGCGAATACCTTCGTGATTCGTCTCGCCCCGGCAAGATGACTCACCGCTCGACAGAATCTCGACCCGGCAAAAAAGGCGATCGTTAAATAAAAAGAAAAAGAAAAAGAAAAAGAAAAAGAGGGGTGCAACACGAGGACTTCCCAGGAGGTCACCCATCCTAGTACTACTCTCGCCCAAGCACGCTTAACTTCGGAGTTCTGATGGGATCCGGTGCATTAGTGCTGGTATGATCGCACCCGTCATGTTACGCATTGCAAATGTATTTGAAGCAAAGCCCTTCCTCTTCTCGAGAATTGTATAGGGACTTCTATTTCCGATTTTTGACGACCCGTCGCGCAATTGCCAAATAATTAACGGGATATTGCCCGGGAACGAACAAGGGAGCAAAAAGAAATGTTTCTCGGAAATCCTCTAAATTCCCGCGTTTACGGCCACAGCTTTTGATCCGGATGGACTCACGGGGCCCGTAAGCACTTTTCGGAATGCCGTGGGCCCCGTCATGCTTCGCGAATACCTTCGTGATTCGTCTCGCCCCGGCAAGATGACTCACCGCTCGACAGAATCTCGACCCGGCAAAAAGGGCGATCGTTAAATAAAAAGAAAAAGAAAAAGAAAAAGAGGGGTGCAACACGAGGACTTCCCAGGAGGTCACCCATCCTAGTACTACTCTCGCCCAAGCACGCTTAACTTCGGAGTTCTGATGGGATCCGGTGCATTAGTGCTGGTATGATCGCACCCGTCATGTTACGCATTGCAAATGTATTTGAAGCAAAGCCCTTCCTCTTCTCGAGAATTGTATAGGGACTTCTATTTCCGATTTTTGACGACCCGTCGCGCAATTGCCAAATAATTAACGGGATATTGCCCGGGAACGAACAAGGGAGCAAAAAGAAATGTTTCTCGGAAATCCTCTAAATTCCCGCGTTTACGGCCACAGCTTTTGATCCGGATGGACTCACGGGGCCCGTAAGCACTTTTCGGAATGCCGTGGGCCCCGTCATGCTTCGCGAATACCTTCGTGATTCGTCTCGCCCCGGCAAGATGACTCACCGCTCGACAGAATCTCGACCCGGCAAAAAGGGCGAGCGTTAAATAAAAAGAAAAAGAAAAAGAGAGGGGTGCAACACGAGGACTTCCCAGGAGGTCACCCATCCTAGTACTACTCTCGCCCAAGCACGCTTAACTTCGGAGTTCTGATGGGATCCGGTGCATTAGTGCTGGTATGATCGCACCCGTCATGTTACGCATTGCAAATGTATTTGAAGCAAAGCCCTTCCTCTTCTCGAGAATTGTATAGGGACTTCTATTTCCGATTTTTGACGACCCGTCGCGCAATTGCCAAATAATTAACGGGATATTGCCCGGGAACGAACAAGGGAGCAAAAAGAAATGTTTCTCGGAAATCCTCTAAATTCCCGCGTTTACGGCCACAGCTTTTGATCCGGATGGACTCACGGGGCCCGTAAGCACTTTTCGGAATGCCGTGGGCCCCGTCATGCTTCGCGAATACCTTCGTGATTCGTCTCGCCCCGGCAAGATGACTCACCGCTCGACAGAATCTCGACCCGGCAAAAAAGGCGATCGTTAAATAAAAAGAAAAAGAAAAAGAAAAAGAGGGGTGCAACACGAGGACTTCCCAGGAGGTCACCCATCCTAGTACTACTCTCGCCCAAGCACGCTTAACTTCGGAGTTCTGATGGGATCCGGTGCATTAGTGCTGGTATGATCGCACCCGTCATGTTACGCATTGCAAATGTATTTGAAGCAAAGCCCTTCCTCTTCTCGAGAATTGTATAGGGACTTCTATTTCCGATTTTTGACGACCCGTCGCGCAATTGCCAAATAATTAACGGGATATTGCCCGGGAACGAACAAGGGAGCAAAAAGAAATGTTTCTCGGAAATCCTCTAAATTCCCGCGTTTACGGCCACAGCTTTTGATCCGGATGGACTCACGGGGCCCGTAAGCACTTTTCGGAATGCCGTGGGCCCCGTCATGCTTCGCGAATACCTTCGTGATTCGTCTCGCCCCGGCAAGATGACTCACCGCTCGACAGAATCTCGACCCGGCAAAAAAGGCGATCGTTAAATAAAAAGAAAAAGAAAAAGAAAAAGAGGGGTGCAACACGAGGACTTCCCAGGAGGTCACCCATCCTAGTACTACTCTCGCCCAAGCACGCTTAACTTCGGAGTTCTGATGGGATCCGGTGCATTAGTGCTGGTATGATCGCACCCGTCATGTTACGCATTGCAAATGTATTTGAAGCAAAGCCCTTCCTCTTCTCGAGAATTGTATAGGGACTTCTATTTCCGATTTTTGACGACCCGTCGCGCAATTGCCAAATAATTAACGGGATATTGCCCGGGAACGAACAAGGGAGCAAAAAGAAATGTTTCTCGGAAATCCTCTAAATTCCCGCGTTTACGGCCACAGCTTTTGATCCGGATGGACTCACGGGGCCCGTAAGCACTTTTCGGAATGCCGTGGGCCCCGTCATGCTTCGCGAATACCTTCGTGATTCGTCTCGCCCCGGCAAGATGACTCACCGCTCGACAGAATCTCGACCCGGCAAAAAAGGCGATCGTTAAATAAAAAGAAAAAGAAAAGAAAAAGAAAAAGAGGGGTGCAACACGAGGACTTCCCAGGAGGTCACCCATCCTAGTACTACTCTCGCCCAAGCACGCTTAACTTCGGAGTTCTGATGGGATCCGGTGCATTAGTGCTGGTATGATCGCACCCGTCATGTTACGCATTGCAAATGTATTTGAAGCAAAGCCCTTCCTCTTCTCGAGAATTGTATAGGGACTTCTATTTCCGATTTTTGACGACCCGTCGCGCAATTGCCAAATAATTAACGGGATATTGCCCGGGAACGAACAAGGGAGCAAAAAGAAATGTTTCTCGGAAATCCTCTAAATTCCCGCGTTTACGGCCACAGCTTTTGATCCGGATGGACTCACGGGGCCCGTAAGCACTTTTCGGAAAGCCGTGGGCCCCGTCATGCTCCGCGAATACCTTCGTGATTCGTCTCGCCCCGGCAAGATGACTCACCGCTCGACAGAATCTCGACCCGGCAAAAAGGGCGATCGTTAAATAAAAAGAAAAAGAAAAAGAAAAAGAGGGTGCAACACGAGGACTTCCCAGGAGGTCACCCATCCTAGTACTACTCTCGCCCAAGCACGCTTAACTTCGGAGTTCTGATGGGATCCGGTGCATTAGTGCTGGTATGATCGCACCCGTCATGTTACGCATTGCAAATGTATTTGAAGCAAAGCCCTTCCTCTTCTCGAGAATTGTATAGGGACTTCTATTTCCGATTTTTGACGACCCGTCGCGCAATTGCCAAATAATTAACGGGATATTGCCCGGGAACGAACAAGGGAGCAAAAAGAAATGTTTCTCGGAAATCCTCTAAATTCCCGCGTTTACGGCCACAGCTTTTGATCCGGATGGACTCACGGGGCCCGTAAGCACTTTTCGGAAAGCCGTGGGCCCCGTCATGCTCCGCGAATACCTTCGTGATTCGTCTCGCCCCGGCAAGATGACTCACCGCTCGACAGAATCTCGACCCGGCAAAAAGGGCGATCGTTAAATAAAAAGAAAAAGAAAAAGAAAAAGAAAAAGAGGGGTGCAACACGAGGACTTCCCAGGAGGTCACCCATCCTAGTACTACTCTCGCCCAAGCACGCTTAACTTCGGAGTTCTGATGGGATCCGGTGCATTAGTGCTGGTATGATCGCACCCGTCATGTTACGCATTGCAAATGTATTTGAAGCAAAGCCCTTCCTCTTCTCGAGAATTGTATAGGGACTTCTATTTCCGATTTTTGACGACCCGTCGCGCAATTGCCAAATAATTAACGGGATATTGCCCGGGAACGAACAAGGGAGCAAAAAGAAATGTTTCTCGGAAATCCTCTAAATTCCCGCGTTTACGGCCACAGCTTTTGATCCGGATGGACTCACGGGGCCCGTAAGCACTTTTCGGAATGCCGTGGGCCCCGTCATGCTCCGCGAATACCTTCGTGATTCGTCTCGCCCCGGCAAGATGACTCACCGCTCGACAGAATCTCGACCCGGCAAAAAGGGCGATCGTTAAATAAAAAGAAAAAGAAAAAGAAAAAGAGGGTGCAACACGAGGACTTCCCAGGAGGTCACCCATCCTAGTACTACTCTCGCCCAAGCACGCTTAACTTCGGAGTTCTGATGGGATCCGGTGCATTAGTGCTGGTATGATCGCACCCGTCATGTTACGCATTGCAAATGTATTTGAAGCAAAGCCCTTCCTCTTCTCGAGAATTGTATAGGGACTTCTATTTCCGATTTTTGACGACCCGTCGCGCAATTGCCAAATAATTAACGGGATATTGCCCGGGAACGAACAAGGGAGCAAAAAGAAATGTTTCTCGGAAATCCTCTAAATTCCCGCGTTTACGGCCACAGCTTTTGATCCGGATGGACTCACGGGGCCCGTAAGCACTTTTCGGAATGCCGTGGGCCCCGTCATGCTCCGCGAATACCTTCGTGATTCGTCTCGCCCCGGCAAGATGACTCACCGCTCGACAGAATCTCGACCCGGCAAAAAAGGCGATCGTTAAATAAAAAGAAAAAGAAAAAGAAAAAGAGGGGTGCAACACGAGGACTTCCCAGGAGGTCACCCATCCTAGTACTACTCTCGCCCAAGCACGCTTAACTTCGGAGTTCTGATGGGATCCGGTGCATTAGTGCTGGTATGATCGCACCCGTCATGTTACGCATTGCAAATGTATTTGAAGCAAAGCCCTTCCTCTTCTCGAGAATTGTATAGGGACTTCTATTTCCGATTTTTGACGACCCGTCGCGCAATTGCCAAATAATTAACGGGATATTGCCCGGGAACGAACAAGGGAGCAAAAAGAAATGTTTCTCGGAAATCCTCTAAATTCCCGCGTTTACGGCCACAGCTTTTGATCCGGATGGACTCACGGGGCCCGTAAGCACTTTTCGGAAAGCCGTGGGCCCCGTCATGCTTCGCGAATACCTTCGTGATTCGTCTCGCCCCGGCAAGATGACTCACCGCTCGACAGAATCTCGACCCGGCAAAAAAGGCGATCGTTAAACAAAAAGAAAAAGAAAAAGAAAAAGAAAAGAGGGGTGCAACACGAGGACTTCCCAGGAGGTCACCCATCCTAGTACTACTCTCGCCCAAGCACGCTTAACTTCGGAGTTCTGATGGGATCCGGTGCATTAGTGCTGGTATGATCGCACCCGTCATGTTACGCATTGCAAATGTATTTGAAGCAAAGCCCTTCCTCTTCTCGAGAATTGTATAGGGACTTCTATTTCCGATTTTTGACGACCCGTCGCGCAATTGCCAAATAATTAACGGGATATTGCCCGGGAACGAACAAGGGAGCAAAAAGAAATGTTTCTCGGAAATCCTCTAAATTCCCGCGTTTACGGCCACAGCTTTTGATCCGGATGGACTCACGGGGCCCGTAAGCACTTTTCGGAATGCCGTGGGCCCCGTCATGCTTCGCGAATACCTTCGTGATTCGTCTCGCCCCGGCAAGATGACTCACCGCTCGACAGAATCTCGACCCGGCAAAAAAGGCGATCGTTAAATAAAAAGAAAAAGAAAAAGAGAAAGAGGGGTGCAACACGAGGACTTCCCAGGAGGTCACCCATCCTAGTACTACTCTCGCCCAAGCACGCTTAACTTCGGAGTTCTGATGGGATCCGGTGCATTAGTGCTGGTATGATCGCACCCGTCATGTTACGCATTGCAAATGTATTTGAAGCAAAGCCCTTCCTCTTCTCGAGAATTGTATAGGGACTTCTATTTCCGATTTTTGACGACCCGTCGCGCAATTGCCAAATAATTAACGGGATATTGCCCGGGAACGAACAAGGGAGCAAAAAGAAATGTTTCTCGGAAATCCTCTAAATTCCCGCGTTTACGGCCACAGCTTTTGATCCGGATGGACTCACGGGGCCCGTAAGCACTTTTCGGAATGCCGTGGGCCCCGTCATGCTTCGCGAATACCTTCGTGATTCGTCTCGCCCCGGCAAGATGACTCACCGCTCGACAGAATCTCGACCCGGCAAAAAAGGCGATCGTTAAATAAAAAGAAAAAGAAAAAGAAAAAGAAAAAGAGGGGTGCAACACGAGGACTTCCCAGGAGGTCACCCATCCTAGTACTACTCTCGCCCAAGCACGCTTAACTTCGGAGTTCTGATGGGATCCGGTGCATTAGTGCTGGTATGATCGCACCCGTCATGTTACGCATTGCAAATGTATTTGAAGCAAAGCCCTTCCTCTTCTCGAGAATTGTATAGGGACTTCTATTTCCGATTTTTGACGACCCGTCGCGCAATTGCCAAATAATTAACGGGATATTGCCCGGGAACGAACAAGGGAGCAAAAAGAAATGTTTCTCGGAAATCCTCTAAATTCCCGCGTTTACGGCCACAGCTTTTGATCCGGATGGACTCACGGGGCCCGTAAGCACTTTTCGGAATGCCGTGGGCCCCGTCATGCTTCGCGAATACCTTCGTGATTCGTCTCGCCCCGGCAAGATGACTCACCGCTCGACAGAATCTCGACCCGGCAAAAAAGGCGATCGTTAAATAAAAAGAAAAAGAAAAAAGAAAAAGAGGGGTGCAACACGAGGACTTCCCAGGAGGTCACCCATCCTAGTACTACTCTCGCCCAAGCACGCTTAACTTCGGAGTTCTGATGGGATCCGGTGCATTAGTGCTGGTATGATCGCACCCGTCATGTTACGCATTGCAAATGTATTTGAAGCAAAGCCCTTCCTCTTCTCGAGAATTGTATAGGGACTTCTATTTCCGATTTTTGACGACCCGTCGCGCAATTGCCAAATAATTAACGGGATATTGCCCGGGAACGAACAAGGGAGCAAAAAGAAATGTTTCTCGGAAATCCTCTAAATTCCCGCGTTTACGGCCACAGCTTTTGATCCGGATGGACTCACGGGGCCCGTAAGCACTTTTCGGAATGCCGTGGGCCCCGTCATGCTCCGCGAATACCTTCGTGATTCGTCTCGCCCCGGCAAGATGACTCACCGCTCGACAGAATCTCGACCCGGCAAAAAAGGCGATCGTTAAATAAAAAGAAAAAGAAAAAGAAAAA
>JASUUB010000018.1:0-181059 GCA_031216185.1 Syzygium aqueum | reverse complement strand
TGTTAAGCATCGTTTATATTGAGTTAACAAGCAAAATCGCTGTACAAAAGTTCTCTTCGTTATCACCGTTCAATAAATTTAGCACCAAAATCTTATTTTGTTCTAACTTAAGTGGAAAAAAAAGTGTTTTCAACGAGCAAGGAGTGCCATTTGTCATATCCATCAGACTTGTTGGTAACTTTCTCCGATGGGGCACAGTATTGGAAACAGTACCTCGCGCCTGGCCAGTTGGTGGCGGCTCCCCTTCCACGCACTTGATAAAAGAAAGAGAAGTTTTAACCATCTTTTTTTTTTTTATCTTTTTTCGTTATCCTTTCATGTCGCTCTTCCTTGTGGTATCCTTGTCCTACTTTTGCATGTCGTACTTTACGAGAAAAAAATGATAGATAGTCATTGAATATTCATAATTTTTTAATTTTTTTTTACGTTGCCGTATTTTGCATAAATAATACAATAAGACAAGAATGATTACGAGTTATGACTTTTCCCAATAGATCATAGAGTTAGAGGTACTCATTGGGGCTCAAATATGGGGTTTGACCTAAAAATTTAACCTAAGTCGGTCCATCATAAAGTTTGGCTTGGGCCCAACATGTGTAACATGACAGATTCCATGACTCACGAGGAGGAACTAGGCCCACAAAGACTGGGAGAAGTAAGTGAGGGAAATGTCAAGAAATGAAAAAAAAGGGAACGACAGCTTAAAAAGATTGAGCACATTGCAGCACGATGACGCCCACCCATTGGATCCACGATTTTTCATTACTTTAATAATTGAGTTCGATCAGATTCAATTGTCCAAGACGGATGCTGGCATAACTCAAATAGAAAGTAATTTGATTAAAAATTGACACAAATGGTTCATAAACTTTGATTCAATGTGAAATGTGATTCTAGAATTTTTTATTTATTCAATGTAGTCCTTGAATTTTTGATACATATTCAATTTAGTCCCAAAACTATATGAAAATATTAAATGCTGTCATTGATCTTGAATTAATAGAAGAATGACACTGGATATTTTCATATAGTTCAGAGACTATATTAAATATGTCCCAAAAGTTTAATGACCACATTGAACAAATTAAAAGTTTTGATACCATATTGCATATTGGGTGAAAGTTCGGGGAGCACATTGAATAAATGAAAAGTTTAGGGACGGCATTGCATATTGGGCCAAAGTTTAGGCACTATTTGTATCATTATCCCTAAATTTATTCAAAGCTTGAGCTCAAATGCTTAAAATACTAGAAAATTGAGAAACAACTTTTTTAAATCTATTCCTAACATTGACAATTGTGAATTCGATAAATGATATTGTTCATTTAATTGTTACGTTGTTAAATAGATACTTAAGCTTGACCTTTGCCCAATTAATTTTTTTTAATATTGGACCACAATAAGCATATACTTATGAGTTAACCAAGTTACTTGACTCGTTTTCGATCGTATTAGTGACCTCTTGGCTCTGTATCTTCGGAAGATTATTATGAGATAAGCATGGGCGGATGCATCAAGAATTTGATTTTTGTTTCTTTGTGCAACAATATTGTCAAGCCTCATAAATTGATTAAAGCATCTTCTTTTGTATAAACACCAATTCTGATGGAAAATAAAAGATTATACTAGATATTAGAAAGTTTCAAGAATGTCTATGGCAATTTTTAAGCATATAATTTAAGAGACTTTTTAGTTAAGCTTTTTAAAGAGCGAAAGGCAATTTTTTTTGCTTTCCCATCGTCAAATTTGAAATATTACTGTAATTTCAAAAATTTATAGAAAAGATTATATCTGAATTTAAGGATCAATATTTGTATATTGTGTAAATTTTGCATGTCTAGATTAAGAAAAGATGAGAGTGAGTTGCGAAATTTAGATGATTAGATGAAGTAAAGAGGAAAAAAGCAAATGTCTATTCAAGTGATTCTAATTTTTACTACATGGTCTTCATATAGACATTACAAATGCACACAGGTTTAAACTCAAGGTTGGTTAAGTGATTGCATTGGTGCTAAGTAATTTTTTTTTTATGGATTATGAGTACTAATTAAACATTATCTATTTATTTATCTTTACTGTCCTTGAAGATAATCAATAGGGTTGTCAATTTATCATGGAAATAATAGAGAAGAAACTGATATCAAAGTTCCGTTTCTTTCTTAATCATGCTTTTCTGCACCACAAACACTAGGCACAAGCAGGAAGTCCAACGCTTCCTTAATTTTTTGTCTGAAATGGTCTCAACTCAATTTTCAAATTTTCCAAATTAAACCCTAATCCCCCAAATTTCCCAAATTTCGCGATAGAACTAAACTAGTCCAATCAAGTTCTAGTGGGTCAGCGCCACGCCTTTCAACTTTTCCCATAGTCGTCGTTCCCGAAGAGTGCGGGATCGCTGCTGTGTCCGATTTCAAGACATTGATTCGGTCAGGAACGCCGGTTCGAGCCACCACCTTTGTTAGGTACTCGAACTCCAGCAAGTCCATCAGAACCATTCTGAGTTCTGAGTCGGAGGGGGGAAGCACGGGAAGTCAAGGCCGAGGCGGGAGCGAAGAGAGGAAGCCAGAGACCGGACTCGGTGATGATTTCTTTCTTTCTTTTTTGTTCAAAATATGGCTAGTGATTGAGTCTCATCGATTGGTACTATTTACTTATTTTACCCAAATGGCGCACGCTAAACTATTTGGAAAAAGGAAAAGACATTATCTTTGCAATATATCATCAAGCACGACAAAAAAAAATTAAAAAAAGTTGTTCAAGAAAGGCCCCATTCGTGGGAAAAACTGACTAGCTGTAAAAGGCATTGGCCTCCACTGAGGAGCTTGATGTTCCATTTATACGTATGTCATCCATCTTGTTATCAATATGTGTAGACCTGCCCAAATCATGGCCTCTTCCTTATTGCTGTCCATCATGTCTCCTTTACGTGTCTTCATCTTCTTCTTCTTGCTCTTCTTAATCGACACCACTTCATCTCATGGGGCAGGCATTTCTGCTTCCTCCACTTCTTTTCCCACTATCAATGCGGCTGAGGATATAGACGAAGCAAAGGCTCTCCTGAATTGGAAATCTACCCTTGACAATCATAGCCAATCTCTCCTCTCTTCATGGCATGGTGACAATCCTTGCAGCTTTACCGGTGTCACTTGCTTCACTTGCAACGGTTTTGGAGCCATCACCCATCTAAATCTTTTCAATCTCAGTTTGAGAGGACCTCTAGACGGCATCAACTTCTCGCGCTTAACCAATGTGGTTAGCTTTAAATTTGCCAACAACTCAATCTATGGTTCCATACTCAAGTATAGGTAACCTTTCCAAACTCAACTCTCTTGATCTTTGCTTCAATGAACTATCCGGGGCAATTCCTCCAAGTATAGGTATGTTGAGAGTCTTCATTCTTTGTACCTATGTGCAAATAATATTTCCTGTTCCATTCCAACAGAGATAACTGACTTGAGGAATTTGGAAATTCTTTACATATGGTACAATAGACTTTCGGGATTTATAAATTCGGAAATCGAGAGGCTCACTTCTCCGATTAGACTTGCCCTATCGTGGAACAATCTCGCTGGCTCACTTTCTCGTTCCATCGAAAACTTGACGAGTTTATCTCTTCTTTACTTTTATGACAATGAACTTTTGGGACCCATACCTTTAGATATAGGGAGGCTCAGTTCTCTTACCAACCTTGATCTATTGTCCAACAATCTCGTCGGCTCACTTCCTCGTTCCATCATCAACTTGACGAGTTTATCTCTTCTTTACCTTTCCCATAATGGACTTTCGGGATCCATACCTTCATATATTGGGAGGCTCACTTCTCTTACCAACCTTCATCTATCATCCAACAATCTCGTTGGCTCACTTCCTCATTCCATCGGAAACTTGGTGAGTTTATCTCTTCTTTACCTTTCCCACAATGGATTTTCAGGACCAATACCTTCGGATATTGGGAGGCTCACTTCTCTTACCAATCTTGATCTATCGTCCAACAATCTCGCTGGCTCACTTCCTCGTTCCTTTGGAGACCTGGCGAGTTTATCTCTTCTTTACCTTTGCCACGATAGATTTTTAGGACCCATACCTTCGGATTTTGGGAGGCTCACTTCTCTTATCAATCTTGATCTATCATTCGGCAATCTCGCTGGCTCACTTCCTCGTTTCATCGGAAACTTGACGAGTTTATCTCTTCTTTCCCTTCCCCAAAATGGACTTTCGGGACTCACACCTTCAAAACTTGCGAGGCTCACTTCACTTACCAACCTTGACCAATCATCCAACAATCTCATCGGCTCAATTCCTCCTTCATTGGAAACTTGACGAGTTTATCTCTTCTTTACCTTTCCCACAATGGACTTTCAGGACCCATACCTTCAGATATTAGGAGGCTCACTTCTCTTTTTCATCTTCTCCTATCATCCAACAATCTCACCGGCTTAATTCCTAGTCCCATAGGAAACTTGACAAGTTTATCTGTTTTTCACCTTGGTTACAACAAATTCTTTCGTTCCTTGCCTTCTGATCTTAATAAGATAACACATTGTACAGTTTTTCATCTACATCATAATGAACTAGAGGGGGAATTGCGGGGAGATTTATGCCTTGGGAGATCATTGCAATATTCCACCATGAACAATAATCATTTCACGGGTCCCGTCCCAACAAACTTAGAGAACTGTAGCACATTAATTAGATTGAGGCTAGATGGAAACCAACTTACTGGAAACATAACATAAGCTTTTGGAATATATCCACATCTATATTTTATTGACTTAAGTCACAATCATTTGTACGGCGAACTTTCGTGGAAATGGAGCATTGTCATAATTGACGAGCTTAAGGATATCAAACAACAGCATTTCTGGTGAGATACCCACAATATTTGGAAGGATGGCTCAATTATGGCTACTCAACCTTTCTTCAAATAATTTAAGTGGAGAGACTCCAAGGGAATTGGGAAGCCTGTCGATATTGTTAGGACTCAATCTAAGCAGCAACGCTATCATGGGAAATGTCCCGACTAAGATTTGGACTTTTATCCCATCTAGTATATCTGAACTTGGCATCAAACAATTTAAGTGGATCGATACTGGTGCAGCTAGGCTGATGCAAAAGCTTGTTGAGCTTGAGCTTGAGCATAAACAAATTGTGGAGAACCATTCCTCTTGAGATAGGCAACGCACAATTCCTTGAGGTTATTGACTTGAGTCATAATTTGTTGATTGGAAACATACCGAGAGTACTTGGACAATTGAGAATGCTGCAAGTTCTAATTATCTCCCACAACAGCCTTTCTGGTTCCATTCCACATACTTTTAGTGAGATGTCAGCCTTAACTTCCATTGATTTATCCTACAATAACCTGAAAGGTCCTCTCCCAAATGTCAAAGCTTTCAATGAGGCTCCATTTGAGGCAATTCAGCATAAAAAAGGGCTCGTGGAAATGTCGTTGGTTTACCGAAATGCAATTCTACCGGGAGCAAGAAATGCAATCGATACGTTGGAGCTAGCATCACAGAAATCCTCATTCTCTGGTTCTTGGGGTTTCTCCGTCTCTCTTGCACCTTGGTCGCTCTTGTAATCGTCAATTATCATCGAAGAAGGATTATCAAGAGAGGCAACAATGAACATGCAAATGATTTGGATTTTTTCCATATTTTGAGTTATGATGGCAAAGTTTTCTACGACCGAATCATCGAGGCCACGGAAGGATTTGAATCCAAATACTATGTGGGTGAAGGAGCATATGGAATTGTTTTTAAAGCCGAGATATCATAAGGTCAAACGATTGCTGTGAACCAATCTCTTCATCCCATGAAGATAGTGAGATTGTTGATTTGATACCATCTGATAGGGAAATTGAAGCCCTAACAAACTTACGCCACCGAAACATCGTGAAATTTTATGGATTTTGCTCTCTCATGTCCAACGGTGTTTTTTGGTGTACGAGTACATGGAAAGAGGAAGCTTGAGAACAAATTTAAACGAGGATGAAAGAGCCAAAGAATTTCAATGGGACAAGAGGATAAATGCGGTCCGAGGAGTTGCGGATGCATTGTCCTATATGCATCATGAATGTTCACCTCCGTTGATTCATTGAGACTTGACCAGTAGCAGTATTCTATTGGGTCGTGATTATAAGGCTCATGTTTTCAATTTTGGCACTGCAAGGCTGTTGAGACTAGATTCATCAAATTGGACTAATATTCCAGGTACTTTGTAATTTGTTGAATTTAGATGGGCATTTAGTGTCGGATATCCATTCTATAATTGAACTTTCACTAGGTTCTTTAGCTATTTAATCTTGTTATGGCAATTAGTTTACTAATTTAGAGCTTCCAAGTTTAGTGTTGATCAGAAAGCTTTCCGATTTCCCTAATAAGGAAGAATTGGCAAAAATGCGGAAAAACATCTTAAGCGATCCATTTCAAGTATATTAAGTTCGTTTGACCTACGTGATGCTCGTACTTTAAGCGTCAAACAAAATCCTATGAACTTCGCCGAAGCATATACGCCCATGCTCAAGTCAATTTTGTAAGTTTAGACTAAGTAGAAATTTGTACTTGTAATCATCACGTTTTGGGAAGCAATATTGTCAACTTGAATACAGCTTGTGATCGAGCTTTTTAAAAAAATTATATGATTTCTCCACTTGCACAGCTTGCTTATTCTACTATTCCTACCGAAAAATGTGATGTGTATAGCTTTGGAGTTGTCGCATTAGAGATAATCATGGGGAAGCATCCAGGAGATCATGTCTTTCGGGAATGTTCATCATTTACCCAAAATGAGTCAACGATGTTGTTGAAGGATGTGTTGGATCAACGTCTCTCACCTTCTAGACTTCGTCTTCAAGATGCGCAAGACGTAGTCTCGATCGCCAAGTTAGCGTTCATGTGTTTGCAAACCGATCCGCAACTTCGACTGACCATGGCACAAGTTTCGCATGAGCTTCGCGTTCAAGTACCCCTGGAACTACCACTCTTTGCAATCAACTTAGAGCAATTTTGCGATCTCAGTGTAAGGAAATTGGAGCATTTGCAGTAGAAGGTGAGTTTTGAATTTACTTTCCACGTGTTATTTTGTTTGGTTCGTAATAATGATGACCATAGCCTTTTAAATATCTTCTTGGTTCTCACTCATCCCAACCATGTGATTTATGATTTTCACTGCAAAACTATCTTCTCTTTGAACGTTATAGAAAAAGTGAATGTTTATTGTTTGGAGTCGTGGCACTAGAAATAATAAAGGGAAAGTGTTCGCTCGTTTCACAAGGAATATCCTTCACCGAAACTTCGGTTTTCGATTTTTATTAAGATAGGTTCTGTAGTTTGATTACTAGGAGAGTTGTGGCGAAAAATAAAGTGTGACACGTGATTGTATGGAATGGATAGAAATCAGATGGATTGAAAATGGATCTGGGATCAACAGAGTTCCAAACCACGTTACAATACTCCTATGAAAGCTGTAAAGGACTCGAAAGTTAACTAAAGCTACAGGAAACTATAAATTCAGGAAGTAAAGATGCATAGGAAACTAACGTGCAGATAAGCTTGAGTGTTTTTGAATTGTTGTTCGTGTCTCCTCTCTTTTTTTTTTCTCTGAGTATTTGTATCTCCTCCTATCCTGCAACTGCTCGTCGGTTACTTCCATGTTTTCAAACTTTGAATATTTTGGCGCTTCCAATAACTGCCTTTTCTAACCACATTTTTCCAGTTTTATTGTCCGCCAAAACTTGATCTCAACCGCTAAGATGATTTCAAATCTGGGCAAGTAACTTCCCATAATATGCTCGTGCTCATTATCCCCACTCTTGCTCATAACATCTTGCTGTCGTGATTTACATGGCTGGGCTATGATTCTTCAGTGTATTCCCGAAGTGTGAACCTCCCGAATTTCGGGAAAGAGTCGTTGCCCTGAGGCATAAATATTCCAACTTCCCGAACTATAACTCTCCATATTTCGGTAAATATGCATATTTTCAGCAATTACCGAATTCGGGACACGATGCCATTCACACTTGCTTCTCAGTATGTTTTCGAATTTGGTCCAGACGTGTTTTGGAAGATGGCTGATTTCCACTATACGCTGGATTCGACATTAAAGCAGATTCGGCATTTATGCCGATTCTTATTTTGGTGTCAACATATGCCCCCTTTTAAAAGGATTAAAAGAACTTTTAATTCTTTTAAATGCCAAAAGAAAAGACACTCACGTTTTATTATTGCTGTCGCTTCGTCACCTCGCTTCGCTCATTTTGCCTTTTCGTCTTCAAAACACTTCTTCTAAAAATCGTTCCTTTCTTTGTGCCCTTGCATTCTCAACTCTCTGCAACTTCTCGATTCTCTGCACTCTCTCTCGATATTCATCTGAATCCAATGGCTTCCAAGGCTTCTAAGGAGCAAACTTTTTCTTTTTCTGCATCAAATACTCTTGATCGCTACAATATATTCCGAGATTTTGAAGATTTCAACGAAAAATTTCATATGTTCTCCGTGGATAATGATTTTGAGGATTCTTTTATCCTTGGTCCAGCAGTTCACAATCATTTCTCTGTTCCAAAGTGTCTATCAAGCCACTTCCCACATCATCAACTTGAGGTGCTTCCAGTCCATGAGTCATCTATCTTGGCGTACCAGTGGCATTCTCATTCTTCTCGTCTTAGGGCTTTCTCCGACTTTGAACCAGATTTCTACCAATGGTATCTTCAACTCCTCCCTTCTAAGGGTCCCCTTTGGGATACCCTTTCAATTCATAATGCTCTGTGTCTTAGCTGTTTTGATTACCATTTGAATCGTGAGCTAATTGGAGCATTATCTTGCTTTTGGTCAACTTCCATTAATTGCTTCTTTTTCCCTTTCTCTCCTATGTCGGTAACTTTACTTGATGTATACTGCCTCACTGGGCTCTCTCCTTTGGGTACAGACCCATCTACCCTGTCTCCCGATTCTCGTTCAGTGCTTGGTAAATTATATGATTCTGAAATGGCCTATGGGGCATTTATAAAAAAGTACTTCAAGAAGGAGAGCATAGTTACCGACGAGGAACATACTGCTTTTCTTTTATATTGGCTCTGTAAATTCCTTTTCTACCACCCCATAGTTAGGATTTCGAATGATTTTGTTGTTGTTGCCTCCGCTCTAGCATTAGGGACCCTACTGGCTTTGGGCAAAACCGTGTTAGCCTTGCTATATCGGGGTTTAGCCCATGCTTCATCCTCTATTGCTTCAGAAGAAATTAGTGGAGTTTTTGGTGGTCCTCTCTGGCTCCTTCAAGCATGGGCGGCTTTCTATTTCCTTGCCTGGTTTTCTAAGGATCAAGTTATCTAACCCTTTTCGATTTCCATTCCTGACCATCTAGTCTGCCAGGCCTTGAGTAGGAAATTAATCTCTGTTTCCAAAGAGCCATCTTCTTATCTTTGGTATTTTATTTCTCAAATCTATTCTGTTGAGGAGAATCCATATTCCTTCACTTCTTTCTTTGTTTCCCGATTCAATTCCTACCTCCCTGCTTTCCAGAAAAATAGGAGTGACTTCTGGTAAACCGTTTTGACTTCTGTTGATCTTCCTGTAAGATTTTCAACAAAAGGCAGATTCGTTGCTGGTTTTGAAATTTACTCTCCTCAATACTGTGCCAGACAGCTTGAGCTGATTCAAGGAGTTCCTGTTCCAGCCCTTTATACTTTCTCTTATGCTTCATTTGATAAAATATCCTGCAAGCTAAAAGATAATCAACCTTTTGTTGAATTGACCACACTGGCTCGGGTTATTCATCGATTGTCTCGTGTTGTTGATTTCATTGGATATCCTAACCTTTCTTCAGCCAATTTTGATCTCTGGTGGGATAGTTATCGAAAGATCGTATTTTCAGATCCTCTGGATCAAATTCTCCTGAAGATAAAGGATGCTATCCCTCTTACATTGTCAAAAACAATCGAAGCTGCCAATGTACCTTCAACTAAACCAGCAGAGACTTCTAAAGGTAACTTGATTCTGCTTTTTTATATTCATATACTTCGTTTGATACTAAACTTCTAATCTGACTTTTATTCTTATAGTGAGTAAGAAAAGGAAAGCTTTAGACTCACCTGCTCCTGCTCCAAAGAAAGTACCAGCAAAACGTAGTGTAAGGAGAGTAATTATTCGATCCTCAAAGTCACCTCCAGAAAGATCTCCAACAATGAATCAATCTCCAGAGCCCACAGTACGAGCTATGATAAAGCCACGTACTCCGAAAAGTAGTTCTCATGCTTTACTTTTGGAGGTTATTACCGTACTAACTTGTTTATCTTCTGATTAATCCATGAACTCTTAAGACTTATCAGCCCAATACTGCTTCTCCTGTTTCCCTTCCTAGCAAGGATCTTACCCCCACCAACTTCCAGTCCTTTACCGATGATCCTTGCTCCTTTGACAGAGGCTGAATTGATTCAAGAACAACCTTCTGTTCCAAATCCAAAAGAGAGTATACCACCAAAGGATACTCTTGCCCCTGCCGCAAAATCTGAAAAAGATCTTTCTTCGTCTTTCATCGGTAAATATTACTATCTTTTGTTTGATTCAAGATTTCATTCTGTTTGTCTAATATACATAGGCCAACATTTGCAGTTACTGATAAGACCACTCTTGTGCTTCAAGAAACTCCAATTTCTAAAGGAGCATCAAGTGCACCACTACTTGCAATTATGGAAGAGCCCGTTCCTGTGCTTCAAGAGACTCTAATTTTTGAAAGAGCATCAAGTGTGCCACCACTTGCAGACACTGATGAGCCTCAAGAGACTTCGATTTTCGAAAAAGCTACTTATACAATTACTGTTTTACCTCCATCCACATCTCATGCTGTACCTGGTCTATCTGCCGAGATAGAAATTTTTTCTCAAGCTGAACAGGCAGAAATGGAAAGGATATTAACAGGTACTCATCCTGGCTCTTTCACAGCTCCTGATTCTCCAGAATCCTAAACTTTATCAATGTCTGCTGAAATTCCTCGAGAAAAAGCCAAAGCTAAATGGGAAAAGCTCCTTCACTTATTGGAACCTAGCTATGGAAAGTTGATCAATGACTCTGATAAGGAACGCCAGGCAAGGATTCTCTTCCAAGAAGTATGCTCTGGTAATCCATCCTTTGTTTTATCTGAGCCCTTCCAGGACAAGATTGATATCTTTGCCGTTGGCTTTGTGGATGTTGTGAGCACAATAAGAATCAACCTTGATCAACTTCCTCTCCTTCTCTTTGGGGAAAACAGAGGATTGGCAATTCAAGATGAGCTTGCCCGTAAGCGTGAAGATGCTCGTCTTTTTTACAACAATTTCAAATGTGAAGAGAGCAAACTTCAACGCTTGGAGGCTAGAAAAGAAGAGCTTGAGGCAGAGCTGAGGATGGTGAATGCTCAATTGGAAGAATAGAAGCTCACAGTTTCAACTTTTTGTCCTACACTCAGGCGCAAAATGAAGCAGTGTCGGGAGTTGGAAAAAGAATTTGATGCTTCTATTGGAATGGTTAGAGTCCATGAACAAAAGAGAGCTGAGATTATGGATGAAAACCATAGGCTTGAGACTGAATTGAGAGATTTTGTAATCAAAGCCAAAGCTTTATTGGCTAAATGGAAATAAATTGAAAGTCCTGTTTGCTGGATTTTGATCTCCTTTACATTCACTTAATATCCCGATGATACAAACTCTCGACGCTATACTTTGTTCACACCAACAATCTAACCCTCTTAACCAAAGGTTAAATCGAATTTCCATTTGGTTCCTTTGACACTTAAACCAACTCAAAGAAAATTGCTCCATTGCAACTTTCATAACTTAAAGGTCAAATAATAACCTTTCGTTTTGTTTACACTCTCTGAAATTACTGACTTAAAAAATAACTGTTTATCCACATGCATAACCCACGTTCAGCCTCTATCTCAGCTTTCCAAAAGAACTCTGGCACATTACTATCCACGATTTGCTCCATATCCTTTACCTTTATAACTGCCCAAGCTACCAAATCTTTCCTGAGAACTTACAGTCCTGTTCATGATGTCTTCACATAGTTCTTCATCTTAATTGCTTCTTTGGTCCCGATCACAAGGACGTCGCATTTCCTATGAAGGTAAATTTTCCACTGAACATTACTAGATTTCGGCTTTGACAACTGTTTAACATGGACAACTTGTTTGTTCTACTATCTAGGTGATCGGTCCTTATGGAGGTGACTGCATGAATTACTATCTCAAGGGCATCATGCCTTATTATTGAATTGCAAGTATAATGTAGAAGTTACCGATTTGACCAACTTTTTTAGATCAAAGTGTTTCTGTCTGCAAATTCTGCCTTCCTAGATTTGGTTTGGGAGTTATGCTCTTTATTCCCTACTAGCTTTGATGAATTCGAGTATAATGTGAGGGAAATTTGGACTTTAGAGCCTACTATTGTGGAAGCTGACGCCCTTCATCTTCAAATTGAGGAAGAATCTTCCCGATTACAAAATTCCAAAGGAAATATGCTCAAGCTCAGGACTCCTGCACTCAAGCTAGAGATGACGTTGAGCTAACACGTCAACTTCTCAATTTCCTTTCCAATCATCATCATGTGGAGCGAAGGATACTCAGAGATGAAATTTCCCATGTCAAGTCTATGGTTGAAGTTGCTTCAAACAAGTACAGGCAATTGCTTCAAGAAGCTTGGGAGAAGTTTGAAATTGTCCGCTTTCATTCTCGTCACCTGGAGTATCTCGAGGGACAACAATCTAAACTCCATCAGGATCTTGCCTTGCACTCTCATCATGTAGCCTAAAACCTCAAACTTGTTAATGACTTGCAGACTTTTGTCACCAAGATTAGAATGTACTTTCATTTTGAATGAATAGATTAATTTCCTTGTGTTTCCCAGATTGATGGATGATATTTCTTCAAAAATTTCCCATTTATAGAACGTGACAGTTCTTTTCCATTGACATCCATCAATCGGTATGCATTCCCATTAAACACTTCAGTAACCAAATATGGACCTTCCCAATTTGATGACCATTTACCGAATTCCCTGTTTTGGAGGTTAAATGGCAAAATTGCTTTCCACACTAAATCCCCCACAATAAACTGTTTGACTTTAACCCTTTTATTAAAAGCTCTGGCCACTCTTCTCTTTTGTGCAATCAACTGATCCAAAGAAGCTACACGAACCTCATCTAGCTCATCCAAATTTATGTGCATCCAATCTCTATAATCTTCAGACAACATCTCGCTCTACAATTGGACTCTTATAGATTGTACTGTTATCTCCATCGGTAAAACTGCTTCTTGTCCATATGTAAGCATATAAGGACTGACACCTGTGCTTGATCTTCGTGAAGTTCGGTATGCCCACAATACCATTGACAATAAAACATCTTATTCTCTTGGATTTTCTTCTAGGTGTTTCTTGATCAGTCCAATAACAACCTTATTAGTTGCTTCAGCCTGTCGATTCGCTTGGGGATAATATGGTGTGGAGTAGATCATTTTGATTCCTCTTGATCGTGCAAATTCTATCACTTTACTTCCAGTGAATACTTTTCCTTGGTCCGCAGTAATCGACTCAGGTAAGCCAAACCGATGAATTATATTTTCTTCAATAAACTTAACCACAGTCTTCTGTGTAATACTCTTATATGAAATGGCCTCCACCCACTTTGTAAAGTAATCTGTAGCCAATAAAATACAATTATGCTTATGAGAAGAGGGTGGATAGATTTTACCTATTATGTCCATTGCCCATCCCCTAAATGGCCATGGTTTTATGATAGAATGGAGCTCCATAGCATGTACATGTTGCAACGGTCCATGCTTTTGACACAAAAGGCATGCTTTGGCATAGTTGATAGAATCCTGTATCATTGCTGGCTAAAAATATCCATACCTTTTTAATAGCCATCTCATCTTGATTTCTGCTTGATGGGCTCCACATATACCTTCATGTGCCTCTACCATAACCAATTTCGCATTATCTTCATCAAGACAGCGTAAGAGCAATCCATCTGAGGATTTTCGGTATAATTCTTCTCCTAATATAACATATTTTTGGGCCTGCATCCTCAACTTTCGATCTCTTAAATCTAGATTCTTCAAGTATTCAATAATGGTTTGTGTCCAATCCTCTTTTTGAACTACTTTGCTAATTGCTATCCGTATCTTTCTATGTTCAATAGAAGGTACCGAAAGCGTTATAGTAGTTGTGATGTCTGCCAACTCTTTTGATATTCGGTATCCAGAAGCTACTTAAGCCAACTCATTAGCCTCGAAATTTGTGTCTCTTTTAACATGGATTATGTCATACTCTCTGAATTGCTCTAATTGCTTCTTAACCAAATAGTAATAACCAATCAAATTTTCATTTAAACATTGGTATTCTCCCTTTAGCTGTTTTACCACCAATTGTGAATCACCGAATACTTTGATAAACTGTACTTTAAACTCAATCAATATTCCCAAGCTAATAATCAGCGCTTCATATTCAGCTTGATTATTTGAACATTCAAAGTCTAACTTACAGATGCACCTTGTAAGTTCTCCATCGGGAGAAATTATTATTAATCCTGCTCCAGCCATACTCTTAGCACGCGATCCATCAAAGTACATAGTCCATGGTAGCACTTGACTGAAGCTCTGCTCATTTTCTTCCATTTGTAAACATGGGAATTCGATAAGAAAATCAACAATGGCTTGGCCTTTTACTACTTTGATCGGCACATATATCAAATCAAACTCAGACAAGATAAATGCCCACTTGGCTATACGCCCTTTTATAACAGGTCGGGATAGCATGTATTTTATTATATCAATCTTGCCGATCACATGCACTTTAGTTGGCAATAAGTAATGTCTTAACTTCATACAAGCAAAGTATAAAGATAGACATAATTTTTCAATTGTGGTATATCTTTTTTCAACATCAGTTAGTGTTCTGCTCAAATAATATACCGCTTGTTCTTTTCCACTTTCATTCTCTTGTGCCAACATACTCCCGATAGTTATATCGGTAGCCGATAAGTACAATTTCAGTGGTTTGCCTGCTTTTGGTGGCACTAATACAAGAGGATTCATTAGATAGGCATTGATCAAATCAAATGCCTTTTGTTGTTTCTCTCCCCATATAAATTCATCTTGATTTTTAAGACGCAGAAGCTGTGTCATCGGCTCCATTTTAATAGACAAATTGGCAATGAATCTTCTAAGAAAGTTTATTTTTCCAATCACCATTTGTAATTGTTTTTTTGACGTAGGATGGGAAAGCTCCATGATAGCCCTTGCTTTATTCTTGTCAATTTCAATTCCCCTCTGATTGACCAAAAATCCCAAGAAATTTCCGGCTCGTATTCCAAAGGCGCACTTGGTTGGATTTATCTTCAATTTATGCTTTCTCATCCTAATGAATGCCTGTTCGAGATAATCCAGATGATCTTCTTGGGTTGACTTAACCACCACGTCGTCAATATAAACTTCTAAGAATTTACTGATTATAACATGAAAAGTAAAGTTCATTGCCCGTTGGTATGTAGCTCCTGCATTCTTCAATTCGAAAGGCATAACTACCCACTGAAAAGTCCCGATCGCGCTAGGACATCTAAATGCTGTCTTCGGAACATCTTCCTTAGCAATAAAAATTTGGTTATAACCCGAATGACCATCCACCAATGATAACACCTCATTTCCCGACGTTGAATCTATTAACATATCTGCCATAGGGATTTGGTATTTGTAACATCCCGAATTTTGACCCGTTACCGGGATCAATAATGTGTATATTAATTCTCGTTTGATTTTAGTAAGTCTCGCCCAGAGCTGATCACTCTTGGGATACTAACCAATAGGGTATGGCTAACTAGAAAGTGGTACGTGGATCAGGGACTCGATCTCGAATCGAATACCGGTCTTGAGAAGTAATGAGAAAATATTTTGAATCAATATGAATCGATCTTAGGAAAGGCAACGGGTTGGATTTAACCAAGGCCAACGACGTGCAATCGGATCGCAGGTGATTCTGCAAGACCGAAAGTACTCGTGGTTAGTCAATCCTAAGCCTGAACTGTATGATCGTGATTCTCGGGACTAGCAATAGATTCTCATTCTCTCAAAGGACGGAATCGTCGTGATTCAGATAACCCTAGGTCGATACGCGTACACTCTAAACAGCCACCCGTTAGTAAGAGATCCTAAAATTGAAAACCGAGCGAATTTTGAGCACGAGATTAGGCCCGGATTGGGATATCGATTTTCGATGGCTTAAGAGATTAGTTTTGGAGTTCTGACGTCATTCTACGCTGGCCACGCACATTTTGAGCGAATATGGTTAAAAATCAGATTTTTGGTCCGGGGTTAGAAAATTACGGTTTTGCCCTCGGGAAGCAGAATTGGATTCGGGGGCCGTATGAGGTTATTTCTCGAGACGGACATCATTTTGGAGTGGCCACGCATGCCAGGAGTCATTTTGGACAAAAACTGGAATTTCGACAAAAATTGGAAAATAATATTATTTTATTCCCGAAACTTTGCAGTCGATTTTCGGGGGCTTAAAATGTGAATTTCGCGATTCCGACGCCATATTATGTTGGCCACGCATATACGGAACGCGTAGGTGCAAAAATTGGAATTTTGACCCGGGACCGGAAAATTACCAAATTGCCCTTGGGCCCGTTTTTGATAATTCCGAATTTTGGCCATTGGGGGAAGTTAACTAAGGCTGATTAGGGCTAACTCAGGTCTGGTTAGCCCATGGTTAAGGGCTTTTGACCCTTTTGCCCATGCATTATTGGATAAGAAGCATTTCTAGCCCTTGGATGAGGGGCAAAATGGTCATTTTGGCTAAGATTTTGACACTTGGACTCCACTCACCAGACCTTGGACCAGTTTTGACCTTCTCTCTCTCTCCTCTCCCCCTCATTTCTCCCGATTTCTCCTCTTCCTCTTCTTCTTCTTTGTTTTTTTTCTTCTACCGTGGGCTTTCTGCTGGTCTGGTACTGTTCACGCCGGAACAGTACCCACCGCCGGAGCTGCTAGCCACCAGCCACCGCCTGGTACCACCACAGCCACCCACAGCCCCATTTCCAGCCTAAAACAGTGAAGAAACAGCAGCAAATCGTCGTTTCCGTCGTCGCCGTGACCGCCGGCTTGCACCCGGAACGCCGCCGTCGATCCTTACCGCGCGTCGGTGATCGACCGCCCGTTCCCGTCGTCCCGAGTCGCTAATAGGCGAGTATAAACCCCTAAACCCCTAATTAGTTTGATTGTGCATTTTTAGGGGTTAATTAGGCCTAATTGGGGTTTAATTAGGCTTAATTGTGTGTGGGATGTTTTGTATAGGTCATTAGGACCTAATGAGATGGTTTAATGGTGGATTAAAGCCTAAACAACCCTCTGTTCTGGTACTGTTCACTAAGTACCGAAAATGTGCAATTTTGTCTAAGTTTTGTACTAAGTGAATTCAATGGTTAATGACTTAAAATTGGACTTTTTATGGGCTAATTAGGCTTAATTGAAGCTTAATTATGTGTATTTAGTGGTTGGATGGTTAGGGTAAGTGATTAGGCCCTAATGAGATGGTTTAAAGGTAGTTTAGTGCCTAAATGTTAATCTGCCCTGGTACTGTTCATACAGAACCGAAATTGTGCATTTTAGGGGTGAAATTGGGCTTAATTAAGCTTAAATAAGGCTTAATGATTTGAGATTTTGTGTAGGATGTTTAGGGGACTTCATTAGGGCTTAATGAGGTGATTTAGAGGTGATTTAATGGCCCTAAAGTGTGCTGTCCTGGTACTGTTCACACAGAACCGAATTTGTGCAATTTGCCTAAGTTGTGTATTAAATGGCTATTAAGGAAAAACATGGAATTAAATATTATAAAGGGCAAATTGGGAATTGTTGGAACCCTATGGGTGTTGCCATATTTAAGAGTTTATTGGCTAGGTTCGATTAGGTGTGACGGGCCTTAAACGTCTTGAATCACATGGGAAGAATTGTGCGGTTTGAGTGTCGGGTTGGAAGGATTAAAATGAAATGAGTTGTGGGTGCCGATAATGCGTGGAATTCATTGAATTTATATTTAAAAGTACATAGCGCGTTGGCATCGACTATTGACTCAAATTCCATTTCTCGTGATCTATATTAGTTAATATAGATTGAAAGTGCTAAATGATGCACGTGTATAAAATAGTGAGATTTGTTGGCCTACGGGTCGTTTTAGATCGTGGCCTTCGGGTCGGGCCCTCGGGTCGAAATAAACTGTGGCCTTCGGGTCGGGCTTTCAAGCCAGAGCATCTATTGGCCTTCGGGTCGGGCCTACGGGTCGATTTATCAAACTGTTGGCCTTCGGGTCGGGCCTACGGGTCGAAATATTCAAACTGTGGCCTTCGGGTCGGGCCTACGGGTCGGCATATCCAATTGTGGCCTTCGGGTCGATATAATTGCACATGAGTTAAGTGATATCAAATGCCTAACCTGCAGGGCTATGAGACAATATATTGGGCTGTGAGCTCGGGTGAATTAATTTGTTTTACTGGTTCATTGTTAGATGTGTTTTATTCACCCTTCTGGAGGTGCACATTAGCCTAGTTTAGGATTAGAGGTTTGTACCTGCTGAGATTTCTCACGGTTGTGGTAAAACCGATATTTCAGATCTCCGGCCATGAATTTTGGGGCCGAGGAGCAGGATCCCAAACCCGAGACAGAGTCTGAGGCTATGAGTTCAGAGGAGGAGCCAGAGCAGTCCGAGACGTCTGGATCTGACCCCGACTAGATATCCTAGGGCAGACCTCAGTTTTTAGAAGCAAGGGCCGATACCTTTTGACTGTAGCCCTCCGGTTGTTAGCCCGATCCCCTAAGCCATCGATCCCTTTTTGTTTTAGTGGCCTTTTTGTTGTATCTCCTGTTTATAGACGGATGTTGTATGTAAGTCTTATAATGAATGTATATATTGTTTTAATAGTTCGTAATTTGTTATCTCTTGCTATTCATGGTTGCTTTTAAATTGTCTGGGTGTATATATATTTCTATTATATATACGTCGTTTCCGCATGAGGCGTGTATTCTCTGATGTTGGTTTTTGGGTCGGTGTCGTAACCTGGGAGCGTCACACCACATTGCGACCTGTACGTGGGATGTTAACGCTTCGTGGGGTGCGGGGCGTGACATCCCCTCTTTAATTGGTATCAGAGCAAGGACAGCTCGGTCCAATCTGATCGAACCCTGGAGTGATAAGGAGTAGTGACCATGGGTAGCCATAGGGTGACTTAGTGTGCTAAGTGTACCTCCAGACTGCTTGTGTTTAAGTGTTTTGGTGATTATTTGAACCAGTATTATGCAGGTGCGACAGGACCCGAGGTAAGTGTATGACTTCCTTGAGTGAAATCCTGTGTGTTTTATTAGGCTGTGTGCCGAGTGCTTGATTGTTAGATATCTGCCTAGGACTTAGACCAGTATAGTTGGTTTAGGTCTCTAATTCCTGAGCGGAATTATAACAGGTAGTTGAGTGTCAGAGAGTGAAAAGATGAGTAAGAGAAAGGGCAAGGAACCCCAAGTTCAACCGAGTACAGGAGGTCCAAAGCCCCGAGACCGCAGACTAGAGGATGTTATTCAGACTATACATGAGATGGGGACATTTATGGGTAGACAGGCTCAGGAAAGAACCGCTACAATTGCTGAGGTTGCTGAAGCTGCAGCAGCCGCTGCTATTCACGGGAATCAAGCTCAGCAAGCTCAAGCTCAACCAGTGGTGGCGATGAGACAAATGCCCCAGCTGGTGGAACAGTTCCTTAAATTGAAACCGCCCAAGTTTACGGGCCGAGGTGACCCCGAAACCGCCCCACGTTGGGTGGAAGAGTTGGAGAAGGCATTCCAATTATTGGGGTGCACAGAGACCGAGAAGATCACGCTGGCAACATACTAGTTACAGGAGAACGCCAATGACTGGTGGAAAGCGGTCAATGAGAGAGTATTTCCCAAGGGGGTAGATCCGACTTGGACTACGTTTGTTGAGAATTTTTATGGGCAATACTTCTCGGAGAGTGCGCAAGAAAAGAAAATGGCGGAGTTCATGAGACTTCGTCAGGGCTCGATGACAGTAGTCCAGTATGAGGCAGAGTTTGCGAGACTATCGAAGTTTGCTCCGAGAATGGTGGAAAATCCGCTGGACAAGGCTCGAAGATTCCGGGATGGTCTAAAACCGGATCTTCGTACTCAGATGCTTTTGCTGAACATTCGAGATTATAGAGAGTTGTATGAACGAGCCCAAACGATGGAACGGGACCAGATGGATAGAGCAGCGGCATTTGGGTCACGGTTTAATCAAAACCGGGACAATCGTCGCTTTGGTAAGAAACCAATGATGGGTAATAGACGATCTGCCCCACCACCTAAGAGAAACATTGGGAAGCCTAACCCACAATCGAATAGATTCGGAGCTTGTTTCAGATGCGGGAGTTTGGAGCATCAAGTTAGAAGTTGTCCCCAACAGCGCCCTTTTGGACCCCCGATGCAACCACCGCACAGAATCGGAAATCAGGCCGGGAATCCTCCACCGGCTAATCAAGGCAGACCGCCTGCACAAGGAAGAGTGTATGCGATGGCGCGCAAGGATGCTGAGGACGCGCCGGGCGTGGTCACAGGTACCATTTCTCTCTGTGATCATGCTGCTTATGCATTATTCGATCCCGGAGCGACCCATTCGTTTATTTCAGAGCAGTTTGTTAAGTTGGTTGGTATTAAACCAGTAATGCTTGAAAATATGCTCTGTGTCTCGACCCCATTACATGATAGGGTGTTAGTATTGATGGGGTGCCTGGGATGCAAAATTTTGATTGGGGGATAGAGAAGACAGAATTGATTTAGCTGTTTTGGCCATGTATGACTTCGACGTGATTATTGGCATGGATTGGTTGATGAAACAAAAAGCCGTTCTGGATTGCGGCAGTAGGATGATCCAGTTTAATCCGACTGGACATCCTAGGTTTGAATTCCAAGGAAACCGAGGAGGAACCTCGATCCCTTGGATTTCCTCGCTTGAGGTGACTAAGTTGCTTGATGAAGGATGCGAGGGATATTTGGTGAACGTAGTGGATCCGACAGTGACGGAACCTAGATTGGAAGAAATACCCGTAGTGTGTGATTTCCCCGAGGTCTTTCCTCAAGAATTGCCAGGTTTACCGCCGGAACGGGAAGTAGAATTCGTAATAGAGTTGGCCCCAGGTACCGAGCCAATCTCTAAGGCTCCATATCGGATGTCCTTATCAGAGCTGAAAGAATTGAAAGTCCAGATGCAGGAATTACTGGATAAGGGGTTTATTCGTCCTAGTGTGTCTCCATGGGGAGCACCGGTCCTGTTCGTGAGGAAAAAGGACGGGACACTGAGGTTATGTATAGATTATAGGCAGTTGAATCAAGTAACCGTGAAGAATAAGTATCCACTGCCGAGGATCGACGACTTGTTCGATCAATTACAAGGAGCTGTGGTGTTCTCCAAGATTGACTTGCGGACTGGTTATCATCAGTTGAGGATTCGTAAGGAAGACATACCCAAGACTGCTTTTAGGACGAGATACGGGCACTATGAATTCACCGTGATGCCCTTTGGCTTAACGAATGCCCCTGCAGCTTTCATGGACCTGATGAATAGAGTATTTAAGGAATTCCTAGACCAGTTCGTCATCGTGTTCATTGACGATATACTGGTGTATTCAAAGAGTCCGGAGGAACATGTAGTGCATCTGACTGAAGTATTACGAACCTTGAGGGAGCACGCACTTTACGCCAAGTTCAGTAAGTGTGAATTCTGGCTTAATAAAGTGGTGTTCCTAGGACACATAGTCTCAGGAGATGGTATTTCTGTGGACCCTATGAAGATTGAAGCTGTAACAAAGTGGCCTAGACCGACTTCCGTGACGGAGATTCGGAGCTTTCTAGGTTTAGCTGGCTATTATCGGCGTTTCGTGGAAGGATTCTCAGCTCCAATGACACGACTACTTAAGAAAGAAGTCAAGTTTGAGTGGGATGACAAGTGTGAACGAAGTTTTCAGGAGCTGAAGCTTAGGTTGACAACCGCCCCAGTGTTAATAATTTCGACGGGCCCAGGAGGATTTGAAGTTTACAGTGATGCTTCACTGAGAGGACTTGGTTGTGTGCTAATGCAGCACGGTAAAGTGGTTGCATATGCGTCGCGTCAATTAAGACCACATGAAATGAACTACCCGACACATGACTTGGAATTGGCTGCAATTGTTTTTGCACTCAAGATTTGGAGGCACTATTTGTGCGGGGAAAAATTCCAGATTTATACGGATCACCAGAGCCTCAAGTACCTATTTTCGCAGAAAGACTTGAACATGAGACAACGCCGATGGCTGGAATTGTTGAAGGACTATGATTGCGACATCATGTACCATCCTGGAAAGGCGAACAGAGTAGCGGATGCGCTGAGTCGCAAGTCCAGTATGGCGCACATAATGATCAAAGGATGGACTTTGCTGGAAAGTCTGAGGGACTCAGAATTTAAGCTTGAATTGAGTCAGATATCTAGTCTGTTGGCCACGTTAAGAATCGAACCGGAAATTCAAACCAGGATCAAGGCTCTGCAATCCACGGATCAAGAAATTCAAAGGATCGTGGAAATGGATGCCGCTATGAGAAAGACCGATTTTCAAGTGTCGGACGATGGGATTTTGAAATTTAGAGGAAGATGGTGTGTACCTGATGACATTGAGCTCAAGGAAGAAATTCTAAGAGAAGCTCACCGCAGCAATTATAGTATCCACCCTAGTAGTACGAAAATGTACCAGAATCTGCGACAGCATTATTGGTGGAATGGAATGAAGAAAGATGTAGCCAAGCATGTGGCCAAATGTCTGACGTGCCAACAGGTGAAGGCACAACACTGCAAGCCTGGAGGATTGCTACGACCGTTAGAAATCCCAGAATGGAAGTGGGAACATATCACCATGGATTTTGTAACAGGGCTATCGAGAAGCCAGAGAGGACATGATTCTATTTGGGTAATAGTGGATCGACTTACGAAGTCAGCGCACTTCTTAGCAGTGCGAAAAGATTTTGAACTAGAACGATACGCAGAGCTGTACGTGAGACAGATCGTCAGACTACATGGAGTGCCGGTGACGATCACCTCGGATCGTGACCCAAGATTTACGGCGAATTTCTGGAAAAGTCTGCAGACGGCTTTGGGAACGAAGGTACAATTCAGTACAGCTTACCATCCACAGACAGATGGTCAATCAGAAAGGACGATACAGACCCTCGAAGATATGTTGAGGGCTTGCGTGCTGGATTTCCAAGGTAAATGGGAAGAACAACTACACTTGGTAGAGTTTGCATATAATAACAGCTATCAGCAGAGCATTCAGATGGCCCCATTTGAAGCCTTATATGGCAGAGCATGCAAGACTCCTGTATGCTGGGACGAAGTTGGTGAGCTAAGTATTACTGGCCCCGAGTTGATACAGCAAACAGTGGAAGCTGTCGAGATCATTAGAGAAAGGCTGAAGACAGCACAAAGTCGCCAGAAAAGCTATGCCGATCGGAGACGCCGACCTCTGGAATTCCAAGTTGGAGATCACGTCTTCCTTAAGGTGTCACCTATGAAAGGGCTATCCCGATTCGGTAAAAAGGGAAAGTTAAGTCCGAGATTTGTCGGACCATTTGAAATCCTGGAAAGGATTGGCGATATGGCCTATCGGTTGGCATTGCCGCCCAATCTGTCTCAGGTACATAATGTCTTTCACGTGTCGATGTTGAGAAAGTACGAGCCTGATCCGACACATGTCCTGAGATATGAAGAGATAGACGTGGACGACAGAGTGTCGTACGTGGAGAGACCAGTCAGAATTGAGGACCGAAAAGATCGAGTACTGCGGAATAAAACCATCCCGATGGTCAAGGTAGTCTGGGAATACCATGGGACAGAAGGCGCTACATGGGAAAGCGAAGAGGCCATGCGTCGTCAACACCCCCATTTGTTTGAGGAGCAAGTTTAGAGTATAAATTTCGGGGACGAAATTTTTGTAAGGGGGGAAGAATTGTAACATCCCGAATTTTGACCCGTTACCGGGACCAATAATGTGTATATTAATTCTCGTTTGATTTTAGTAAGTCTCGCCCAGAGCTGATCACTCTCGGGATACTAACCAATAGGGTATGGCTAACTAGAAAGTGGTACGTGGATCAGGGACTCGATCTCGAATCGAATACCGGTCTTAAGAAGTAATGAGAAAATATTTTGAACCAATATGAATCGATCTTAGGAAAGGCAACGGGTTGGATTTAACCAAGGCCAACGACGTGCAATCGGATCGCAGGTGATTCTGCAAGACCGAAAGTACTCGTGGTTAGTCAATCCTAAGCCTGAACTGTATGATCGTGATTCTCGGGACTAGCAATAGATTCTCATTCTCTCAAAGGACGGAATCGTCGTGATTCAGATAACCCTAGGTCGATACGCGTACACTCTAAACAGCCACCCGTTAGTAAGAGATCCTAAAATTGAAAACCGAGCGAATTTTGAGCACGAGATTAGGCCCGGATTGGGATATCGATTTTCGATGGCTTAAGAGATTAGTTTTGGAGTTCTGACGTCATTCTACGCTGGCCACGCACATTTTGAGCGAATATGGTTAAAAATCAGATTTTTGGTCCGGGGTCAGAAAATTACGGTTTTGCCCTCGGGAAGCAGAATTGGATTCGGGGGCCGTATGAGATTATTTCTCGAGACGGACATCATTTTGGAGTGGCCACGCATGCCAGGAGTCATTTTGGACAAAAACTGGAATTTCGACAAAAATTAGAAAATAATATTATTTTATTCCCGAAACTTTGCAGTCGATTTTCGGGGGCTTAAAATGTGAATTTCGCGATTCCGACGCCATAATATGTTGGCCACGCATATACGGAACGCGTAGGTGCAAAAATTGGAATTTTGACCCGGGACCGGAAAATTACCAAATTGCCCTTGGGCCCGTTTTTGATAATTCCGAATTTTGGCCATTGGGGGAAGTTAACTAAGGCTGATTAGGGCTAACTCAGGTCTGGTTAGCCCATGGTTAAGGGCTTTTGACCCTTTTGCCCATGCATTATTGGATAAGAAGCATTTCTAGCCCTTGGATGAGGGGCAAAATGGTCATTTTGGCTAAGATTTTGACACTTGGACTCCACTCACCAGACCTTGGACCAGTTTTGACCTTCTCTCTCTCTCCTCTCCCCCTCATTTCTCCCGATTTCTCCTCTTCCTCTTCTTCTTCTTTGTTTTTTTTTCTTCTACCGTGGGCTTTCTGCTGGTCTGGTACTGTTCACGCCGGAACAGTACCCACCGCCGGAGCTGCTAGCCACCAGCCACCGCCTAGTACCACCACAGCCACCCACAGCCCCGTTTCCAGCCTAAAACAGTGAAGAAACAGCAGCAAATCGTCATTTCCGTCGTCGCCGTGACCGCCGGCTTGCACCCGGAACGCCGCCGTCGATCCTTACCGCGCGTCGGTGATCGACCGCCCGTTCCCGTCGTCCCGAGTCGCTAATAGGCGAGTATAAACCCCTAAACCCCTAATTAGTTTGATTGTGCATTTTTAGGGGTTAATTAGGCCTAATTGGGGTTTAATTAGGCTTAATTGTGTGTGGGATGTTTTGTATAGGTCATTAGGACCTAATGAGATGGTTTAATGGTGGATTAAAGCCTAAACAACCCTCTGTTCTGGTACTGTTCACTAAGTACCGAAAATGTGCAATTTTGTCTAAGTTTTGTACTAAGTGAATTCAATGGTTAATGACTTAAAATTGGACTTTTTATGGGCTAATTAGGCTTAATTGAAGCTTAATTATGTGTATTTAGTGGTTGGATGGTTAGGGTAAGTGATTAGGCCCTAATGAGATGGTTTAAAGGTAGTTTAGTGCCTAAATGTTAATCTGCCCTGGTACTGTTCATACAGAACCGAAATTGTGCATTTTAGGGGTGAAATTGGGCTTAATTAAGCTTAAATAAGGCTTAATGATTTGAGATTTTGTGTAGGATGTTTAGGGGACTTCATTAGGGCTTAATGAGGTGATTTAGAGGTGATTTAATGGCCCTAAAGTGTGCTGTCCTGGTACTGTTCATTCAGAACCGAATTTGTGCAATTTGCCTAAGTTGTGTATTAAATGGCTATTAAGGAAAAACATGGAATTAAATATTATAAAGGGCAAATTGGGAATTGTTGGAACCCTATGGGTGTTGCCATATTTAAGAGTTTATTGGCTAGGTTCGATTAGGTGTGACGGGCCTTAAACGTCTTGAATCACATGGGAAGAATTGTGCGGTTTGAGTGTCGGGTTGGAAGGATTAAAATGAAATGAGTTGTGGGTGCCGATAATGCGTGGAATTCATTGAATTTATATTTAAAAGTACATAGCGCGTTGGCATCGACTATTGACTCAAATTCCATTTCTCGTGATCTATATTAGTTAATATAGATTGAAAGTGCTAAATGATGCACGTGTATAAAATAGTGAGATTTGTTGGCCTACGGGTCGTTTTAGATCGTGGCCTTCGGGTCGGGCCCTCGGGTCGAAATAAACTGTGGCCTTCGGGTCGGGCTTTCAAGCCAGAGCATCTATTGGCCTTCGGGTCGGGCCTACGGGTCGATTTATCAAACTGTTGGCCTTCGGGTCGGGCCTACGGGTCGAAATATTCAAACTGTGGCCTTCGGGTCGGGCCTACGGGTCGGCATATCCAATTGTGGCCTTCGGGTCGATATAATTGCACATGAGTTAAGTGATATCAAATGCCTAACCTGCAGGGCTATGAGACAATATATTGGGCTGTGAGCTCGGGTGAATTAATTTGTTTTACTGGTTCATTGTTAGATGCGTTTTATTCACCCTTCTGGAGGTGCACATTAGCCTAGTTTAGGATTAGAGGTTTGTACCTGCTGAGATTTCTCACGGTTGTGGTAAAACCGATATTTCAGATCTCCGGCCATGAATTTTGGGGCCGAGGAGCAGGATCCCAAACCCGAGACAGAGTCTGAGGCTATGAGTTCAGAGGAGGAGCCAGAGCAGTCCGAGACGTCTGGATCTGACCCCGACTAGATATCCTAGGGCAGACCTCAGTTTTTAGAAGCAAGGGCCGATACCTTTTGACTGTAGCCCTCCGGTTGTTAGCCCGATCCCCTAGGCCATCGATCCCTTTTTGTTTTAGTGGCCTTTTTGTTGTATCTCCTGTTTATAGACGGATGTTGTATGTAAGTCTTATAATGAATGTATATATTGTTTTAATAGTTCGTAATTTGTTATCTCTTGCTATTCATGGTTGCTTTTAAATTGTCTGGGTGTATATATATTTCTATTATATATACGTCGTTTCCGCATGAGGCGTGTATTCTCTGATGTTGGTTTTTGGGTCGGTGTCGTAACCTGGGAGCGTCACACCACATTGCGACCTGTACGTGGGATGTTAACGCTTCGTGGGGTGTGGGGCGTGACAGTATTCATCCTTTGGGGTGGCATTATTTAGATCCCGAAAATCAATGCAAACTCTCAGTTTTCCATTTTTCTTTTTCACAGGAACAATATTTGAAAGCCACTCAACATACCTTGCTGTTTCAATAAATTTTGCCTTCAGCAGCCTTTTCATTTCTTCTTTGACTTTACCGACCACATCTGGAGCAAATCTTCTTGCTAATTGTTTATGTGGACGAAACCCTTTCTTGATTGGAAGGCGATGTTCTACAATATCTCTTGACAAATCAGGCATTTCATGATAGTCCCATGCAAAGCAATCTTTGTACTCTTTGATCAAGTTAACCAATTTATCTTTCATGCCCCCTTGCAAAAGCGTACTTACATACACTGGGCGGAAAAATCCAGGCTCTCTTATATCAACCTCTAACAATGGATCTTGAGCCTCCATTGTTCTGTCTTCTTTGACCAACAACTCTTCCCATTCATCAATACAATCTGAGGCTTCAACATTTTGCTTTGCCATTTCCGCCAAATGTGTGAAGTACCTTTCACAAACTTCTTACAATACGCACTTGTTTTCCATAAAGAATGTGTAATTCTTCTAATGCCAAGATTGACTTGGGGATCCATTCAGCTTTCCTATCCCCGAAGCGGCAATAAGCAAGGGATTGCGGATCTATCTTTGGTAATTCAATAGCACAACGCTCATGTAAACAATCCCGATGTTCTTTACAAATGTTAGTCCATCTGATTGAAGCATATCCCGAATCTGCCTCAACATATTCCACTTTCTCACCATTCCAAAATGCCAATATTTGATGTAAATTTGAAGGTACACACTGATTAGAGTGTATCCAATCTCTTCCAAGCAACAGATTATATGAACCATCGGATTCTACTACAAAGAAAGTCATTTCAGACGACTTGGACCCATGGCTAAATCAAGAACTATTGCTCCCTTGACTTTAGTAACTTCCCCAAAAAAAATCAGATAACTGAACATTAGATGGGATGATGTCATTGCCATCTTTCCCTAATTTCTTGAAATATTTATAAGATATGAGGTTCAAAGTAGCTCCAGCATCCACAAAGATTTTACCGACAGACCTACCATTAACCCTTCCTGAAACAATCAAGGATCTTAAATGTTTCGCTTTTTCAGAAGGTACCTTATCAAACTTGATGGTTTCTTTGTCGGAAAACTAAAATTTAGCCATGGCCGTCTCTTTTTCTGAAATGTGTTTGATGTCTTCTTCCACCATCAAATTAGTTCCATACTTCGCTGGAAATCTAGCGTTAACCATGTTTATCCGTACTGGAGAACCATATTTCTTCCATATCTTGGAATAGCCAGTTCGGTAACTTCTGCTATCTTTTTGTGACAATTTAGGATCCAAGTCTTTTTGTTCCACCTTCCCTTGTTGCTTTGGATTGAAAGCTACAGTAATCTGCCCAAAATTAATTGTCTGTGGAACCTGAGCAACTCCTTTTTCCCTTTTCATTTCGATGTGAGAGCTACTTCCCAAATTACCTGGTTCTGGTTTACTCTGGTCTTTTTCATTGAGATTTCTTTTCCAGACCCAATTGCCTTTCCTGCTGACAGATGTGAAAGGCAAACCTTGCCTTGCCATACCTTTAGCTTGGCCATTCTCAAAATTTCTTTGCCTATTTCTTATTCGTTGGAACGGCCTCTTAATAGTTCTATAAGATGTGTGTCCCGGCGATTTAACTGTTGACCATTTTCCTTCACGAGGATCATACGGCACCTTAACCATTTTTCTTCCGTGGATTTCCTGAGATTTTAATGGAGTTGGATCATCAAATTCATCTCCCCAACCGGTTGGCTCAACTAGCAATGATGGAGGTGGATAATCGTCCGTATTTCCATAATAGACCACATAGTCAAACTTCCCACTAGGTTCTCTAAGCAATCCGACTTTGGGATCACCTTCCTTATATCGCTGCCATAAACTCTTTTTCTTTGCAGGCTTCGGTAATGTTTCATTTTCTTCTTGAACTTGCGTAATCGACTCTCGAATTAGGGGGGCTAATTGAGATGAACCAGGGTGATATTCCTTCTTCTCATGCCTATGACCAGCATCTTTTCTTTCAAGCACATGTGCTGTCTGTCTTGGGTACATTTTCTCCTCCCTTGTTCGTACCGAAGAGTTTTTGGTAGCTACAATTTCAGATTTTACCCGTGATCCACTTATCCTGCGAACAAATGATCCCGATCTATATCTCCCTCTTATTCCCCTCATGTATTGGAACTTGGGAAACTCCTGATCTAATTCCCGATCTTGCCTAGTCAGCTCCTAGTGACAACGAGTGCAAAGTTGTTTGTTGTCATCATCTATCGTCTCTTGTATATTAACCATGCTGATAATTTCCGGGAAAGGATTTGTATCTACTTCCATTAAGGCCTTGCCTTTGTCTTCGGCAAATTTAATTTTGTCTTGGCGAATTGCCTCTTGGATTGTCTTTCTAAACACAATGCAATTTATTGTATCATGAGTTGTAGAGTGATGCCATTTGCAATATCTCTTATCTGCTATCTCCTTCTTTGACGGGATTACTTGTCCTTCAGATAATTTGATCATTCCATCTTACAACAGTAGGTCTAATATTTCATTTAACTTGTAGATATCAAAGGAATAGTTATTTATCTCCTTAGCCTTGAACTTGGATACATCTCTCGCCCTGGCCGGTTTAAGTGCTGGGCACACATATGGTTTTTCAAGTACCATAGTTGCTACGACTATCTCATTCTCCTCTTCGGCTATCCCTCCATGTTCGGTACTTTCGATAAATGCAACTGCCTGTTGATTGTCCTTATTCGGCTTCTTATCTTTCTCCTTCAATAAGTGTTCATACTTAGAAACCCGAGCGTTTAACTGAAAGAGATCGTCAAAGGCTTGTCCTTCAAATCGTTCTTTAAGGTTAAACCTCAAGCCGTTAAAAGCCAAATCTGTGAACTCCTTCTCAGTGAGTGACGTTAAACATCGGTTTCTGGATTTCTTGAAACGGGCAATAAAATGATCTACTGTTTCGGCATTATATTGATACATCCTAGCCAAATTGGCTACCGTTACCTCTAGTACCGTTCGGTAAAACTGAGAATGAAACTGTCTTTCCATCTTAGCCCATGTTTGAATAGAATTCGCAGGCAAATTTGTATACCAAGTAAACGCTGTTCTTGACAAAGACAATGGGAACAACCTTAATCTTAGATACTCATTAGTTCCAGCTTCTCTACATTGTGCCAGGAATCGACCCATATGTTCTACGGTTGACTGATCTTCCTCTCCAGTAAATACAGCAAGTCGGGCATCTTGAAACCCCTTGGATATGGTATGTTATCAATCCAATCGGGATGTGGCTTCCTATATACTGGCCTTGGCAATCCTCTCTCTGCTCCTAATTGTTGCATCACTAATTCTGCAACTCTATCTAGGTTCCATGGCCTTAAATTTTGCTGGCCTAACGAAGGATCTTGTCTCCTAGGATCAAACTGTTGAGGTCGATTCACCCCTTACTGCTCCATGTTAAAATTAACGAGTGGTGGTGGCCTATAAAGACGGTTTTCTATCACATGAGGATACGGTTGAGGCACAGGTGGTTTGATATGGTCAGCATTAGGCATATTTACTGGTGGAGGTACATTCATCACTGGTGGTGCATTTGTGACCATGGGATTAACCAAATTAACATCATTCGGGACATTTTGAAGAACATTATAAGCCCTCACACCGTTCATAAGGTTTATAGGGGTAGGATTCTCTGGCCTTGGTATAATTCTAACAGGAGGTTGAGAATTTGATCCTCCATTGCCGTTATACCCTATATGAGGAGGTCCCGAAGTTGGTGGAAACAATGTTGCCCCAAGAGGATTTGCATGAAAGGACGGAACTTGAGAAGATGAACTGGGACATGATATTACCTCATTTATAGCATTGACCACCATGGGTTTTATTACATCCGTCACATATCGCACTATATGGTTGGTAAGCTCGTTCTGCTGTTCTTCAAATAGCCTTTTCATCGTGGCTACCAAGGTATTATCTGGTGCCAACGCGCGGGCTTGTTCTTCAGTTAATTGCCGAGGAATATCGGCACTTTCTTCTACTTGATTAGCCGCAGAATGCTCAGAACGTGCTCCCTCAACTGGATTGTTGATGTTACCCATTGGTATTCCTTCAAATTGCCTGGTTCTCACCATTTCTCTAAATCTTACCACGCGAGTCCCACTGGGCGTGCCAAAAAGATGTTCGCTCGTTTCACGAGGAATATCCTTCACCGAAACTTCGGTTTTCGATTTTTATTAATGTAGGTTCTGTGGTTTGATTACTAGGAGAGTTGTGGCGAAAAATAAAGTGTGACACGTGATTGTATGGAATGGATAGAAATCAGATGGATTGAAAATGGATCTGGGATCAACAGAGTTCCAAACCACATTACAATACTCTTATGAAAGCTGTAAAGGACTCGAAAGTTAACTAAAGCTACAGGAAACTATAAATTCAGGAAGTAAATATGCATAGGAAACTAAAGTGCAGATAAGCTTGAGTGTTTTTGAATTATTGTTCGTGTCTCCTCTCTTTTTTTTTTCTCTGAGTATTTGTATCTCCTCCTATCCTGCAACTGCTCGTCGGTTACTTCCATGTTTTCAAACTTTGAATATTTTGGCCCTTCCAATAACTGCCTTTTCTAACCACATTTTTCCAGTTTTATTGTCCGCCAAAACTTGATCTCAACCGCTAAGATGATTTCAAATCTGGGCAAGTAACTTCCCATAATATGCTCATGCTCATTATCCCCACTCCTGCTCATAACATCTTGCTGTCGTGATTTACATGGCTGGGCTGTGATTCTTCAGTGTATTCTCGAAGTGTGAACCTCCCGAATTTCGGGAAAGAGTCGTTGCCCTGAGGCATAAATATTCCAACGTCCCGAACTATAACTCTCCATATTTCGGTAAATATGCATATTTTCAGCAATTACCGAATTCGGGACACGATGCCATTCACACTTGCTTCTCAGCATGTTTCCGAATTTGGTCCAGATGTGTTTCGGAAGATGGCTGATTTCCATTATACGCCAGATTCGACATTAAAGCCGATTCGACATTTATGTCGATTCTTATTTTGGTGTCAACAGAAAGCTTCTGGGGAGATCTTATTTCACAATTATTAGAATTTTTTTCAAGCAATTAGAAAGTAAATTTGCAAAATGCCTTGGATCAACATCTATTGCCTTAGATGTAAAGCACATGTAGTTTCCGCTTCTGGAAGAGATAATGATACTAGTTATCTGCGAAATTTTATCAAAGTGCAATATGTGAACTTTTAATTTATTCCATTAAATAACCATTGACTATATTTGCAATACCATCCCAGAACTTTCAGTTGCTTCAATTTCATACTACAATTGGATCTACCTAATTTCCATATTCAATAAGCATAAGTTGTACATTCAAACTTATGGAGCGGTTAAACTAGTAAAACTGGATAGATTTCAAATTTTCTTACACATAATCCATTCTCACTTCATTAAGCGTCAAATTTTAGGACATTTGAACCATTCTAAATTGACATTTACTTAGGCCATTGCATTATCTTGGGTAATGAGAAGATTAACCTGACTGTGTGCACCCACCCATGGGTTGCTCAGTTGGTTAGAGCGTACTTGGGATTGTGTAGTTAGGCGCACTGGTCCCAGGTTCGATTCCCCAGCTGAGCGCTTGTGATTTAAGTGGGGGGCCATGGCGGTGGGTTGCTGTGCTAGTCTCCCCCGAGGAATAGTCGAGGTGCGCGCAAGCTGGCCCGGACACCTCGGTTACCAAAAAAAAAAAAAAAAAAAAACCTGACTGTGTGCGTATCTTTACCATTTAAATTGTTGTCAAACCTGTCAAAAGCTGGAGCTGGTTTCAGCATCATCCCTCTTCGGCTCCGCACTCATTGTCGCCACCATTGCCTCTACATGTTCGCTTCGTGAAGGTGCCTAAATTTTTCGTAACTCCTCGTTGTTGGACACGTGGGATTCTGCGCATCTCTCTTTCCCGTCTCAATGATTGTCTGCTGGTAGACTTTAAGCTAAGAAATTTCACTTACAAATGTCTCATCCCGAAATTTGAAAATCTGGACAGCAACAAAATCAATTAAATCTAAACAAATCAAGAAGTCTCGCTCTTCTTGAGGCAGTTACCACCAAGTTACGACACAAAGATCCGTCACTTTGCGGCAAATCGATGAAGAAATTCCCAAGGTCAGCACCCAAAATCACGCATGTAGCAATTCAGCGATTCTCCCCTCCATTTTGCTTCAAATTGGTTTCAATTTTCCTTCTTTGTTTTCTCTAATGGCCGTATATGGGGGAAGAGGACGACTTGATGGATTGCCACTTGTCCCTTTTCTCCACTAATTTTTCATGCCATATAGATTGGCTGGCCACTTTAACTTTGGGTTTAAAAAGAATTCGCAGTTTCTTTCTATAGGAGTCTAATTGCTACAATTATTGTTAGTTTGGGCCCCGCAAGTTTGTAAAATACCTGGGCCGCTTATGCAAATTCCAGACGAGTTTATTTTAGGTCCTACATAGAAAATCAATTTCTATGTCATTTCAATCATGTATTCGTGCACTTATCATCACAACCACGTAAGACCTCGATTAAGCATCGATATGCGACTCGTTGTTAAAATTTCGGATATCACACTTGCATAGTATATATGCAGAAAACAACTTGTCGATATCCATGCCAAAAGCGTGAAGGGCCCGAGCATCTCTCGATCAATTATGGATACTCGTTTGCGAAATAAAACTCTCTACCTTTTCACATATTTTACCAACACCAACATGCAATTAAATTACGTATTTAATTGGTTTGCATAATCAGACTTTCCCACGCTTAAATTTCGTGTCAACAGCTACTGTCAGTCAGTACTAGTAGTTTGTGAACTTTTATTGATGCGTAGAGTCGTAATAAAATTTTAAATTTGTTCAATTAAATCATAATTACTAATGTGCAATGTCTTTCGAGAACTTTTAGTTGGTCCGCTTATGTCCCTAATATATTTTAACATGTTCATTGTCATCCTAGCATTAATTAATTTGAATAAACTATGGCATGGACACCAAATTAATAAAGCTGATGTTTGATGGAGAATCCGTGGATTTGGTGCATGTCCGGCTTATTTACTGCTGCTTCTGCTCTCCTGGGGTTGGTCTTTTTTGACTCAAATTTGAAAAGAAGAGGTTATAATCGAAGTTTATCTTCCAAACATTGTGTTCGCAAAAATATGTGCTGGACCTGAGAGGGCTGTTAACCTAGATTGCACTTGAAATTTGTGCGTGGTGAAGAGTATCCAGAGAGGGCTAATATTATATTGCACTTGAAATTGTTTGTGCTGAAGACTGTCCATTGCCTTCTCTTTCATTTATGATTGCAAACTCCGGAATTCTCCTGCATGTTTTTGCATCTCACCTTGTTGCTTCAATAACGTGTCAGTTTATTACTTTTGGTCTTTCGTTTTTGTTGCTTCAATAACGTGTCTGTTTATTACTTTTGGTCTTTCTTTTGCTGTTAATGTTTGATGAGTGACTAAGCCCAGCGGTCCAAAAACTCTGAACAGGAAGAGGGTCGAATAGCTTGGCACAAGTTATGCTTGGTTAGGGATCAATTCATGCAACCATCATGTCGCCGAGTTGCCTTCTATGAGATTGTTGAGAATTCTATATGCTGCAACGTGAAAAATCTTATGCTGGATGATGAAGAAATGATAAACTTATCACATGGATTTGAGAGAGAAAATTTTATCTGTGCGTCCTTAGGAATTTCCTCCCAAGTTAGCTTTCCTACACTCACTTAAAATCTTAGAGAGAAAAAGTTTAAAGAGAGAAGCTCTAGATTGTATTTCACATGATAATGAGATGTACAAATGAGGGGAGGAGACCCTTTTATATACAAAGTACAATACTGACCGTATCTGTATATCTCTCCTTAATTTAACGGTGGAGATCGCACCTCTCTATCTCCCAATTAAAGGCCACATCCCTATCAGCCAATAGAATTACAAGAATGAGATACAATTACAATAATGTCCGTCCCCAGGAGTATTCTAGAACAAATCAAGAAAACCCTAAGACTTAGTATCCTTGAGATCTATCTTTTCTTTCATGAAACATTCATGCTCCATCGTTCAGAAAACCTCGAGAACGATCCAATTCTCTAGACCGTGACACGTGCATGTTGGCTTTTTTTTACTTGCTTAAGGTATTTGTTCCTCTCTTGCCTTTTTTAGTTTGATACTTAAGCGATGCTCCTTTTATTTGTCGCTCACTGTGAAAAGCTTGGAACTTCAAGGAGATTTGGTTTCTGATTTACAAAGCAAGGACAGTTTCTGGGGGATTCAAATCGTGCAGTAGCAGTTTTGATTTGACGCGTATTTTTCCAGTAAGCAATCACTCTCTTATTTCTTGAGTTGAAATGGGAACAATGTAAAGAGCGCAGAGCTGGAAGACGGCAACTATGTCTTCTATTGTTCTTGCATAAGGGTATATTGCAACATATTTCATTACTTAAATACGGAGTAAGGTTTATTTAATTACGCTATTAAGTCTCTTTCTTCCCTTTGGTGGGAGTCTGCTCGGGCTGCTAATCACCCGAATCTTATCTAAGCTAATCCATCGCATTATTCACTTTTGAGAGAGCGAGCGACCGATATTTCGATTAAATGTCTCCTCTATCTATTTATATCCTTACCATCTACTTTTTAAATTCACAAGCAACCCATCATCTAAAAAAGATATAAAAAAGAACTGTCCAAATTTCCATTCAAAAAGAAAAATGACCAAAGATATTAGTCTTATGGAATTGGGGGAGTGTGGTCTTTAACGGCCAAAGATTAAACCATATGAGGTGAGAGGACTACTATGCAGAGGAATTTGCTTGAAAGGTAAAGATGTACGGGGGACTCTAAAACTGAGTTTCAGGCTTATAATGTCATTCAGATGAATTTTTTTGGAAGTTTAACAGAGTTTCAACTCTGATGAAAGCTGCACTTGGCAATCAAACTAGCGGGCCATAAAGGGTTTCCTCAGTTTATAGATGCCTTTCCAGTTCTTCTTTTCTTTTACATATTGCAATGATAAGTATTGGGCAAGAAGAAAATCGCAAACCAGGGACAGTGTGCATCTGTCCATGCGTTTAGCTATCAGGTGTGGCCCCTTCACCGAGCTTGAAGAAGAAAACCATTAACCATCTTTTCTGTCTTTTTGGTGTTTCTTTTGTGAGCAATTTTTCTCTTCTTTTAGCCACACAGACTGATAAAGGAGAAAGTCGTTGACCACAATCAAACCTCATTATCCGGATCCATGTAAAAAGAGACTGATTGAAATTTATCGCTCATTGCATTAACACTTCAGATTTAATTAAATATTTTCAGTGAAAAAGGAACAATGCAAGTATCATAACTTTTATACGGTTTTTGTTTGAGTGCCATAACTTTTTTTTTCTCAATAATTTAAGTGCTATCGCTTTTGTGCGATGCTCACTTGAGTGTTTTAATTTTATTTTTCAATCCCTCAAGGACCAAATAATTTCTTAATCAATCACTTGATTGCCATAGTTTATAAAAACAATGTTCACCGCAAGTTGGGGAAAATTGTTGAATCGGTCCTAAACCTAATCGTACAAATGTCAATTCGGTTCTAAACTTTTCAATTTAGTCCTAAGCATTGCGTGAAAATCCAATGCAGTCCTCATGGTCAATTTTCGTCGGAACGGTCGGTGATGACTATACTGCAGCATTGGCAATTTTCGGTGAAAATGGCAAGAATGACTACCCTGAAATTTTGTGCAAAGGTTTACGTTGACACCAGCAAACTTAAAAAAAAAAACCATTTCGTAGGCTCCCTCGCAAAAAAAAGCCACATTCGGGATATCAATGCCTAACGAAACGAGGAACATACCTAACGCCTCATTCTCGGGGCCTTTCGTGCAAAAAACAAAATCCCACGTTCGCTCTGTCGGCATCAATCAATGCGTGCGAGAACCCCGGCAAAACACGGAGCAATTGTAATTCAGCCACTCGAATTCAACCGCAAGTCACCAAAATCGAGAACAGGATCGTTCGATCGGCATAGCAAAAAGGGGACACAAGAAAACCAAGGTTACGCGCCGCGACCGCCAATTCGAATCCAACCACAAGGAACCCAAACCCGCTGGTAAAACAAGGATCGCTGCCGTGAGCGGAAGGAGGGGAAGGAGGGCAGAATCTCGCATACCTCTGATTGATGTTCGATCCGAGCACAGCCGCGCGCGAGAAGGATCAAGCGAGCAAGGAGGAGCGAAGATGAGGGTTGGCGGGAACGAATGGTTTCAAAAAATATATTAATCAAATTATTATTATTATTATTTTAAAAAATTCAAAAATATATATTAATCAAAATATATTTGTTTTTTTTTTTTAAAAGAAGAAGAACAAGGGAAAAGGGGCCGAGCAAGGCCCAGCCCGGCCTCCATTTCCCCTCGATCTCTCCCGGGCCGAGCAAGGCCCAGCCCGGCCTCCTTCCTTCTCTCTCCTTCCTTTTCCTCCTTCCCCACGTTAGTTGCCTGAAGCGGTGGACACTCCACAGCTATGGAAACGGCAGAACGCTCTGCACAGCCAAGCAAAGGAGACGTAGAGCAGAAGGAGAGCAGGCGGAGCAGGTGGCTGGCCGCCATAAAAAGCCAAATTCAGGGGGGAGGAACGAAAAAAGAGAGGAGGGGGGGAGCTCGGTCTGGAGAGGGAGACCGAGAGAGATCCAGAGAGAGATTGAGCGAGACAGAGGACCAGAGAGTTTTTCCGGTGACCGCCGCGCTCTTGCCACGGCCGATAACTCACGGTCGTCATCCCTCCCCCGTCGCCAAGCCTCGGTAGGTTCCAGTCGCCGGTTTTGGTTTTGGTTTTCGATTGGTTTGGGGGTCGTTTTTTTTTGGATCCCGGTTCGACAGCCTCAAGGCGGTCGGCCATGGCCCGACTCGTCTTGGGCTCGCCTCCAAGCCACCGTCGCCGAGCCGGGTAAAGACAGCTCGCGGCCGGCATCCCCTGTTCCGTCGGCCCCTGCTTGCTCTGTTTTCGGGCGTCTCGGACCAGAACTCGCGGCCGTCTGGCTCGCGCGAGCTCCGGCCTTTGTTCCCCTTGTGTTTTGTTCCCGTGGTGTCCTATGTCGTTGGTAGAGAGTTCCGGCATAGGTTCGTGTCTCGGTTAGGCCGGAAAACCGTTGTTTTGTGGATGCACGTTAGTTGTTCGATGAAAATGCTTAAGCAAGATCTAGTTTTGTTTGGTCTTTTTTTGGCCGAGATCGAGTCGTCCGTGCGTGTCGCGTTCGATGGTGGCGTCCCTGTGATGTTTAGCGTTCCGGGCGTCGGTCCTTTAGTCGTCAGCCGCGACCTAGCCGCCGCCGTCGTTTTGTTCGGTTTTGACCATGGAAGGAACCCTCGGCCGGTGGCGTCAAAGCCGGCCGGGGAATGGCGGTCCAGTGGGGGCCGGGCCGTCGGCCTGAGGTGGCGCCAAGGCGACGCCGGAGTGGCGTGCCGCCAGGCCGAGACAGGCGGCGCGGACGTCACCGCCAAAGTCCCGCGTCGGGCGGGCAGGGAAGGCAGAGCGTCGTCGGGTCTGTGAGGGCGAGTCGGGCGGAGTCGGGTCGGATCCAAGTCGGGTAAGGAGTCTGACCCGGTTCCTTTTTGGGTATTTCGGGTTGGGCCAGAAAAATAAAAAGTGGGCTTGGTTAGATTAGAAAATAGGTTTGGGCCGGGCTTTTCTTTTTATTTGTTTTTTAGGGTTGACCAGACTTGGGCATATTCACTGAGCCCAGTCCAGTCAAGGACACGGACCGGCGCACCCCCGGATCGGATGAGATCCGACCCGGGTCCGTTTATATTATAATAATATATATAATATTATTATTATAATATAAAAAATATTTAAAAATTTAAAAATTTTGAAAATTCAAAAGAAAATAGTCATTAGGCTTTGGAATTGCCTTTTCTTGCATGTTTTGCATAATTAATTACCATGCCTAATCCTACCAAAAAACATGCCATATTGAAATCCACGTCGTTTGCTTAGCACGTTTAGAATTGCGTGTTTAATTCAACTTTGCATATGGCCATTTAGAGGCATGTTAGGCTGTTTTGTGCAATTCCGATGCATTAATTGTCGTTTCCTTAGCCTGTTTAGGATCAAAACCCTAGGATTCACAATCAATAGGAAGATTAGGTACCGAAAGGGTATTAGTTAACTAACTAATGTAACCAAATTTTCAGACTCATTTAATCCATGGTTCGTAGAAGTAACACAATTCTCTTATTGCTTTTGCCTTACTTGGGTGTCTAATTGATCGACTGTAAATTGATTAGTGACGACTGCTAGATAAAAATCACTTATAGGTTAAAAACCTAAATCACAAGTCGCGATATGGTATGTGCTTGGGAGAGCTCGAGTTAAGTCTCAAACTTAGACTTAGCGCACGCCAGGCTAGCCCCACATTTCCTTGCAAAAAGGGTAGTCGCGACAATTTGGAATTAAATTGCAAAATTTGAAAGTTTAGAATTAAATTGACAAAAAATTATGACATTCAAGTGATCAATTGAAAGTTATGGTACCAGGTGAGCGTTTTTTAGAAGTCGTAGTACTCTAGTGATCGAGAAAACGATTTTGGTCTCAAGTGAGCCTAATGGAAAAGTTATGTCACTTGTGATATCTTTATTTGTATATCATATATTGAAAGCCTTTATGTGGTAGTAGATGGTGATTTTGTTGTCCATGGAAAATGTACAAGAGTTTTGAAATGAAAGCTTGCTAATTGCCTCAATAATAACTTTAATTGAGAGCTATGCTCCTTGTTTTAGGAATTTTGTCTAAGTGACATGTTGCAAGTAACATGCATCGTCCGAAGTAATGAAAACAATAGTTCGAAAAAACAAATACAAAATGTCCTGTGCGAGTGGACCATGGTTGAAATTGTTGAATAGAAATTATAAGTAGGCAAAAAAGTTTACCATTCCATAAATCAATCAACTATCAAAAGGACAGTGACAAACATGACTTGGGTAATAAAAAGGTTATGTAGCTACCAGCCCATTGCGTAGCTTGTAAAAGTTCATTATTTTAGTTTTTATTTTTGCTGTTCGAGATATTTAAGTTGTTGATTACACAAGTCACCTCTCTTGCCATTGAAATAGATAAATTTAAAAGTTTTAAAAATCAAAATTAATTGTGAAAACCATAATTTTATATGAGGTGATATATTAGTTTCTAAAAGGTATCGTGTCCATATAATCCTTTACCATTGAATTGGAATGCAATAAATCTTAGTCATTCAACAAATTCCGCTGTGATTTTTTTTACCTTTCAATCTAATGTTGAAGGTTTCGGACTTTATCCGACCTGTTGTGTGTAACATGATGAGAAGGTTCCTTCGTCATAGAATTACATGTACGTAAATCTTCGAATGGGGACGGACTTAGTTTGGGTCCTTCACGTGCAACATGATGTGAATCCATGACTCACAATGAGGAGCTAGGCCCATGAAGACCGCAAAAGTAAGTCAAAAACCTTGATAATAGAAAAAAGGAAAAGATAGCTTTAAAGTGATAGCATGATAACTCCTTCCAATTGGCTCAGTGATTGTCACTGCTTTAATTATTGGCTTCAATCAGATTATTAAATGAATAGCTTTGAGCCAAGAATAACATAATCAGACCATTTGAAAGGGTGGGATTCAAAAGGAGGTGAAAAAGTTAAAGGACTTCATCATCATGGCCCTCCCCATGATCAAGACAAATTGATTGGAAAAAAGAAAACTGGGGCAAAAGAATAGATAAAGCTGATGTTGATTTTGTTGTTTATGAGGATTTGATGTGCTCATGCGTTGACGAGTGTTTTAGGAGGTGAAGACTGGTTGACCAAAAACAGAGAGAAGAACCGAACTCATTGGTCGCGCTACTTTTGGAATGTAAATCTCACAAAAAGAAGAATAAAAAATTACTTTTGGGAAGAGAGAGCTCCATTGAGCCAGAGTCTTGGAGTTAGTGAATATTTTTGGGACTCTTGTTTATCATATTAGCTATGCCCACGGAGCTTAGGAAAATCGAAATATGAACCGACGACACGTGACCCCTACGCACGGAATGTCGGGGGTCCCGCTGCCCGAACAATGGGCAATTGCTATGGGATCAAAAAGATTCGAATAGGCTTGGGCTTTGGGCCCATTTTAAGTTCTATTTATTGTACTCGTAAGAGAGATAATTGTGACGAGTGGTTGTGGTTATAAAATCTAAATATCATAGTTGAATCCTTTTGTAGGACGTAACCCTATTTTGGGGTGAACCTAGGTAAACTCGTGTGTCAATTTTTTTTATTATCCGTGTGATTGTTTTGATTCTGTTTAGGATATAACCCATCACAGAGGCTTGTGAAAGAGCTAATTTTCTACCGTGCCGTGACCTGCTTCTTGGCCCTGGCATTGAAAGTCCAACTTGGACAAGAGTTCCTACAGCATAATATGCAAATCATTGCATACTCGAAGAATGAATTGCTGTTGTATTAAAGTGTCTTCATTCCAGGTTGCATGTGTATTAGTACTATATTAACATTGGATGAAAGAGGACGGGGGAGCCTGTCGCCGCCCCTACTTCACTCGCGTCTTCCCCCTACGACCCATATTCGAGGCCTTCCGAGAGCTTTGCTAAACTCACCTTGCTCATGTTGAGATGTGAAGTTACTACTTTCAACTTCGGACTCCAATTTAATCTTTTGAAACTGGTAAGAACTTGCTAGCTTAGGAACATATCCATTTGTCATTAGTGGTTCTTGTTGCTTCCCGGTCAAATGTTTCAGCTTTCAACTTTGAAAGACATCTTAACCGAAGGAGAATCCATAATCAAAGGGTTTTCTGCACGGCAATTTCTTGCCTGACAAGTTTGACTTTGATCGAAGTCGCGCAATCTTATGCGATGGTTCAGCATCATGGCGGCAACCGGTTAGTTAGTCAGTCGCGGGGATATTTACATTATGTACAAATCTATTAAGCATCATTTTTATTGAGTTGACAAACAAAATAGCTGCAAAAAACTTCTCTCTCTTCGTTGTCACCGTGCAATAGATTTAGCACGAAAATCTTATTCTATTCTAACTTAAGTGGGAAAGAAGTGTTTTCAACGAGCAAGGAGTGCCATTTACCATGTCCTATACCCATCTCGTATATCCCCACATTGGATGTGTGCCACTCTCCCTCTCTCTCTCTTTGTCCATCAGACTTGTTAGTAATTTTGTACGAGGGGGGGCAGCATCGGAAACACTACCTAACGCCCGGCCAGAGGGTGGTGGCCCCCTTTGACGCACTTGATAAAAGAAAGAGAACTTTTAACCACTTTGTTTTGTTATCTTTTTTCGTTATCCTTTCATGTTACTCTTTCTTGTAGTATCCTTATCTCTCTTTTGCATGTCGTACTTTATAAGAAAAATGATAGATGGTCATTGAATATTAGTAAGTTTTTTAAATTTTTGTACGTTATCGTATTTTATATAAATAGTATGACATGACAAGTACGGTTACGAGTTTCGACTTTTTCCAATAGATCATAGAGGTAGAGGTATTCATTGGGGCTCAAATCTGGGGTTTGACCTAAAATTTTTACCTAAGTCAGGTCCGTCATTAAGTTTGGCTCGGGCCCAACAGGTGGAACGCGATAGATTCCATGACTCACGAGGAGGAACTAGGCCCACGAAGACTAGAAAAAGTAAGCGACAGACTTGTCAAGAAAAGAAAAAAAAGGGCACCACAGCTTAAAAAGATTGAGGACATTGCATCACGAGGACCCCTTCCCATTGGATCCACGATTTTTCATTACTTTAATAATTGAGTTCGATCATATTCGATTGTCCTAGATAGATGTCGACATAACTCAAATAGAAAGTAATTTCATGGAAAAATAACATAAATAATTCATAAACTTTAATTCAATTTGAAATATCGTCCTTGGACTTTTGATTTATTTAATGTAGTCCTTGAATTTTGGCACATATTTAATTTAGTTTCCGAACTATATGAAAATGTTAAATGCTGTCCTTGATCTTGAATTAATAGAAGAATGACATTGGATATTTTCATATAGTTCAAGGACTACATTGAATATGTCCCAAAAGTTCAATGACCACATTGAATAAATGAAAAGTTTAGGGACCACATTGCATATTGGGCGAAAGTTCAGGGAGCACATTGAATAAATGAAAAGTTTAAGGACCACATTGCACATTGGGTTAAAGTTCATGGACTATTTGTCTTATTATCCATAAATTTATTCAAAGCTTGAGCTCAAATGTTGAAAATACTATAAAAATGAGAAATAATTTTTTTAAATATATTCCTAACATAGACAATTATGAATTCGATAAATGATATTGTTCATTTAATTGTTATGTTGTTAAATAGATACTTAAGCTTGACCTTTGCCCAATTAATTTTTTTTAATACTGGACCACAATAATCATATACTTATGAGTTAACCAAGTTACTTGACTCGTTTTGAATCGTATCAGTGACCTTTGGCCTTGTATCTTCGGAAGATTATTATGAGATAAGCACGGGCGGATGCATCCAAAATTTGATTTTAATTTCTTTGTGCAACAATATTGCCAAGCCACATAAATTGATTAAAGTGTCTTTTTTGTGTGTTAGTCGCGATAAAATGACACCCAAGACCTCCATAGCTAGAATCTAGAACACAGTAATAGAGTAAAAGGAAATTGTGCACCTGATTTGGAATCCGTCGTTCTTGATGCGAAATAGCGATGATCCTTCGCACAAATCTTCTCCTCTATTACAGTCTGTATCACTGGCTCAATGAAACTGCTTTCACAATTGGCATTGCCCCTTATGTGATAAAATTCGTGTATTTTAGGGCTAGATGAGGGACTTGAGCACTATTTATAGAGTTTTAACCCAGACCCTCTCATCATTGGCTAGATTTTACTCAGTCCACACTAGCCAGTCACATATTAGATCAATTAAGAAACTTTATTATATCTGACATTATTAGACTAACCCCGTAAAATGGTAAATTACAATATCAATTAATGTAGCCCACATCAGAAAAACTCTTACAGCATGTGTATTAGTACTATATAACATTGGATGAAGGGGGGCAGAGAGCCCGTCGCCGCTGCTACTTCGTTCGCGTCTCCCCCCTACGACCCACATTTGGGGCCTCCCGAGGGCTTTGCTGAACTCATCTTGCTCACGGTGAGATGTGAAGTTACTACTTTCAACTCTGGACTCCAATTTAATCTTTTGAAACTGGTAAGAACTTGCTAGCTTAGGAACATATCCATTTGTCATTAGTCGTTCTTGTTGCTTCCCGATTAAATGTTTCAGCTTTCAGCTTTGAAAGACATCTTAACCGAAGGAGAATCCATAATCAAAGGGTTTTCTATATGGCAGTTTCTTGCCTGACAAGTTTGACTTTGATCGAAGTCGCGCAATCTCATGCAATGGTTCAGCATCGTGGCGGCAACCAGTTAGTTAGTCAGTCGCGGGGATACTTACATTATGTACACATCTGTTAAGCATCATTTTTATTGAGTTGACAAATAAAATAGCTGCAGAAAACTTCTTTCTCTTCGTTGTCACCGTGCAATAGATTTAGCACGAAAATCTTATTCTATTCTAACTTAAGTGGGAAAAAAGTGTTTTCAACGAGCAAGGAGTGCCATTTACCATGTCCTGTACCCATCTCGTCTATCCCCACATTGGATGTGCGCCACTCTCCCTCTCTCTCTCTCTTTGTCCATCATACTTGTTAGTAATTTTCTACGAGGGGGGACAGCATTGGAAACACTACCTAACGCCCGGCCAGAGGGTGGTGGCCCCCTTCGACGCACTTGATAAAAGATAGAGACCTTTTAACCACTTTGTTTTGTTATCTTTTTTCGTTATCCTTTTACGTTACTCTTCCTTGTAGTATCCTTGTCTTGCTTTTGCATGTCGTACTCTATGAGAAAAAGGATAGATGGTCATTGAAAATTCGTAAATTTTTTAAATTTTTGTACGTTACCATATTTTATATAAATAGTATGATAAGACAAGTATGACTACGATTTCGACTTTTTCCAATAGATCATAGAGGTAGAGGTATTCATTGGGGCTCAAATATGGGGTTTGACCTAAAATTTTTACCTAAGTCAGGTCCATCACAAAGTTTGGCTCGGGCCCAACAGGTGGAACACGATAGATTCCATGACTCACGAAAAAATCGACGCTTATAGGGTCATTCGGCTGAATTTTCTTGGGGTTCACTCTTATGAAAGCTCCACTTGTCAATCGAAACTTGCGGACCATAACGAGTTACATCATATATGACTTTCAAGGTCTTTACATCATACGTGACTTTCAAGGTCTTCTTTTCTTTGAAATATTGTAAGAGTAAAAATCGCGCAAGAAGAAAATCACGAAGCGATGGACGGTGTGCATCTGTCCATGCGTTTACATCAGATATGACTTTCAAGTCCTCACCGCAATTGATGAAGAAGATAGTCATTCACCATCTTTTCCGTCTTTTGGGGGTTTTTTTTCCGAGCAACTTTTTTACTTTTCTTTTGCCCTACGGACTAATGAAGAGAAAGTTATGTTGAACCTTGATCATCCGGATCAATCCATACGAAAGAGATTAATTGGATATTCATGGCTCAATACATTAACATAACTAAATTTCTTCATCAATTGAAAACCTTTATGTGATCGTAGATGGTGATCTTGTTTGGGGCCGGCGAGGGCCGCCAAGCCCTCACCAGGCCAGATCAACGCCCTCGCCAGATCTAGGTGAGGGACGCCAAGCCCTCGCCTAGCTAGATCTAGCGAGGGTGTCGTGACCATCAACGGATCTCAGCGAGGGTCGCGACACCCTCGCCTAGAGCCAGCAACGGTCGGCCGACCCTCACCTAGAGCCAGCGAGGGTCAGCCAACCACCCTTGCTGGCCCTAATTTTAGAACCAGACAAAAAAAAGAGAGAAAAGGAAAAAAAAAAAAGAGAAAAAAAATCATAAATTATTAAAATATTATTTTAAAATGTTCACGTCAGCACCACGTGGCTGTCCGGTATCCACGTCAACGATTTCATATCAAAATTGGCCAAATGGACTCAATTGGCAAGAAATGAAAATGTTTATGACTCAATTGGCAAATTTGAAAGGTTTAGAACTGAATTAGCAAAAGTGCAATAAATTTAGGATTTTTTGGACAATTTTCCCTACCCCGTAATGATTATCACTTGATTTTTTCTATCTAGAAGTAGACACTAGATTCGCATGAACAAGATGCGCTCATTGAGTTTGAGAGGGAATGGGTGACCACAGACTTCCCTTTTTTTACACCGTGAATAACACAAGAAGAAACCTTCAAAGACTCCAATTGGATTGGCCACTTTCTAAGGTAACTGGAACTGGCACGCGCGTTGACGCGGAAAAAATTAAAATTTTTGTATAGTACTTTTCTTAGTGTGAAGATTATTTTAATTTTGCAATTTTGTATAAACTGAATGTGTTTGTATAATCTTTACCAAAAAAAAAGAATTTGTTTGTATAAATTTATATAATCAAAGGTGAAAACATAATAACGCGTGGGATCTCACACGTTGTGACCTATTTCGGAAAGGTTTGTGTTGATTCCCTTACCTTTATTTCTGTCAAACCGAAGAGTTCATAACAAAGCCCCCAGAAAAAGGGAAGCCAGAGATTTTTTTTGCCCCATCACCGTAAGGAAATCACAATTTTAACAAGCCAATGGATGGATGAAAGATTTTGAGAATTTTTTTTAAATATTTGAAATTTTTTATCACTCAAATAATTAAAAGAGAATCCGATTCCATGAATCAAATTACTTGGAACGAAAATCCGTATAGGAATTATTGTCAATAATAGACTTGGCGTTAACTCAAAGACTTGAGCAAGATGAGAAGACTCACAAATGAACTTGAATAACTAGTGATTCAAGAATACTGACACTCAAACCAACCATTTTGCACCGATTCCCTTGACATGTCAATTCCAATGAAGACTTGGAAAAGTAAGTCAAGGTGGTTGTCTTGAGAGCAAAATACACGCTAAACTGATTGAAAAAGGAAAAGATATAATGTTTCAATGAAAAATTTTCTTTAAAGTGTCTACTTTGAAACCTTCCGTTGATTTTCTTCAGAACAGGGCCCCATTTCGATGGCACTTGAAGCCCACGGGTGGAGTAACTTTTCGCTAGCTACATGGATGACGGTGAAAATGTGAAAGTAAAATAGATCTTGCTAATGTGTGCCCGTTGAAACACTTGTTAAACATATTTAATCGTAGAAACATTCGATTTTCAAATGATTAATTGTGCATGGCACAGAGATAATCAGTGCATTAGAATTTGTAACATTTTGTTATTTTGTTACTTAACAAGTGCCTTCTGCACATTGTTCAAATAAAATCCAAGTAAAATTCATTCTTGTGCAAGCAGAGCATCAATCTAGTATAAAAGTGGGTAAAACTCCCACGAAGTTGAGCCATATAGCATGCTCACGTATGGGGAAAAGTACCAAAAAAAAGTCATAAATCTATTGCATTGGTACCAATTCAGTCATAAACTTTTTAATTGGACCGATTTAGTCATAAATCTTTTCACATTAGTATCAATTCAATTCATCCGGCCAATTTAGGTAGGAAATCGCCGACGTGGATGCTAGCATCTTATGTGGGACCGCTAGCGCTGACGTGAACAAAATTTATAATTTTTTTCAGATTTTTTAAATATTTTTTTCTTTTCTATTTTTTCTTTTTTTTTTTTTAGAAACCAGTGGCTAGCAAGGTCGTCGGCTGACCATCACTGGCCACAAGCAAGGGCTGGTGACCCTCGCCTGGTCTGGGCGAGGGCTGCCGTGCCCTCGCCTGGTCTGGGCGAAGTCCGCTATGTTTAGGGTAGACTATTCGAAGTCTTCTGGAGAATGCGATGAAACCGGATATACATGGTCATGAATTTAGTACGCCGAGTAAATTCCAAAAGAGCCAAGCTGCGCTTTTCCATAGATTAGCGCGGGCGCCGCAGAAGAATTCCTGGTGTTTCCTTCGGTGCTCTGCATCTATCTGTTATGTTGTGCTGATCAGCGAAGACCATGCGAGGTGGAAATCATCAAAGCTTTGATTTGACGGGGCATGCAATTTAGTAGCGTGAGCATACGGGGAAAAGCCGTGTTTCGTTACGACGACGGCGTTCGCAATTTCGATCCGCCCCCTTTTTGGCCTCGGCGAGGTCGTCAGCTGACCATCACTGGCCACAAGCGAGGGCTGCCGTGCCCTCGCCTGGTCTGGGCGAAGTCCGCTATGTTTAGTGTAGACTATTCGAAGTCTTCTGGAGATAATGCCGGCGTTCTGAGCAGAATGCGATGAAACCGGATATACATGGTCATGAATTTAGTATGCCGAGTCAACCACCCGTTGACTTCTTGGTCCCCGCGATGATAAGATCGTTTCCGGGAATTATTTGTCTGCTAGTAATAGTGCATAGCACAAAGTCTTTTCTCAACAGCATCGTCATTTTGCATACTCCAACCAACAACTCTACGTAACACGAATTGATGGTAAACCGAGACGAGAGACAAAACATGAATTATCCAAAGAAAGACTAAACATGAAATGACACGATACGCATAATCCACATGTTGACACTTATTGATAGCATCGTAAGTTAATTATTTCATCGGAACTTTGATGTCCTATGCCGTTAAGAATTGACGCGAATTGCAACACTAACACGATTTTTGACTAACCGCATGTTGTAGGATGAAAATTTAATTTAAAAAATTTGCCAACACTTTTTCCCCTGAAGAAAAGATTTTCACGTGGGAAACAAAAGATTACATAATACATAGTGACCTCGATTGAGGCTCCATCTGATAATGACTTGCCATCTATATATATGTCTTACCAATGTTGTTGCTGAGAACATGCAGACCTGGACAATCTCACGTCCTCAAAACCCACCCCAAAATCATGGCTTCTTCCTTATTTCCGTGGAAGCCTTCTTCTTTAGGGGAGTTCTTCCTATTCTCCTCGCTCTTCTTCATAAACATCACCGTCTTTGTTTCCACTCCATTTCAGGGCATAGGCATTTCTGCTTCCTCCACTTCTTTCGCTCTCAATGCAACCAACCATAAGGATGAAGCAGAGGCTCTCTTAAAATGGAAATCTAGTCTCGAAGACCACAGCCAGTCTCTCCTATCTTCATGGCATGGTCACAACTCTTGCCACTTCACCGGTGTCACTTGTGACGACTACGGATTCGTCACCCATCTTAACCTTTCTAATCTCGGCTTGAGAGGAACCTTAAATGGTCTCGACTTCTCACACTTGACCAAGGTGGTTGGCCTTGACTTTAAGCACAACTCGATCTACGGTCCGATAACCTCAAGTATCGGTAACCTTTCCAAACTGGAGCATCTTGATTTTTGTTATAATAGACTCTCTGGAAACATACCTCCATGTATAGGCATGCTAAAGAGTCTTCGCTTTTTGGGCCTATGTGGAAATTATTTGAGTGGACACATCCCTCGGGAGATTGAATTATTAGATTCTCTTTTGGAAGTTCACTTTGGAACAAACAGTCTCACAGGTCCTATCCCTACTTCACTAGGAAACCTAAGCAGCCTAAATTTTCTCTCTCTTTTTCAAAACCAATTTTCAGGGTCCATTCCTCATTCTCTTGGAAAATTAGGCAACTTAACAGTATTGATTGTAGCACGAAATGACCTTTCTGGTCCCATTCCAAGAGAGATAGGTAACCTAATAAGTTTGAAATATCTTGACTTATGGGAGAACAAACTTTCAGGATCCATACCTTCAGAGATCGGGAGGCTAACCGTTCTAATTGGATTAGATTTTTCTGCAAATAATTTGGTGGGGCATATCCCTTCATCTATTCGGAATTTGAGCAACCTGAATACCTTACAAGTAATCTCAAATCATCTTTCAGGTTTGATTCCAAAAGAGATAGGGAAACTACCTTCTCTTGTAGATTTAGATTTGAGCAACAATACTTTGACTGGTTCAATCCCAGCATCAATTGGAAACATAGCCAATTTAACTTGGTTAGGCCTTAGTGATAACAACTTTCTCGGTTCCTTGCCTCCTGAAATTAATAAGCTCGTTCATTTGACTGGTTTTGAAATCGATGGTAATGCCCTCGAAGGGCAACTGCCGGAAAATATATGCCTCGGGGGATCATTGCAACATTTTAGTGTCTTTAATAATCATTTCACGGGTCATATCCCTAAAAGCTTGAGGAATTGCACTTCATTAGTTAGAGCGAGGCTCGAAGGAAACAACCTTACCGGGAGTGTAACGGAAGCATTTGGAATATATCCGCAGCTGAATTTTATAGACTTGAGCCACAATTATTTGCACGGCGAACTTTCATGGAAGTGGGGGCATTGCCGCAATTTGACGAGCTTAAGGATATCCAACAACAACATTTCCGGTGAGATACCCCCAATATTTGTAAGGATGGCGCAGTTACAGGTACTTGACCTTTCTTCAAATAATTTAAGCGGAAAGATTCCGAGGGAATTGGGAAGCTTGCAACTACTGCTAGATCTTATCCTCAACAACAATGGAATCACAGGTGATATTCCCAGCGAAATTCGATTTTTATCTCGACTGGAACATCTCAACCTCGCATCAAACAATTTGAGCGGAGCCATTCCACCGCAGCTCAGCCTATGCACCAACTTGCTGAGCTTGAACTTGAGCCAAAATAAAATCGAAAGAAGCATTCCACCTAAGATAGGCAACGCACGATTCCTAAGCGTTCTTGATTTGAGTCAGAATCTATTGACTGGAAGAATAACACCAGATCTAGGAAAACTGAGAGTCGTAGAAACTTTCAACATCTCCCACAATGACCTCTCTGGTACCATCCCACATAGTTTTGCTGACTTATTGGCATTAACTTCTGTTGATGTGTCCTACAATGAATTGGAAGGTCCTCTCCCAAACGCCAAAGCTTTTAAGGAGGCTCCATTTGAAGCAGTTCAGCATAACAAGGGGCTGTGTGGGAACGTGAGTGGATTACAAAAATGCAATATTTCTAACATGAGCAAGAAACACAATCGACACAGCAAAGCTAGAATTTTAATTATCCTTGTTCTCTCGTTCTTGGGATTCCTTGTTCTCTCTTCCTTCTCGATCTTTCTTGCAATTGTTAATCGCCATTGAAGAAAGGTTATCGAGAGAGAGAGGAATGCACAAACAGAGACGAAAGATTTAGATTTCTTGAAGATTCTGAGTTTTGATGGCAAAATTTTCTACGAGCGAATCATGGAGGCCACGGAAGGATTTGACTCCAAATACTATTTGGGAGAAGGGGCGTATGGCGTTGTTTACAGAGCTGATCTACCATCAGGTCAAACTGTTGCAGTCAAGAAAATTCCATCGTCCCAAGAAGATGTGACCGTCGACATCATTCCGGTTGAAAGGGAAATTGAAGCCTTAGGAAATATTCGCCACCGCAACATCGTGAAGCTTTACGGGTTCTGCTCTCATGCACGACATTGTTTTCTGGTGTACGAGTATGTCGAAAGAGGGAGCCTGAGAACAATTCTGCATGATGATGAAAGAGCAACAGAGTTTGGCTGGGACAAAAGGATAAACATGATTCGAGCAGTTGCGGATGCATTGTCATATATGCATTACGACTGTTTTCCTCCATTGATCCATCGAGATTTGACCAGCAACAACATCTTGTTGGATGCTGATTATGAGGCTCGTGTCTCAGACTTTGGCACGGCAAGATTATTGAGGCCAGATTCGACCAACTGGACTACTATTGCTGGCACCATCGGATACATCGCTCCAGGTGATGTTCTTTGCAAAAGCATATTAATTTACTGTCCCAACTCGTGTTGTCATTGGAAATTCCTTAATTATTTGAAAGCAAATTTCCGAATCTTTAATTATAGATGACAAGATTATCAATGGACTTCGAATTCTTCAATTGCAGAGCTAGCCTATTCCAACATTCCAACCGAAAAATGTGATGTATATAGCTTTGGAGTTGTGGTACTGGAGACAATCATGGGAAAGCATCCGGGAGATCATGTCTCGTTAGTATTTTCATCCATTCAATCCAAGTCGCAAACACCATTGAAGGATGTGCTGGACCAACGGCTCTCGCTCCCAACGAACCGGGATGTGCGACACATAATGTCTGTCGCAGCACTAGCACTCGCGTGCTTGCAGACCAATCCTCAACTTCGACCGACCATGACACAAGTCTCACGAAAGCTTCGAGTTCAAGCACCGCCGGTTTTGCCGTTCTTTGGAGTCACCTTAGAACAACTCCGTGATCTCGATGGCCGGAACTTTTAGACCACATTCAGGAGGTTGTTAAGTTGTTGATCGAGTTACTGTCATGTGTTCGCCTTTTCGGGCTTATGTTTTCGGTAGTAAAATGTCGATTAGTATAAAAACTTCGAAGATGCATAGTCTAAATGTTTTCTTTTTGTTAGAGGAGAAGGACAGTAAACTTTCTTCCTTCGGTGTAAGCAAGCATCTATTCATAGTAAAATAACTTGCTTCTTATTAGCCAAATAATTTGGACTTGTTTGAAATATCATGTCACGTATCACATCACAAAGTCGTGCATGTGCAATTACTCTGGGATACTTCACAGCTTTGAGATCGCTATGTTCGGTGAACTTGATTGATGACCGACGGTTCTTGGCTTTCGAGCAGCCAAAAACCGAGGTTGCAAGTTTCGAACGTCCGGAATCGATATCATTCCTTGCAGAGCGAGTTCGGCATGGGGCAAATAGCGGGTCATATTCAACGGTCAATAACTAATTGGCACATCAATTAATAGATGGAATTTGTTTGCCCAAATGTGTGAAGCTCGTATTCTTCAAAGAATGATGGTGATTGAGGAATCCGAAAGTCAAGAAGAGAAGGAGAGACAATTTACTTGATGAATGGGGCGTGATATTTAATCGCCTGCGTTCACGTCAGCGGTTTCTGGCCAAAATTAGCCAACTGGATTCAATTGGCAAGAAGTAAAAAGGTTTAAAACTCAATTGGCAAAATTGAAATGTTTATGACTGAATTGGAAAAAATGAAATAGATTTAAAACTTTTTGGACAATTTTCCCATCAATTTTATGTGTCGGGCCAAGCACACCATGGGAAATCCTGTGCACGGGCCGACACGCCCATGACCCCAAAGGGCCGTGCTAGCCCCCGTGTTAGGCTCAAGCACGTTATGCCCAAGGTGGTTTTTAATTTCTTTGTTTCTTTTTTATATTTTTTAAAACTAATTTAAAATTCAATTAAAAGATGGAAAAAATTAAGGAAATTTCAGCAGAATAAATTATTCCTACTTCATGATTATTTTTTTATAGTGAGTTCCATGTAGGGATGATCGGACAAAAATGGAATACATAACATAGTACTAAAGACTCGCACCTAAACAAATACATCTCATTATAAAATCAAATAACACCATACAGGTTGCCATTGTCAAAATACAAATACGTAAGAAGCAAACTCAGATCATTACATTCCCGTAAAAAAAATTACAACCTATTAATTAAAAACACATTTTTATCATCACGGGAATACAAACAAATGCACCCACATAACTTTCAAATTAAGAAAATAAGTAAGATGCAAATCTCAAGGGATCATTCCAAGAGAGGCAACGGAGCTGCCCTTGGGCTTGACAATTTCAGCGAGACATTTGTCCCGGTGGCTTTTCAAGTGGCATGTTCCACCACTATATATCAAAAGATAATTTCCGGGCACACATCATGCAGATGGCCTTCTCCTCACCATTGGGGAAGCCCAGCCCACGGTGTCCACTGTCCAACATCTTCCAAGCCAAAGAAAGTTTTTTGGGAGTTGGCGAGCCATCTGGGAAATGGGTTGGGCGCTGCAGCTGATTTACGTCAATCGCGAATTCCAAGCTCGGAGATATCCTTTACAGAGATATCGCCGGTTTCTAAGAAGTAAGGAGAAGAGATCGATCGTGAAAATAAGAGGAGGAGGAGGGGTTGAATTTCTTAAGAAGTTGATTATTTTTCATTAAAGTGGCCGAACATCACACTGTTAAAAAACGATGGACCGTGCATGGGCCGACCCACTAGGCCCAAGTACATGGGCCATCCCAACCCAGCCCACCCAAGTTAGGGCCGGGCTAACAGCCCCTTATTGCTAAGGACGATAGCAGTCACCTACGAATGCGGTGGTTAGGACAGTGCAGAGACAATGACTCTTTCGGAAACGAGAAAATATTCGGTGGGAACATACTGCCGGGTCACCTGCTGATGTGGCATGCATGTGTCTTGTTAATACCAATGAAATTTTGACACGTGAAAATTTGAATCTTCTCAAAATAAGAAAAGAAAAATTAGTTGGTGTCAGCTTATCCTGCTAAAGCAACCCATCCTTGTTAGCGCAATTAATGCTCCTGAAATTTCAATTGAGCATCCTTTCTCCTTCCCTTGTTGTCTTCGCTGATCAAACTCTTTCTTCTTCCTTTTTTACTCTTCTTCCTTGTTTCCTTTTCCTCTCTTGCCCATTCTCGTTCCCTCGTTGTCTCCGCTGATCAAACTCTTTCTTATTCCCTTTTTGCTCTTCTTCCTCGTTTCCTTTTTCTCTCTTTCTCAGTTTTTGAAGGAAGGCTTTCTGTTACGGAAGTGCAAAACTCCGCTTCGCATAACAAAACAGAGGTGCGCTACGGGACACTTTGGTTTGAGCAAAACAAAGGTGCTTTGCGAGACTTCGTTCGGATTCGCGCAAAATAGAGATTTGCAACACTTCGCTTCGGATCAAGAAAATCAGAGGTGTGTTTCGGCCCTACTCGTATTTTGCGTTTGCAAAAGTCTCAGTTTCGTAAATGAGCTGCACTTCGCTATTCTTCAATCTTATATAGACTTTTCTATTTCTCTCTTTTTCAATTTCAGAAGGAAGAATTTTTGTTATGGAAGTGCAAAACTCCACTTCGCACAACAAAACGAAGGTGCACTGCGGAATGCTCTGGTTTGCGCAAACAGAGGTGCTTTGTGGGACTTTGCTCGAGTTTGTGCAAACAGAGGTTTGCAGCACTTCACTTCGGATCGCGAAAATCAGAGGTGCGTTTCGGCCCTACTTGTATTTTGCATCAGCAAAAGTCTCAGTTTCGTAAATGAGCTACATTTCGGTATTGTTCGATCTTATGTAGACTTTTCCCGATCATATAAATTGTTGTATGTAAGTCATGGCACATTGCTTTGGCACCACCAATCCGAATTCCATCAATTGACTAAAACTTAGGGTAGTGGGGCATGGATGAAGGGGTTTTGGAAGGCGAGCTTATGCAAGTGAGCTGCTCTGAACAATTATGAGGAACCCTAATGATGCCTGTCAACTATTAGCGCAAAGGTCTACGCGTGAATTGGCTTAGCAATTGTGAATGTTTTCACAAATTGTGTTTGTTTTCACCTATGATCCTACAACGAAAGAAAGGAAAAAAAAATTAATACCCTCGAACTCAAGCTGTAGTCACACTGCTCTATATATTTCTTTCTTTTTTTTCCGTCTGTCATAAGTGCTACTGGTTGATTGAAAAGCTTAGATTGAGATTGAAATTTCAATATAGAAAAATAACAATGCTACAACAAGCTGCAGATAATATTTTTCTTTTCAAAGCTTGCAAATTAGTGATTATGGTAGATAAACTAAAAGGTTGTTGCTAGATAGTTTTTGAATGGTTTTCGGATACTTCACGTTCGATGATTTCTTTTCCTTGGACTTCATCTATTTTTTATTATCATGACTATAAGTTTAACTACCTATGACATTATGATTTTAGTATGACATCTCGAGGATCTTCGAATACGTTGGTTGATTTTCCATCCAAGATATGCCCATGTCCTCAAGGGAGATTATGCATGATCAAAAAAGTGCAAAAGAATCCTATAAATCGAGGCAGATTATATTATGCCTCAACTTGTAATGTAAGTGTTTCAATTTTTAACAAATTATTTATGCATGTTATGACATGTTGTAATACTTAATCTTGCCTTATACTGATTTTTTTTTCCAGACATATAACTGTTGTGGTTTTGTGCAATGGGTTGAAGATTATGTTGAGGAATTATGGCTCTATTCATTGAAAAATATCGACGAAGTCGAGTCAGGAGTTGCATCAAATGAAAATGAAGAAATGACTATCTTGAAAAGAGAATTGAAGTTAATTAGAAGAAGGATGGGCTTTTTTATGTCAATAATAGTACTATAAGGAGTTATCATATCTTTACTTACTGGAATTGGAATCTCAATGTTATTATTAGTTAGTTCTAGGGGTTATTCTTGAAAATTTTGTAGAACTTGTTTTTATTATGCTGTTGAAGTAATTTAGAGATGAATGCGTTTTTGTCTTTCTCAAAACGAATATATAGATTGTGTCTAAACCAGACCAGTGTATGACACTTTGAATAGTGAATAAAGCCTACCCAAACATCTATGTGTTAAATTCTAGTTATAACCAACTTAGTTATTTTTCTATGACATCAAAGAGAAAGAAATTGTCCCTCCTATGAGTGCCAAGGGACCCAGGATCGACATTGAGATGAGAACTTGTTATAAATATGGTTTTAAAGTAATTTAGAGAAGACTAAGTTTTTATCTTTCTTGAAACGAACATCTAAATTGTGTCCAAAGCAATGTATGGCACAGATAGAGACAGGACAGTCCAAGAAAGAGACAGGACAAGGACGCTTGGAACAGGAGGGAGACCAGAGGCTCTAGTTGGAACAGTAAAATGATCAAAACAACCAGAGTCCAAACCCTAACTCTCCTTGGGAGAAAATATCGAGTGCCTCTTGTGATTCCACCGCGGAAAAATTTAACCTCCAGCAGATCTTCGCTCGTCGGACGGAAACAACGAGCTGGAGTTGCCGATGGGCTCCTCAAGGGGACGGTGGAGGCCGTTGCTTATTTGATCGTGAATAGAGACACCGGCACTTTTGGCTCCTTGAAATTCCTGAGAAAGAGGGGTCGTGAAGAGAGACGGAGAGAGAGAGAGGAGAGCGTTCGCTTCGAGAAAGAGGGGAAAAACCATAACCTGAGTTGGATGCAGACGACAAAAAGGGGTCAAGCTGCGATCGAAGGAGGCGAGGTCGCGAAGAGGGACGAAGAGACAGAGCAGAGCGAAGGAGGAAGGGAGCGAGCAGAGCGTGGTGCCTTTTGGTCGTGACAAGGGACAAAGTGAGAGACCGAGAGATGAGTGAAGCAAACGGAGAAGCAAAACAGAGAAACAAACTAAGAGAGCAGGGAGGGGGTTTTTGAATATTTCTAACGGGTGGATCCTGAAAGCCACGTGTTGCGAGCTAGGTGGACTGTTTCACCGATGACGTGGCGAGACAGTCCTACCCAATATTTTCTCATCCTTCCATCCGCGTCCTTCCTACTCCCCACTAGGGGTCATCGGTTCCCAATCCGGTCCGATTTCAAAGTGGAACCGGGAATCGGACCGAGAGAACCGGTTCCCAATTTTGGGAACCGCGGACCAGATCGGTTGGTTCTAGGATTGGGAACTGGACTGGACCACCTGTCCGGTTCAGTTCCGATCCTATCCAATGGAACTGGTAACTTAGAGTTTAGTTTTTTTTTTGTTAAACACTTAAGATTTGGTTCACATTTTACTAATTTTTTTCAATGAAGTTCACTTAGGGTTTAATTCACATTTTATTAATTTTTATCAATGAATTTATGATAATGAAGTTCACTTAGATTTTAGTTCACATGTAATTAATTTTTTTAAAGAAAAAATAATAAAAATATATATTAAATAGTCGGTCCGGTCCGATTCTCCCTTGAAACCGAGAACCAGACCGCCTGAAAACCGGTTTCGCTTTTAGGAACCGTGAACCGGACCAATAGTCTCGAGAACCGGACCGATAGTCTCGAGAACCGGACCGAACTAGTTGGTTCGATCTGGTCCGGTTCAGTCCAGGTTTGGGCGGTCCAAGTTACTCACCCCTACTCCCCACCACCACTCCTCTCCCTCACTCGAAACCTCGCCGGAAACAACCGCCCCGCCGATAGCTCCGCCTGCCTCTCCGGTCCTCGATGGCGGCCTTGATTCCGGTCCTCTCCCCGGCTCGGTTCGCTGCTCCGCTGAGGATTCGCGCCTCGATCCCTCACTCTGCAAGTCCGAATTCCGCCTCTCCTCCTTTTTCTTCTGCTTCTGCTACTGCTTCTTGCTCGTGTTCCGTTTCAGCTTCCATCCGCCGGCGACGGGAGGGTGCTCGGTAATGGCGCGCGTGCTCGACCTCGTTTTTCATCGGGAGAGTTGGGCTGCAGAAGCAAGAAGGCAATGTCTCACTGCTCTCGTTCGGGAACAAGCAGCAGGTGATCTCCGAAGCCGACGAGACCGATTCATCTGAGGTCTTGGCTGCGATGCTTCCGTTCGGTGTCGCCGCCATGGCGGTCGCCGCTCTTGCTCAACCGGCGACTTTTACTTGGTAATTGGTCTTTTTTTCTTTAATCAGTTCGCGCGAGGAACTTTCTAGAGACCACCGCTTGACTTTTTCAGGTTCAATTGCTTTGCATTTGAAGACGTTTCGAACCTTGGCAGCAGTCCGCGTCCTGCTCTTCTGTTCAGTATCTGAACTTTGAATATATGATATTTATACATGCGTTGCCTTGTCTTATCGCAAAATAAAAACAAAAATGAGTCTATGGATTATAATATGAAAACTTCTTTATACCAACACATATGTAACATTCGCTATCATGATAAAATTCACTGAAAATCTTAAAAATCGAAGTTTTACTGGGACTATTAATTTTGTATTCGTAAGTTTGTGAAGACATACCCGATACCACTTTGGTTCGTCACGTTTCTTTACGATAATTTCAAACATGATACAATTTGTCTAACAATTTGTTAGAGGAGGAGGTTGAGTTACTGTAAAGATCTAATTTTTGGATGTGTTTGATAAAAGGCGCATTCGAACGAGTTGTCTAATGCATATTCTTCTTACTTGGCTTATTGTATGCTCAATCAGTTCATAGTTTGCTAAATTTGGCGGTATTGCATATGTTTCGTGCAGTTAACCATTCTTAATTTCAGACTATGTATGTAGCAGCTGTCTAATAACATGAATTTTCCACAGGGTATCCAAGGAGTTATACGCCCCCGCTCCTGGTGAGATCATGTTACCAATAGCAATAAGGCTTTCGATCGAAGATTTTGCTCTTGTTTTTAAAAGGTGATTGAATTTTAGGTAGCTTCATATGCAATTTTTATCAGCTCTTTTGCAACTTTGGTGGTAGTCGTGATTTCATCTGGTTTCTTTATTTATTATAGACCTTTACCACTGTCTATCGGGTTCATCGCACAGTACGTTTTGAAACCGGTCCTCGGGGTATTAGTTGCTCGGGCATTTGGGAAGTCTCACATGTTTTATGCTAGTTTTGTCCTCACAATTTGTGCGTCAATTGCTGATCATATTAATGAATTCAACGTGATCGTTAGTCAATTGAGTTCGGTTGAGATTGACTTTGAAGATGAGGTACGTGCTTTGATTCTATTATCCTCATTGCCTGATAGTTAGAATATTATTGTTACTGCTATTAGTAATTCCTCTGGGTCAACAAGTTTGAAGTTTGATGGTGTTCGAGATTTCATTCTGAGTGAAGACATCCGTAGAAGAAAATCTAGTGAACACATATATACTTCTTTAGTAGGTGAAAATAAAGGAAGAAATAGTATGCGTGTTAGCGGAAGAAGTATAAACATGAATAGACGAAGTCGATCTAGGACTGGTGGTGTTGTCTCTTGGAGTTGTGGCAAAAGGGGGCATTTTCGAAGGGATTGCCTTAAGCTGAAGAATGAAAAGGGTAAGGGAATTAAAGATGAGTCTGCGGATGATATTGCAGATATAGCAGATAGTAATTTCGATAGTGCTGATTATGTTTTGTCTATCACTGATGATTCGTCGTTTGGCAAATGGATTATGGATTCTGGTTGCTTGTTTCGCTCTGCACCAAATAAGAACTGGTTTACTACTTATCAGTACACGGATAGTAGTAAAGTGTAGTTGGGAAACAACGCGAAATGCGATATTATAGGTGTTAGTGGTGTTAGAATCAGAAAACATGATGGTATCGTGCGGACATTGACTGGATTGAGGCATGTTCGAGAGTTGAAGAAAAATCTGATTTCTTTGAGTGCCATAGATTCAGCTGGGTGTCGATATTCCTCAAAATGTAGAGTTTTGAAAATTATTCGAGGTGCCTTTGGTGATAATGAAAGGAATCAAGCACAGTAGCCTATATGAGCTACAAGGTGAGACAGTGATGGAATTCGCCGCGGAGACGTCAGATGCATCGGTTTAAGAGTTTGAATTATGGCATATGTGTTTATGGCACATTAGCGAGAAAAACCTGAAGGTTCTAAGTAAAAGGAATTTGTTATGTGGTTATGTTTCTGACGAATTGAATGTATGTAGGTACTGTGATTTAAATCAACGGCGGAAAGTGCAGTTCAATGCGATTGTTAATGAAACCACAGATATTGCAGAATTAACTCACTTGGATATTCGCAGGTTGTCGCGATTTCCTTCGAGGAAGAGTGCCAGATTTATGTTAATAGTTGTTGATGACTACTCGAGGAAGACTTAGGTATTTGTGCTTAGGCACAAGTTTGTTGCTGTTGTCAAGATCATGCAATTGAGAGTTTTGATTGAAAAGGAGACTAATAAAACGATCAAGCATGTGCGGATTGACAATAGTATGGAGTTTTGCTCGAAGTTATCAAACGAATTCTACATGAAGAAAGGCATAGTGAGATACCGCATCAATGCCAGTGAACCACTACAGGTTGAAAAGTTGATGAGCAAAACATTACTAGAGACGGCTCATAAAATGCTTTCTAATGCTGGTATGGCTAGAAGATTTCTAGCAGATGTGCTTAGTACGACGAGCTACCTAAATAATAGATTTCCATTGACTGCGATTGGATGTCGGACTCCCGAAGAAGTGTGGTCAGGTAACGTTGCTAATTATTCTGTTCTTAGAATATTTGGTTGCCCATATTATGTTCGAGTTAGTGATGGTAAGCTCGATGGAAGGACAAGAAAGTGCATGTTCCTAGATTATGCACAAGGTGAGCGGAGTTATCGGTTGTGGTGCCCGGAATTAAATTCACCTGTTATTGACAGAGAACTTACATTTGACAAGTTTTCAGTACTTCTGGCTAGGAGTGTTAATAGTAGTGTTTATATGAATTTGGACTGTGTTCAGCTTGAGGTGGATTTACAACCAGAAACTCCTGAGGTAACGAGTACTAGCGAAAAAATCGACATGGATAGTGCTTATAGCGAGGTGGAGCCTATTGAGACAACAGTAACTATAATTGCTGATATTGACAAGGTGCATATTTGATCTCCTGATAAATATGAATGCAACGATGGTTTTGCTTTCTTTGTGGTTAAGGAGAATATATCGAAAAATCCTTGTAGAGTGATTAAAGGTGCATGTCGAGTTGGCATTCTGATAAGATCCACGGCTATGGCGAAGTTCAAGCGAGGCTTGGACTTGAAAGACTTATGTGGTGGTTGAGCCCATCGAAGGCTATGGGACAGTAGTAGCAAAATTTGGATTACATCAAAGCGATTGTGACTTGGCTCAGTCGAGCCAAAGTGAAGATTGTTAAAATATGTTTCGAGTTTGAGCCCGAAACAAAAATCTGAATATTTTGAATTGATATTTTGCGAACGTTCGAAATCGAGCAAAAAAGGAAATATTGGAAATTTACTTTCCCAATATGTGCTGGAGTCGGCCAAAAGAAAGTGAAGAGAAAAGCCAGACATTGGACTTTTGCTGACCGAATTCCGCATGATTTAGTTTCCTTCTCCAGTACGCGTGGCTATCTTTGACCACGTTATGCTCTTCTTCAGGCAGTGGACACATATATAGTTATAGCTTATACGTTGGTTTTCAAGTGAGAGCTGTTGTTGATGATTCGCTTGAAGCACTGTTTTGAGTGCTTGATAGTGGAGCAATGGGCGTGCTTTGTTGTGCGAAGAGGTGCAGAGGGACTCCATCGTGGGCTTCGAAGTTCAGATAACTACATCCGTGTGCTAGTGTTTTTTTAGCCAATTAAATCTTGTGATAAGATTTGTGTATAATTTCTTTGCGAGATTATTTCATGAGAAATTGTGAGACTAAACATTACGTGAGCTGTTCGGTATAATTGGAGCTTGAGAAACACTTAGAATTGTTTAGTAACTCGAGTGTTGTTGTAATCTCTCTTGCATCGCTTGATCTATAGTGAAATTCCGTGCTGCTTTCCCCATGGACATAGGTCACTACGACCGAATCACGTAAATCTGGTGTCCGATTAATTTTCTTGTTCTGTCAATTTTATTGTTCGATCGCTTGGCTTCCGCAACACAATCTATATGCCGTAACAGGATAAATTTTACAATGGATGATGCAGAAATAAACCATTGGCAATCACACGGGTTTACAGCAGTATCTGTTGAGATGAATGCATGTTGACTTTTCTTGACTGGCTTAAGGTATTAGTTCCTCTCTTGCATTTTTCAGCTTGGTACTTAAGCAATGCTCCTTTTATATTCGTCTTTCATGATGAAAAGCTTGGAACTTGAAGGAGCTTTGGTTTCTGATTTACGAGGCAGCGACAGTTTCCGCTGGAGTCAGAACAGCGGAGTAGTGGCTTTCATTTCGCGCGTTCTTCGGGTATTTCCAGCAAGCAGTCACTTTGTTAGTTCTTGAAACGAGAACAATGTAGAAAAAAAAGCAGAACTGGACGAAGACACCCACGTCTTCTATTGTTATTGCCCATGGGCATATTGCAACATAATTCATTAGTTAAATAGGGAGCAAGGTTAATTTGATTATGCTATTGAGTCCTTGTATTCCCTGTTTGTTCTTATCAGGTTTATCACGGTGGAGTCTACTTGCGGTTCCCATCACCCAAATCTTCTCTAAGTTGATCTACTACATTATTCATGTTCGGGAGAGCGACCGATGTATTGATAAAATGGATTTTTTTATCTATTCATATCCATATCATCTTTTAAGGGAGAGATATCCTTTTTAGTGTCTACCTTTTTTTTGGGGTCAGATTCTAGTGTCTACGGTAATCTATATGAAAACTTCAAATATTTTTGTCATCCATAATTTCTTTCAAAGATTAAAATTATAAAACCGTCCAGAAAACTACACATTACTTTTTTTTAAATGGATAAACTACCCATTAGCTAAAAAGGGAAAAACTATTCAAATTTCCACTCAAAAATAAAAATTTCAGATACTCATTTACAGAATGGTCTGGCTAGCATAATGGTGCAGTCATCTTAATTTTTGACGGTGCTATTGTGGCCGCACATTTGAATTCATAAGAGATGAACTCCCGTTTCCGAGGGATGAGATCCTTCTGTTTAACATAAATATATCAAATTCAAGTGATATTATTTGAGCAATAAAAGTTCATAAGAAATTGCAGTGCCACTTGTAAATGGTGGATATTCAATATATCGTAAACCATTAATATACAACGATAGAACATTTTTTTAATGGTTTAGAAATTGAAATACAAGCAAGCTTCATGAGAACAAGAAAAATCAGTTCCCCTTGATTTTGGTCGCAAGAAAATAACTGACGCTCGATATTGATTTCAGGAGGAATTCAACAATACATATTTGTTATTTTTGGTAAAAACGTGCTTATTTTGTTCTTCTTTTTACAGTCTCTTTCCAAAAGGATGGAGTTCATACCGAAGGCTATTTGATTGATGGAATGATGATAGCGGTCAAGAAGATGAGGCGAATAATTCGGCTTGCTTAGCACGCATTTGTTTTTGTTTCAAAGAATTAGGAGTTTTGTTTCAAAAAAATTGAGGCTTATAGTGCCATTGAGCTGAATTTTCGTGGGAAATTACGTGATTTAACCTCTTATGAAAGCTCCAGTTGTCAATCAAATTTACCGACCATAAAGGGTTACATCATATACGACTTTTAAGCTCTTCTTTTCTTTGAAATATTGCAAGAGTAAGAATCGGGAAAAAAGAAAATCACAAAGCGATGGACGGTGTGCATCTGTCTGTGACTTTCAAGCTCTTCTCTTCACCGCACTTGATGAAGAAAAAAGCCACTCACCAACTTTTCCGAGCAACTTTTTGCTTTTCTTTTGCCATATAGACTCATATAGAGAATGTTATAGACCACGGTTGAACCTCGATCATCCGGATCAATTCACAGGAAAGATATGAGTTTACAAATTCATAGCTCAAGACATTAACAGAACTAAATTTCATCATCTATTGAAAACCTTTATATGGTGGTAGATGGTGATCATGTTTGGGGTGCATTTCAACAGAATTTCTTCCGCGGCGAAATATCTTTCAGCAAAGGTTGTTCTTCGGCTTTTATTTGAGGAAATGGGTTCTGCACCGACTCCGGACAAAAGATATTCAACCAAACAAAGGAATCAACAGTTTTACTTCGAATCAAACTATACAGATGCAAACAGTGTCGGCCATGGCTAGGTTGCATCATAAATGTGCTGAATTTGTTTGTGTCCTAAAGGTTGCAACAATTGAAGAATGATGTGCACCGGCCTTTGGGCCTATCTGTGTTATCACTGTTGTTTGTGCAAATTGCCTGGATTTGCTATGCTCTTGGGATATATGGCGAGGGAGGGGAACCTCCATGAACGATTATACACTTAGAGCTAAAATCTTCTTGATGATGGATCTGTTATTCGGATTTCAAAGAACGATTTTGGTTATCTTGTTGTTTGGTCGCCAATGTTGTGTGTCTTTAGTATCGAATTGCAAAAAGCGATAATACACTTAGAGCTATTCACGTATAGTTTTTCTAATAGCAGCTCTTCAATTAGATCATCTTTGGTGGTTCCCTGAGGACTGTCTATGACGACTGGCGGGTGGGATGACCGTGTTAAACCTAGACTAAATCCAATCTCCTAGGGTGATACCTTTTCAATTACTGCAGTTATTTGCTTTTCCTTCTAGGACGCATCAGCTCGATTCAATCGTCACTGAATTCGATTAAACTTAACACATAAAAGCTTAAATAATTAAGCATATGCAAATCTAATGTAATTTTTTTTATGGTTATAATCATAGTTAACACATAACATAGAACGTGTCAATTAGATCGAGTTTTTAGTAGACTTGTTTAGAATATGCTGTTATTTTTTTATCTGAGCGTATGCTTGTCAATTGGGAATAACTTCGTGACCGGATGAGTTAGTCATCCTATTTCTTGGAAAGGAATTTGTGGTGCATGAAAGGTCGTTCTTCTCCTTGGAAAATGACGACAGTCATGCAAGCAATTTACTTCACGGAACATGTGGCTTGCTGAGCACGCATTGGCTTTTTGTTTCGAAGAATTAAGAGAGTTTTGTCTTTCAACGGCCAACGATTAAACCATTTGAGGTGAGGACTGCTATGTGGTGGGAATTCGCTTGGAAAAAATCGACGCTTATAGTGTCATTCAGCTGAATTTTCTTGGGGTTAACCCTTATGAAAGCTCCACTTGTCAATCAAAACTTGCGGACCACAAAGAGTTACATCATATATGACTTTCAAGCTGTTCTTTTCTTTGAAATATTGTAAGAGTAAGAATCGGGCAAGAAGAAAATCACAAAGCGATGGACGGTCTGCATCTGTCCATGCGTTTACGTCAGATATGACTTTCAAGTCCTTCTCACCGCAATTGATGAAGAAGAAAGTCATTCACCATCTTTTCCGTCTTTTGGGGGTTTTTTTTTCGTGCAACTTTTTTACTTTTTTTTTGCCCTGCAGACTGATGAAGAGAAAGTTATGTTGAACCTTGATCATCCGGATCAATCCACACGAAAGAGATTAATTGGATATTCATGGCTCAATACATCAACATAACTAAATTTCTTCATCAACTGAAAACCTTTATGAGGTCATTGATGGTGATCTTGTTTGGGCCCAGCGAGGGCCGCCAAGCCCTCATCTGGCCAAATCTGGCAAGGGCGTCGTGACCCTCGCTGGATCTCGGCGAGGGTCGCGACGCCCTCACCCAAAGCCAGTGAGGGTCGGCCGACCCTCGCCCAGAGCTGGCGAGGGTCGGGCGGCCACCCTTGCTGGCCCTAATTTCAGAACCAGACAAAAAAAAAGAAAAAAATCATAAATTATGAAAATATTATTTTAAAATGCCCACGTCAGCACCACGTGGCCGTCCGGTGTCCACGTTAGCGATTTCGGGGCAAAATTGACCAGATTGACTCAATTGGTAAGAAATGAAAATGTTTATGATTCAATTGGCAAAATTGAAAGGTATAAGATTGAATTGGCAAAAGTGCAATAGGTTTATGATTTTTTGGATAATTTTCCCTCGTTATGTATACCTCGTAACGATTATCGCTTGATTTTTTCTATCTAGAAGTAGGCACTAGATTCGCATGAACAAGATGCGTTCATTGAGTTTGAGAGGGAATGGTGACCACAGACTTCCCTTTTTTTTCCACTGTGAATAATACGAGAAGAAACCTACAAAGACTCCAATTGGATCGGCCGCTTTCTAAGGTAACTGGAAATGGCACGCGCGTTGACACGGAAAAAATTAAATTTTTGTATATTACTTTTCTTAGTGTAAAGATTATTTTAATTTTGAGATTTTTATATAAACTGAATGTGTTTGCATAAATTTATATAATCAAAGGTGAAAACATAATAACACGTGGGATCTTGCACGCTGTGACCTATTTCGGAAAGGTTCATGTCTATTCCCTTCCTTTTATTTCTATCAAACTGAAGAGTTCATAACAAAGCCCCCAGAAAAAGGGAAGCCAAAGATTTTTTTTTGCCCCATCACCATCAGGAAATCACAATTTTAACAGGCCAATGAATGGATGAAAGATTTTGAGAATTTTTTTTAAATATTTGAAATTTTTTATCACTCAAATAATTAAAAGAGAATCCGATTCCACGAATCAAATTATTTAGAACGAAAATCCATGTAGGAATCATTATCAATGGACTTGGCATCAACTCAAAGACTTGAGCAAGATGAGAAGACTCACGAATGGACCTGAATAACTAGTGGTTCAAGAATATTGACACTCAAATCGACCATTTTCCACCGATTCCCTTGACATGTCAATTTCAATGAAGACTTGGAAAAATAAGTCAAGCATGCTTGTCTTGAGAGCAAAATACACGCTAAACTGATTGAAAAAGGAAAAGATATAATGTTTCAATGAAAAATTTTCTTTAAAGTGTTTACTTTGAAACCTTCCGTTGATTTTGGTCCTCTCCCTTAGAACTAATATTTATGGAACTATCATTTTCATCCGACTCTTCTTTACATAATACTGTCTTGATTTTTCCGTTAATTAATTTCCATGGAACTTGTCTCAATACTATGATACAATAATGTGTAGTCTAATATGGGATTATTTATCTTTTTTCACCTATCGATAGGATATGAGCAAATCGATAAATTGTATAGGCACAGACAACCATGAGGGGGATGAGGTCGTAATCTACGAAACTTCAAAAACTTTCGAGTGAAGACCGTGCATTGGTGTTGTAGAGACAATAGTGCACATACAAAACGGTGATATTGTAACATCCCGAATTCTGACCCATTACCGGGACCAATAAAGTGTATATTAATTCTCGTTTGATTTTAGTAAGTCTCGCCCGGACTTGATCAATCACGGGATACTAACCAAATGAGAAAGGCTAAATAGGGGACGGTACGTGGACCAGGGACCCGATCACGAGTTGAGTACTGATTTCAAAAAATGTCGAGGGAATATTTTGGGCCAATATGGGCCGATTTTAGGAAAATAACGGATTCAATGTAATCAGTGGCGTACGCTTGGGTCGCGGGTGATTCCGCATAACTGAAAGTACGCTGATGATTGAATTCCGAATTTAATCCTAATAATCGCGACCCTCGGCACTAGTGATAATTCCTCGCGTTTTATGAAAGTCGAGGCCATCATGACTCGGACAACCCTAGGTCGATATGCGTAAACTCTAAACAGCCGCTCGTTAGTGAGACACCCTAAAACTTCAAAATGAGCAAATTTGATCGTGAAATTGGACCCGGACTTCGACGTCGAAAATTCGAGGGCGTTAGCGACTATGTTGAAGGATCGACGTCATTTTAGTGTGGCCACATACGTTTGGGGCTAGTACGGCTGAAAACGGGAGTTTCGATAAAAATTGGAAATTTTACAATTTTGCCCCTGAGGACCCCGATGACCATTTTCGAGGCCAATGACATTATTTTTCGAGGCCGGTGCCATTTTTGGGTGGCCACGCATACCAGAAGCGGTTTTGGACAAAAACTGGAATTTCGACAAAAATTGAAAAATAATATTATTTTATTCCCGAAACTTTGCAGTCGATTTTCGGGGGCTTAAAAAGTGAATTTCGCGATTCCGACGCCAGATTATGTTGGCCACGCACATATGGAACGCGTATGTGCAAAAATTGGAATTTTGACCCGGGACCGGAAAATTATCAAATTGCCCTTGGGCCCGTTTTTGGTAATTCCGAATTTCTTTCATTTTTGGGGGTTAACTAAGATTGATTAGGGTTAACTAAGGCTGGTCAGCCTTTGGTTAGGGGCTTAAGACCATTTTACCCCTAAATTATTGGATAAGAAGCAAGTTTAGCCCTTGGATTAAGGGCATTTTTGTCCAAAACCCTTAGATCTTTGACACTTGGATTCCACTCACCCATCTTTGACCAATATTGACTCTCTCTCTCTCTCTCTTCCAGCCATGTTCGGCCAGACTAGCTCCATTCCTCTTCTTCCTCATTTTCTTTTTTTTTCTCTCTACCGTGGGCACATTCTGCTGTTCTGGTACTGTTCACGCCGGAACAATACCCACCGCCGGAGCTGCTGGCCACCAGCCACCTCCCGCCACTGCTTGGTACCACCATAGCCACCCACAGCCCCATTTTCCAGCTTAAAACAGTGAAGAACAGCAGCAAATCGTTGTTTTCGGAGCCGCCGTGAACCGCCGGCTTGCTCGCCGGAACACCGCCGCCGATTCCACCGCTCGTCGGTGATTGGCCGCTCGTTTCCGTCGTCTTGAGGCAATTTAGGCGAGTATATTTTCCCTAAATCCGAACTAAACCATTTATGCATTTTTAATGGTGAATTAGGGGTTAATTAAGCCTAAATATGGATTATGTAGGTGTGTTTATGTGTGGACTGATTAGGGATGCTCATTAGAGCCTAATGAAGTGATTTAATAGTGGTTTAGTGGCCTAAGTATGGTCTGCCCTGGTACTGTTCATACAGAACCGAAATTATGCATTTTAGGGGTGAAATTGGGCTTAATTAAGCTTAATTAAGGCTTAATGATTTGAGATTTTGTGTAGGATGTTTAGGGGACTTCATTAGGGCTTAATGAGGTGATTTAGAGGTGATTTAATGGCCCTAAAGTGTGCTGTCCTGGTACTGTTCACATAGAACCGAATTTGTGCAATTTGCCTAAGTTGTGTATTAAATGGCTATTAAGGAAAAACATGGAATTAAACATTGTAAAGGGCAAATTGGGAATTGTTGGAACCCTATGGGTGTTGCCATATTTAAAAGTTTATTGGCTAGGTTCGATTGGGTGTGACGGGCCTTAAACGCCTTGAATCAAATGGGAAGAAATGTGCGGACTGAGTGTCGGGTTGAAAGGACTAAAATGAAATGAGTTGTGGATGCCGATAATGCGTGGAATTCATTGAAATTTATATTTAAAAGTACATGGCGCATTGGCATCGGCTATTGGCTCAAATTCCATTTCTCGTGATCTCTATTAGTTAATATAGATTAAAAGTGCTAAATGATGCACGTGTATAAAATAGTGAGATTTGTTGGCCTACGGGTCGTTTTAAATCGTGGCCTTCCGGTCGGGCCTTCGGGTCGAAATAAACTGTGGCCTTCGGGTCGGGCTTTCAAGCCAAAGTATCTATTGGCCTTCGGGTCGGGCCTACGGGTCGATTTATTACTAAAAGTGGCCTACGGGTCGTGGCCTTCGGGTCGGAAAAATCTATTGGCTCTCGAGTCGGCTTAATTGAGTACTCTCGATATTCAAATGTGAGCGTCATCGCTGAATCCCTAACTTGCAGGATTGTACTGAGAATTATTTATGCTTAAATTTATGAAATTGTTGGGAATTATTAATATCCGCTTGATATGTTTGATTTACCTGTCAGGAAGTGCATGTTAGCCTAGCTTAGATTTAGGGATTATTTACTTGCTGAGACTTATCTCATGGTTGTTGAAAACCGACATTTCAAACCCCCGTCAGTGACAATGGCAAAGCCGCTCGTGCATTTTGGGATTCCCCATTTTATCCAGAAGATTTTTTCTGTACATCCGGTAGGAGAGGGGAATTCGTATATCAGATATCTTACGTTAGTCTGGGTAGATGTTGGGGAGTTGGAGTCTGTAACCCATGAGTACGTAGCTTGGTGTTATAGGACGCACAATGGGAAAGAGATCGGACCTCTTAGGACTTTTGATATTCCATTCAATGGACTGCTTGGAGTAGACCCTCGGTGCCCCGATGGGCAGGTAGTAGACCCCAGTCCGTCTGATGAGGAGAGAGCGAGCTTAGAGGAGATACCAATAGTGTACGAGTCGGACGAAAGTGGATCGATGGACGTGGACGTGGACGATGAGGAGATGGAACAGCCCCTGGAGGAGGACCCCGATCCCGAAGCGATGGATATAGAGGACGAGCCCGAGGAGGCTGAGTCTGAGTTGGACTCATTAGATTCCGATGAGGAACTTCCTGATAGTTCTTCCTCATCTGAATCTTCTGACTCTGACCCGGACTGGGTCCCCTAGGACGACTCAGTTATGACTAGGTCGGGCTGTAACTTTTTGACCGTAGCCCGCCTTAACCAAGTTACCCTAGCCACTGACCCCTTTTTGATCCTCGTGGCCATGACTTAACTTTTTGGATTTGGGTTTTATGCACCCCTGTAAATGGATATTGTATCTACCCACTGTTAATAGTAATGCGTGTATGTTTGTATTAAATTTTTCTTTCCTATCCTGCTCTTCGTGGTCATCTTAAAATATAGGTACGGGTGTATATATATACATTTATATATATACGTAGCTTTCGCTCGTGTTGTACTCGTCGCGATGAGATTTGGGTCGGCGATGCTTCCTGGGACGTTGCAAGATATTAGACCGACTAGAGGGATGTTCGTGCTTCGCATAGGGGGTGTGACAGATCTTATATCAATGAAATATAAAGGAGTTTAAGATATAGAAGAATTGAGAAGCATACCTGTCTTGGTTTGGCCTACCCACCTGGCTTACTCCACTCTCCTATCTCTAACGGTCCAAATAAACATTGGAATCCACTATATAATCTTTGAGATATTACTGCATCTGAGGATGCTTTCTTCTACATGTAGCTTTGCTTCTACATATAATTTGTAGAACTTGTTGAAAATGTGTTTCTACATATCATGTCACCAGTTTGTGTGCCTACAATTACTCTCGAATATTTAAAGATTATAACAGAGGATAGGAGTACAACAGTAAGCGATCGATTCACGTAACATGAGGATAATGTTTTTGGTAGTTTGGCATAGTAGCTCAACAGCAATGAATTTGCATGATGGTTATTGATTGATGACTGGATGGTTCCTGCCTTTTGAGCGGCCAAAAGCAAGTTGGAAGTTTAGAAACGCGGGTGGAGAGCACCTAATAATTTTCTTTGGAATAGACATCAATCTTTTCTAGGCAAGTTCGACATGGGGCAATCTTGCAGGGTATCTCTTGCTTTCCATTTTTCTTTTTCTAGGAATATAATATCTATCTCTTCCATCCCTTGGATGGTTGTAATTGATAATTTGATCACTAGCACGATTTACTCGTATTGATAAATCAATCGCGGATGGCCATGACCATCCAATGCATACATCGACCATGTGGGAATAGATATGCACATACCAGTATTAAGTAACAATCAAAGTGCGGTGACCATCCAATGCATACATCGACCATGTGGGAATAGATATGCACATACTAGTATTAAGTAACAATCAAAGTGCGGTCCTTGACGAGAAATTACTTTGATGCACGAGCAAATGTGATCTTCTCGATGGTACGACATTCATCATGGTGATTTAATCCAGCAATCGCTCGATGAAACTACTATATAAGAAAGATTATGTTAAGTAAGCAGCTAATGAGTGCAAAGAACCTACATGGGACCCAATTGAAATTCACAATTTTTTACTGACCCAAATTCAATTCGCAAGGGTCTGGAAATGAGACAAAAGGCAAGCTGAAATGTGTGGCCACAGACTTGCATCATCATTCATCCGATGGCATCGACTATCACACTCTGATAGAATCGCGTAGACCAATGACCTGAGCAAATTAATAATTTGTCGTTTGAACATATCGACGCTCAAATCGATGGTTTTTCCGTAGATTCGCTTGACTATATCGGTCAATTTTAAAGTAAGTCGAGCATGGGAATTGAAAATGATCTAGATCCCATGAAATGCCCTCACGGTCTGAAGAGCAAGATAACTACTACGATTGAGATTCATCATTTTGTGCTGTTTACTCATCATCCCCATACGTCTGAATGTGTGCTAAAATAAAAATAAAAAAAAGGGAAAGATTTATCTCGCAATATATTGTCAATGAGGAAAAAAAATTCTTCAGAACAAGGCCCCATTTGCCCCTTCATTCGATGGCACTTGAAGCCCACAGGGCACAGGTGGAGTAACTTTTCGCTAGCTACATGGATGACAGTAAACATGTGAAAGTAAAATAGACCTTGCTAATTGTTAAACATGTTTAATGTAGAAGCATTCGATTTTCGAATGATTAATTCTGCATGTCACGGAGATAGTCAGTGCATTAGAATTTGTAACATTTTGTTATTTTGTTACTTAACAAGTGCCTGATGCATATTGTTCAAATAAAATCCAAGTAAAATTCATTCTTGTGCAAGCAGAGCATCAACCTAGTATATAAGTGGGTAAAACTCCCACGAAGTTGAGCCATATAGCATGCTTACATATAGGGAAAAGTATCAAAAAAGTCCTAAATCTATTGCATTGATACCAATACAGTCATAAACTTTTCAATTGGACTAATTTAGTCCTAAACATTTTCGCATTGAGACCAATTCAATCCATCTGGCCAATTTAGGCCGGAAATTGCTGATGTGGATGCTGGCAGTCCTACGTGGCACCGCCGACGCTGATGTGGATAAAATTTATAATTTTTTAATAGTTTTTTCAGATTTTTTCAATATTTTTTTCTTTTTTTCTCTTTTCTTTTCCTTCTTTTTTCTTTTTTTAGAAACCGGTGGCCGGCGAGGTTGCCGGCCGATCATCGTCGGCCACAAGTGAGGGCCGGCGACCCTCGCCTAGATCGAGGAGAGGGGCGGCGATGCCCTCGCCGGCCACGAGCAAGGGTCGCCATGCCCTTGCCTATGGTCGGCAATGGTCGGCCGACAACCTTGCCGACGACCAATTTCCAAATAAAGAAAAAAGAAGGAAAAGAAAAGAGAAAAAAAGAAAAAAAATTTAAAATTTGAAAAAATTATAAATTTTGTTCACGTCAACACTGGCAGTGCCACGTAGGACCGCCAGTGTCCACGTCAGTGATTTCCGACCTAAATTGGCCGAATGTACTGAATTTGTACCAATGCAAAAAGGTTAAAGACTAAATTGGTCCAATTGAAAAGTTTAGAACTGAATTGATAACAATGTAATAGGTTTCAGACTTTTTTGGTACTTTTCCCCTTACATATGAAGCTCTAAGTAATTTGTTTTTTATGGTCACTTTAGCATTTCTTTAATCCTGATATATCTTAGGTCTGCATCTCTTGTCTTATGCATATTTTGATAAAAGATCTATTATTGGTATATTCTTTCATATATTCTTATTCATAATTCTTTAAATGGGGAGGGGAGCCTGTTGCCGCCCCTACTTCGCTCGCGTCTTCCCCTACGACCCATATTCGGGGCCTCCCGAGGGCTTCATTAAACTCACCATGCTTGTTGCTTCCCAGTCAAATGTTTCAACTTTCAGCCTTGAAATATATCTTAACCGAAGGATAATCCATAATCAAATTTCTACATGGCAATTTCTTGCTTGACAAGTTGACTTTGATCGAAGTCGTGCAATGTTATGCGATGTTCGGCATCGTGGCGGCAACTAGGTAGCTAGTCAGTCACGGGATACTTACATTACATACACATCTCTTCGTTGTCACCGTGTAATAAATTTAGTACCAAAATCTTATTTTATTCTAACTTAAGTGGGAAAAAAAAGTGTTTTCAACGAGCAAGAAGTGCCATTACCATGTCCATCAGACTTGTTAGTAACTTTCTCCGATGGGGGATAACATTGGAAACAGTACCTCGCGCCCGGGCAGTTGGTGGTGGCCCCCTTCCACGCACTTGATAAAAGAAAGAGAACTTTTAACCATCTCTTTTTTTAATCTTTTTTTGTTATCTTTTCACGTCGCTCTTCCTTGTAGTATCACTGTCCCGCTTTTGCATGTTGTATTTTTATGAGAAAAATGATAGATAGTCATTGAATATTCGTAAACTTTTTTAAATTTTTGTATGTTGCCGTATTTTATACAAACAATACAATCAGACAAGTATGATTACGAGTTATGACTTTTTCCAGTAGATCAAAGAGCTAGAGGTGATCATTGGGGCTCAAATCTGGGGTTTGACCTAAAATTTTACCTAAGTAGGTCCATCATGAAATTTGGCTCGAGCCCAACATGTGTAACATGACAGATTCCATGACTCACGAGGACGAACTAGGCCCACAAAGATTGGGAGAAGCAAGCGAGGGACATTTCAAGAAAAGACAAAAAAGGGTACGACAGCTTAAAAAGATTGAGGACATTGCAGCACGATGACTCCTTCCCATTGGATCCACGATTTTTCTGTACTTTAATAATTGAGTTCGATCATATTCGATTGTCCAAGACGAATGTCGACAGAACTCATTTAGAAAGTAATTTCATGGAAAAATGACACAAATGATTTATAAACTTTGATTCAATGTAAAATATGGTTGCTGAATTTTTAATTTATTCAATGGAGCCCATGAACTTTTAGTACATATTCAATTTACTCCCTGAACTATATATATGTTCAATTCTGTCATTGATCTTGAATTACTAGAAGGATAATATTGGATATTTTCATATAATTCATGGACTACATTAAACATGTCCTAAAGTTCAATAATCACATTGAACAAATTAAAAGTTTATTGACTACATTACACATTAGGCGAAAGTTCAGGGAGCACATTGAATAAATGAAAAGTTTATGAACCATATTACACATTGGGCCAAAGTTCAAGGACTATATGTGTCATTATCCCTAAATTTATTCGAAGCTTGAGCTCAAATGCTGAAAATACTATAAAATTGTGAAATAACTTTTTTAATCTATTCCTAACATTAACAAATGTGAATTCGATAAATGATATTATTCATTTAATTATTACGTTGTTAAATAGATACTTAAGCTCAACCTCTGCCGAATTAAGTATTTTTTTCAATACTTGAACTCGATAAGTATATACTTACAAGAAAACCTCGCAAGTTACTTAAGTTGTTTTCAATCGTATTAGTGATCTCTTCGCTATGTATCTTTGGAAGATTATTGTAAGTTAAGTACGGACGGATGCATGCATTTGATTCTAATTTCTTTGTGCTATAATATTGTCAAGCCACATAAATTGATTAAAGCATCTTTTTTGTATAAACACCTATTCGGATGGAAAATAAAATATTATACTAGATATTAGAAAGTTGCAAGAATGTTTACGGGAACTTTTAAGCATATAAGCTAAGAGACTGTTTAGTTAAGCTTTGCAAAAAGCTAAAGGCAAGTCTTTGGCTTTCCCATCGTCAAATTTTGATATGCTCAAGAAATTTCAAAAATTTTAAAAAATATTATATCTAAATTTACGTATCAATATTTGTATATTGTGTAAACTCCACACGTTTGGATTAAGAAAAGGTCCATGGCAAAATTTAGATAAAGTAAAGAGGAAAAGAGTAAATGTATATTCAAGTGGTTCTGATTAAACCACGTGGCCCTCGTACGGACATTGCAAATGTGAGGAGGTTTAAGCTCGAGGGTTGGTTAAGTGACTGCATTGGTGCAAAGTATTTTTGTGGATTATGTGAGTACTAATTGAACATTATCTATTTAATTTTTTTCTGTCCATGAAGATAATCAATAGAGAAATCAATTTTTCATGGAAATAATAGAGAAGAAACTGATACCAAAGTTCCATTTTTTTTCTTAATCATGGCCTTTCTGCACCACAAGGCAAAATCAGGTCTGAAATGGCCTGAACTCAATTTCCTAATTTCCTCAATTAAACCCTACTCCCCAAATTTCCAAATTAAACCAAACCGATCCTATCAAGTTAGGTTGGGTCAGCGCCACCGTTTCACTTTCCCCGTCATCGTCCCCGACAAGTACCAGGTTTGCTGCCTAGTCCGATTGTAAGATATCGATCCAATCGGAAATGCCGATTCGAGTCCCTGCTGTCGTCAGGGACTCAAAATTCGGCGAGTCGATGAGATCCAATTGGGGGGGAGGGGAGTTTGCGAGCTAGCACGATTGAAGGTCCGAAGAATTGGATTAGGTGGAGAATCTCCGGCGCGGTTCTGGTACGATTGCAGGGAGAGACCGTGACGCAGATGGAGAACAAAGAGAGAGGTAGCGAGGATCGGAATGTCAAGCGAATTAGGGGAGATGGTTAGGGCACAGTCACCTCTGGAGAGGCTGAGGTGAGAGCGAAAAGAGGAGGCTTGAGACCAGACTCGGCAACGATTTCTCTCTCTTTTTTTTCTGTTTTTGTTTTTGGGTTCAAATGATGAGTTGCGGTTGAGTCTCATCGTTCAGTACTATTTGCTTATTACACCCAAGTAGCGCACGCTACACGTTAGTAACAGGAAAAGATATTATCTTTGCAATATATCGTCAATCACAAAAAAAGAAGAAAAAATTGTTCACGGTAGGCCCCGTTCGCAAGAAAATGCTGTCCATCTGTAAAAGGCATTGGCCTCGACTGAGAGGAGCTTCAGAAATGACCCTTCCATCTATAAATATGTCATCGATCTTTTTAACAGTTACGTAGACCTAAACCATCTCCCACCTCCCAAAAACCGTCCATCTGCCCCAAAATCATGGTTTCTTCATTATTGCTGTCCAACATGTCTCCTTTACGTGTCGTCTTCTTCTTCTTCTCCTCCTCACTCTTCTTGGTCGACATCACTTCATTTCAAGGAGCAAGCGTTTCTACTTCCTCCACTTCTTTTTCTGCTGTCAACACGACCGAGAGCAAAAATGAAGCAGAGGCTCTCCTGAATTGGAAATCTACTCTTGACAATCATAGCCAATCTCTCCTCTCTTCATGGCACGGGGACAATCCTTGCAACTTTACTGGTGTCGCTTGCAACGGCTTCGGAGCCATCACCCATCTAACTCTTTCTGATCTCGGTTTGAGGGGAACTCTAGACGGTCTTGATTTCTCGCGCTTAACCAGTATGGTTAGCTTTGAACTTGGCAACAACTCGATCTATGGTTCCATTCCCTCGAGTATCGGTAATCTTTCCAAACTCAACTATCTTAGTCTTCCCTTCAATGAACTGTCCGGGAAAATTCCTCTAAGTATAGGTACGCTGGAGAGTCTTCGTTCTTTGTACCTACATGAAAATAACATTTCCGGTTCCATTCCGAGAGAGATAAGTGGTTTGAGGAATTTGGAAATTCTTTGGATATATAAGAATGAACTTTCGGGACCCATACCTTCAGAAATCGGTAGGCTCACTTCTCTCGTAGAACTTGACCTATCATGGAACAGTCTCACTAGCTCAATTCCATTGTCTCTCCAGAACTTGAGTAATTTGCAATTTTTAACCGTTTATCAAAATCATCTTTCAGGCTCGATTCCACAAGAGTTGGGGAAATTGACACGTCTTAGGATATTAGAAGTAGATTATAATAATTTGACCGGTTCAATCCCTGCATCAATTGGAAGCCTAACCAATCTAACCACATTAGGTCTTAGTAGCAATAAATTCTCTGGTTCAATCCCTGCATCAATTGGAAGCCTAACCAATCTAACCACATTAGATCTTAGTAGCAATAAATTCTCTGGTTCAATCCCTGCATCAATTGGAAGCCTAACCAATCTAACCACATTAGATCTTAGTAACAATAAATTCTCTGGTTCCTTGCCTCCTAAATTCAATAAGTTAACACGTTTGACTTTTTTGAATCTATCCTATAATAAACTAGAGGGGCAACTACCAGAAGACGTGTGCCTTGGGAGATCATTGCAATATTTGGGGGCCATCAATAATCATTTCACAAGTCCTATCCCAACAAGCTTAGAGAACTGTAGCACACTAATCAGATTGAGGCTAGACGGAAACCAACTTACTGGAAACATAACAGAAGCTTTCGAAATATGTTCGTATCTAAAGTATGTGGACTTGAGCCACAATTATTTGCACGGCGAACTTTCATGGAAGTGGGGGCATTGCCAAAATTTGACGAGCTTAAAGATATCAAACAACAACATTTCCGGTGAGATACCCCCGATATTTGGAAGGATGGCACAGTTGCGGGTACTTGACCTTTCTTCAAATAATTTAAGCAGAAAGATTCCAAGGGAATTGGGAAACTTGCAACTACTGCTAGATCTCATCCTCGACAACAATGGGATCGCAGGTAATATTCCCAGTGAAATTGGATTTTTATCTCTACTGGAACATCTCAACCTAGCATCAAACAATTTGCGGGGAGCCATTCCACCGCAGCTCAGCCTATGCACCAACTTGCAGAGCTTGAACTTGAGCCAAAATAATATCGAAAGAAGCATTCCTCCTGAGATAGGCAACACACGATTCCTACGCTCTCTTGATTTGAGTCAGAATCTATTGACCAGAAGAATACCACCAGATCTAGGAAATCTGAGAGTCCTCGAAACTTTCAACATCTCCCACAATGACCTCTTTGGTACCATCCCATATGGTTTTGCTGACTTAATGGCATTAACTTCTGTTGATGTGTCCTACAATGAATTGGAAGGTCCTCTCCCAAATGTCAAAGCTTTTAAGGAGGCTCCATTTGAAGCAGTTCAACATAACAAAGGGCTGTGTGGGAACGTGCATGGATTACAAAAATGCAATATTTCTAACATGAGCAAGAAACACAATCGACCCAGTGGAGCTAGAATTTTAATTATCCTTGTTCTCTCGTTCTTGGGATTCCTCGTTCTCTCTTCCTTCTTGATCTTTCTCGTAATTGTTAATCACCGTCGAAGAAAGGTTTTCAAGAGACAGAGGAATGCACAGACAGAGACGAATGATTTAGATTTCTTGAAGATTCTAAGTTTTGATGGCAAACTTTTCTACGAGCGAATCGTGGAGGCCACAGAAGGATTTGACTCCAAGTACTATTTGGGAGAAGGGGCCTATGGCGTTGTTTACAGAGTTGATCTACCATCAGGTCAAACTATTGCAGTCAAGAAGATTCCATCGTCCCAAGAAGATGTGACCGTCAACATCATTCCTTTTAAAAGGGAAATTGAAGCCTTAAGAAATATTCGCCACCGCAACATCGTGAAGCTTTACGGGTTCTGCTCTCATGCACGACATTGTTTTCTGGTGTACGAGTATGTCGAAAGAGGGAGCCTGAGAACAATTCTGCATGATGATGAAAGAGCAACAGAGTTTGGGTGGGACAAAAGGATAAACATGGTTCGAGCAGTTGCTGATGCATTGTCGTATATGCATTACGACTGTTTTTCTCCATTGATCCATCGAGATTTGACCAGCAACAACATCTTGTTGGATGCTGATTATGAGGCTCGTGTCTCAGACTTTGGCATGGCAAGATTATTGAGGCCAGATTCGACCAACTGGACTACTATTGCTGGCACCGTTGGATACATCGCTCCAGGTGATGTTCTTTGCAAAAGCATATTAATTTACTGTCCCAACTCGTGTTGTCATTGGAAATTCCTTAATTATTTGAAAGCAAATTTCCGAATCTTTAATTATAGATGACAAGATTATCAATGGACTTTGAATTCTTCAATTGCAGAGCTAGCTTTTTCTAACATTCCAACCGAAAAATGTGATGTATATAGCTTTGGAGTTGTGGTACTGGAGACAATCATGGGAAAGCATCCGGGAGATTATGTCTGGTTAGTATTTTCATCCACTCAATCCAAGTTGCAAACACCATTGAAGGATGTGCTGGACCAACGGCTCTCGCCTCCAACGAACCGGGATGCGCAACACATAATGTCTGTCGCAACACTAGCACTCGCGTGCTTGCAGACCAATCCTCAACTTCGACCAACCATGACACAAGTCTCGCGAGAGCTTCAAGTTCAAGCACCACCAGTTTTGCCATTCTTTGGAGTCACCTTAGAACAACTCCGTGATCTCGATGGCCGGAACTTTTAGACCACATTCAGGCGGTTGTTAAGTTGTCGATCGAGTTAATGTCATGTGTTAGCCTTTTCGGGCTTCTGTGTTCGGTAGTAAAATGTCAATTAGTATTAAAACTTCGAAGATGCATAGTCTAAATGTTTTCTTTTTGTTAGAGGAGAAGGACAGTAAACTTTCTTCCTTATGTGCAAGCATCTATTCATAGTAAAATAACTTGCTTTTTATTAGCCAAATAATTTGGACTTGTTTGAAATATCCTGTTCCGTATCACATCACAAGGTCGTGCATGCGCAATTATTCTGGGATACTTCACAGCTTTGAGATCGCTATGTTCGGTGAACTTGATCGATGACCGACGGTTCTTGGCTTTTGAGCAGCCAAAACCGGGGTTGGAAGTTTGGAGCGTCCGGAATCGACATCATACCTTGCAGAGCGAGTTCGGCATGGGGCAATTAGCTGGTCATATTCAACGGTCAATAATAACTAACTAGCACATCAATTAATAGATGGAATTTATTTGCCCAAATGTGTGAAGCTAGTATTCCTCAAAGAATGATGGTGATTGATGAATCCGAAAGTCAAGAAGAGAAGGAGAGATAATATACTTGATGAACGGGATGTGATATCTAATCACCCGCATCCACGTCAGCAATTTACGATCAAAATTGGCCGAATTGACTCAATTGACAAGAAGTGAAAAGGTTTAGAAATCAATTGACAAAAATTATAAGTTTAAGACTGAATTGGCAAAAATGCAATAAGTCTAAGACTTTTTGGACAATTTTCCTGTCAATTTTATGTGTCGGGCCAAGCACTCCATGGGAAATCCCATGCACGGGCCGGCACGCCCATGACCCCAACGGGCCGTGCTAGCCCCCGTGTTAGGCTCAAACGCGTTATGCCTAGGGTGGTTTTTAATTTCTTTGTTTCTTTGTTATACTTTTTAAAACTAATTTAAAATTCAATTAAAAGATGGAAAAAATTAAGGAAATTTCAGTAGAATAAATTATTCCTACTTCATGATTATTTTTTATAGTGAGTTCCAAGTAGGGATAATCGGACAAAAATGGAATACATAACATAGTACGTAAGACTCGCACCTAAACGAATACAGCTCATTATAAAATCAAATAACACCATACAGGTTACCATTGTCAAAATGCAAATACGTGAGAAGCAAAATCAGATCATTACATTCTCATTAAAAAAAATTACGACCTAATAATTAAAAACACATTTTTATCATCACGGGAATACAAACAAACGCACCTACATAACTTTCAAATTAAGAAAAATAAGTAAGATGCAAATCTCAAGGGATCATTCCAAGAGAGGCAACGGAGCTGCTCTTAGGCTGGACAATTTCAGCGAGACATTTGTCCCGGTGCCTTTGCAAGTGGCATGTTCCACCACTATATATCAAAAGATAATTTCCCGGCACATATCGTGCAGATGGCCTTCTCCTCACCATTGGGGAAGCCCAGCCCACGGTGTCCAACATCTTCCAAACATTCAACCCTCGCCAAAGAAAGTTTTTTGGGAGTTGGCGAGCCATCTAGGAAATGGGTTGGGCGCTGCAGCTGATTTACGTCGATCGCGAATTCCAAGCTCGGAGATATCCTTTATAGAGATATCGCGATTTTCTAAGAAGTAAGGAGAAGAGATCGATCGTGAAAATAAGAGGAGGAGGAGGGGTTGAATTTCTTAAGAAGTTGATTATTTTTCATTAATGTGGCCGAACATCACACTGTTAAAAAAGGATGGGCCATGCATTGGCCGGCCCACTAGGCCCAAGTACATGGGCCATCCCAAGTTAGGGCCGGGCTAACGGCCCCTTATTGCTAACGACGACAGCAGTCACCTACAAATGCGGTGGTTAGGACAGTACAGAGACAATGACTCTTTCGGAAACGAGAAAATATTCGGTGGGAACATATTGCCAAGTCACCTGCTGATGTGGCACGCATGTGTCCAGTTAGCACCAGTGAAATTTTGACACGTGAAAATTTGAATCTTCTCAAAATAAGAAAAGGAAAATTAGTTGGTGTCAGCCTAGCCTGCTAAAGCAACCCATCCTTGTCAGTGCAATTAATGCTCCTGAAATTTCAATTGAGCATCCTTTCTCCTTCCCTCGTTGTCTCCGCTAATCAAACTCTTTCTTCTTCCTTTTTTACTCTTCTTCCTCGTTTCCTTTTTCTCTCTTGCCCTTTCTCCTTCCCTCGTTGTCTCGTTGTCTCCGCTAATCAAACTCTTTATTATTCCCTTTTTGCTCTTCTTCCTCGTTTCCTTTTTCTCTCTTTTTCAGTTTCTGAAGGAAAACTTTCTGTTACGGAAGTGCAAAACTCCACTTCGCACAAACAAAACAGAGGTGCGCTGCGGAACGCTCTGGTTTGAACAAAACAGAAATGCTTTGCGAGACTTCATTCGGGTTCGCACAAAACAAAGGTTTGCAGCACTTCGCTCTAGATCACGAAAATCAGAGGTGCGTTTCAGCCCTACTCGTATTTTGCGTTTGCAAAAGTCTCAATTTCGTAAATGAGTTGCACTTCACTATTGTTCGATCTTATATAGACTTTTCTTTTTCTCTCTTTTTCAGTTTCCGAAGGAAGAATTTTTGTTATGGAAGTGCAAAACTCCACTTCGCACAACAAAACAAAGGTGCACTGCGAGATGCTTTGCTTTGCGCAAACAAAGGTGCTTTGTGGGACTTTGCTTGAGTTTGCGCAAATAGAGGTTTGCAGCGCTTCGCTCCGGATCGCAAAAATCAGAGGTGTGTTTTGGCCCTACTCGTATTTTGCATTAGCAAAAGTCTCAATTTCGTAAATGAGCTACATTTCCCTATTGTTTGATCTTATGTAGACTATTCCCGATCCTATAAATTGTTGTATGTAAATCATGGCACATTGCTTTGGCACCACCAATCTGAATTCCATCAATCGACTAAAACTTAGGGTAGTGGGGAGTGGATGAAGGGGCTTTAGAAGGCAAGCTTATGCAAGTGAGCTGCTCTTAACAATTATGAGGAACCCCAATGATGCCTGCCAACTGTTTGCGCAAAGGTCTGCGCGGCTTAGCAATTGTGAATGTTTTCACAAATTGTGTTTGTTTTCACATATGATCCTGCAACGAAAGAAAGGAAAAAAAAAATTTAATACCCTTGAACTCAAGCTGTAATCGTACTGCTCTGTATATTTCTTTCTTTTTTTCCGTCTGTCATAAGTGCTACTGGTTGATTGAAAAGCTTAGATTGAGATTGAAATTTCAATATAGAAGATAACTATGCTACAACGAGCTGTAGATAATATTTTTCTTTTCAAAGCTTGCAAATTAGTGATTATGGTAGATAAACTAAAAGGTTGTTGCTAGATAGTTTTTGAAAGGTTTCCGGATAATTCACGTTCGATGATTTCTTTTGCTTGGACTTCATCTATTTTTTATTATCATGACTATAAGTTTAACTAACTATGACATTATGATTTTAGTATGACATCTCAAGGATCTTCGAATACATTAATTGATTTTCTATCCAAGATATGCCCATGTCCTCGAGGGAGATTATGCACAGTCAAAAAAGTCCAAAAGAATCCTATAAATCGAGGCAGATTATATTATGCCTCATCTTGTAATGTAAGTGTTTCAATTCTTAACAAATTATTTATGCATGTTATGACATGTTGTAATACTTAATCTTGCCTTACACTGATTTTTTTTCCAGACAGATAACTTTCGTGGTTTTGTGCAATGGGTTGAAGATTATGTTGAGGAATTACGGCTCCATTCACCGAAAAATATCGACGAAGCCGAGTCAGGAGTTGCATCAAATGAAAATGGAGAAATGGCTATCCTGAAAAGAGAATTGAAGTTAATTAGAAGAAGGATGGGCTTTTTTATGTCAATAATAGTACTATAAGGAGTTATCATATCGTTACTTACTGGAATTGTAATCTCGATGTTATTATATAGTTAGTTATAGGGGTTATTCCCGAAAATTCTGTAGAACTTGTTTTTATTATGCTATTGAAGTAATTTAGAGATGAATGAATTTTTGTCTTTCTCAAAACGAATATATAGATTGTGTCTAAACCAGACCAGTGTACGACACTCTGAATAGTGAATAAAGCCTACCCAAACATCTATGTGTTAAATTCTAGTTATAACCAACTTAGTTATTTTTCTGTGACATCAAAGAGAAAGAGATTGTCCCTCCTATGAGTGCCAAGGGACCCAGGATCGATATTGAGATGAGAACTTGTTATTAATATGGTTTTAAAGTAAGTTAGAGAAGAATAAGTTTTTAGCTTTCTTGAAACGAATATCTAAATTGTGTCCAAAGCAATGTATGGCACTTTGAATAGCGAATATAAAACAATGTATGGCAAAAAGCAGCGTATGATATGGCATAATGAATATAAAGCGTATGCAAACATCTTTACGTTCAATTCCAGTTATAACCAACACTAAAAAGATCGTGTCCTGGCTAATAGTGCCAAGAGACCTCAGCTTTCATACGAGTCATTATAAGAAGTGGACCAATCCTTCCATTAAAGCCCCCAAGAGGGAGAGAATTAAAACCGACATCATGTGCATATATACATCCCTTTGATATGCCCTAGAGGATAGATACAAAAGAAACTAAATATCTACAATCAGTAACTTAAGGTCAGTTTAGTAACGTTTCTGTTTCTTTATTTTTATGTTCTTTTGTTCTCCGGAACAGAAAAAGAACAGAAATCCATTTAGTAAAAAAAATCTATTTTTTTGTTTCTGGAACAAAAAAGTGTTCGAGAAATAGATTTGGAACAGAAACAAGAAGCAAAAAAAATCTGCTTCTTATTTCTGGAACAAGAAAAAAGAAATAATTTTTTTTCTAGAATTCTCCAAAAATAAGAAACAATCCATTCGCCACAACCCACCCACCGTCGCCTCTCGCCGTCCTTCGCCACCACCTACCGCCCGCCTTCCGCCGCTGTCGCCCATCAGCCAACGCTCGTCGGCCGCCTCCCTCCGTTTGGCCTCCTCTTGTCGTCAATCACCGTTCTCCGCCGCTTGATGCTTGTCGCCACCCGCCACCAGCCGCCGTCCTCCACTGCTGGCCGCTGTGCTCCATCGCTCGATGCTGGCCGCCACCTAGCGCTGGCCGCCTCCCCCCACTAACCACCCAACGCCGGCGATCACCCACCATCAGTCGCCGTCCTCCGCCGCCGCTGGTCGCCTACCGGCGCTGGCCGCCTCCCCTCCCCAACCACCCAACACCGGCGATCACCCACCACCGGTCGCCATCCTCCGTCGCCGCCGGCCACCCACCACCGGCCGCCATCCTCCACCGTCGGCTATTATGCTCCACCGCCCAACGCCAGCCACCACCCGGCGCTGGCTACCCTAGGCCGTCGGCCATCTCCCGCCTTTGGCCACCCGACGCCGGCGGTCATCCACCATCGGCCGCCATCCTTCGCCACCGGCCACCGTGCTCCATCGACCGACGATGGCCACCCTCCATCGCTAGCCACCTCCCGCCGCCGCCCCCCGCTGCTGTCACCACTGCCCGACGCCACCGTGCTCCGCCACTGACCGCCGTGCTCCATTGCCTCCCACCGCCGGCCGCCATCCTCTGCCGCCACCGACCACCGTCCTCCGCCCCTCACTGCCACCGGTCGTCCTCCGCCGGTAGCCCAGAAAGGAGAAACTCGTCCATGGAATAGAAATGGATCATTTGCGCCCTAAACGCGTTTCTATTCTTTTTCTATTCCAGGAATAGAAATTTTGTGCAGTTACTAAACGTTATTTTTTGCTTCCAAGAAATAGAAATAGAAAAAACTATTTCTGATCAAAAATTGTTTCTGGGAACAAAAACGTTGCTATGCAGAGCATTAATCACCAAAAAGGGACTCTTGTAAATAGAACCTAAAAACAAAACAACTACTAATCTGTTAACAACCAAATATTCTCCTAACAAAAACAAATCCTTGGAGATCACATACACAAATTGCTTCCACATTGAACTTGCTTGCCGAAGGAAGATCAATCTCTAATGACTGAGACTTTTACTGAAGATCAATCCCGCATAAAAAGGGCATAAGGACACCATTGGTGTCATAACTTGTGTACGGCGATCACTTTGGTGCCATAACTTTTTTTCGGATCACTTTGGTGCTAACTTTTTTGAAAAACGATCACTTTGGTGCCAACGTTGACGTGGCTCGCCGGAAATTCTACGTGGCGCTGACATGGCTAGCCGGAGAAGTCCATGGCTAGCCAGAGAGGTCCATGGCTCGCCGGAGAGGTCCAGTCAGCATTAAAAATAAAATTTAATGCTGACGTGTATTTTTTTAAAAAAATAAAAATAATATTGTATTAAAATAATAATAAAAGGAAAATAACACATAAAATTTAAATTTTTTTATTTTTTTTTCTTCTTCTCCAGCGAGGGCCCTCGCCGGCGTCCGGCGAGACTGCCCTCGCCTGGGCAGGCGAGAGTCTCCCTTGCCCGACGCCGGCGAGGGCGGCCCTCGCTCGACGCCGGCGAGGGCGGCCCTCGACTAGGCCGGCGAGGGTCGCCCTCGCCCGACGCTGGCGAGGACGACCCTCGCCCGACTCAGGCGAGGGCTTCCCTCGCCGGCCCAGGCGAGGGCCGCCCGACCCCGACGCCGGCAAGGGCGGCCCTCGCTCGACTCAGGCGAGGGCTTCCCTCGCCGGCCCAGGCGAGGGCCGCCCTCGCCGGATCTGGCGAGGGCCACCCTCGCCTGGGCCGGCGAGGGTCTAGCGAGGGTCGCCCTCGCCGGATCCGGCGAGGGCCGCCCTCGCCGGCGTCGAGCGGCCCTTGCCCGACGCCGGCGAGGGCAGTCTCGCCGGACGCCGGCGAGAACCCTCGCCGGAAAAGAAAAAGAAATAAAAAAAGGAAAATAAAATTCAAAAATTCAAAAAAAAGCCACATATTTTCCACGTGTACAAGTTAAATTATTTTTTAAAAAAAATATAAATGCCACATCAGCTTTTTGGCCGGAATTTTGGCCGGAGTCACCAAAGTGATCTATTTTTTCCGATTTTAGCACCAAAGTGATCCGAAAAAAAGTTATGGCACCAAAGTGATCGCCGTACACAAGTTATGGCACCAATGGTGTCCTTATGCCGCATAAAAAGTGATAGTACTGGAATTATTTCATCCATTTCTTTGCTTATACCCATTTTCATAATGGAGAAGTGCATATAAATAAACTGTCAAAAATAGATGCAATCATTCTTTTACATTAAACAAGCTATTATAATACCTTGTGTAAGGTGACTCGTGCACATGAAGAGGCTTTTCTCTTTCGCTTCTCTCTGATACTCTTCAATCTAGTATTTGGTACACCTTTGGGTCTTCTCCGAAAGGGATCACATACTCGAATTCCATTACAGTCTGAATCGTTCACCTTGAAAATCATTGCAGGAAGGGAAAATTCACAACATCAGGCAACTCATCCCACCAAAGCTGATGATTCTTTAAGATTTAACATATGGAGAGAGAGAGAGAGAGAGAGAGAGAGAGAGAGAGAGATTACGATTTTACAATACGATATTAGAACTGATAATATAACTTCAACCACAGACAATGCGGAGCGAGCAGATGCTCTCAACCATCTGATCCGTTTCCTTCTGCGGGTTCAAAACAGTTCGATTCTAATTGAACTCATATGCTGGTCTGGCCTCCAATTGGTTTCATTATTCTCTCATCTAACGAAAATTATACTTCCATGATTCAGTATCTCTAACTTACGAGACACACCATCGCTGGTTTCCAACTTTTTAGATTACTCTAATCTGAACATAATGCTAAGAGCTGCTTAAATAAGCCAATCAATTTCTTTTATACGGATACCAGCACCGCCTTGCTTCTCATCTTCTATGATTTTCAAAGGGCGGGAAAGTTTTTTCACAAATTAAACTGGTCCAACAAAGCTCCTTTCAGAACAAAATGTCAAAAGATGACAACTTTCACACAGGGTCACAGTCTGAGTAAACTTACATTCAATCTTCTGCTGTTTGCTAGCTTTGGCACTAAAAGCAGACAAGAATGCCACAAAATCCTTAAAATCCAAGCCATCCACCATCTTAAGCAGCCTCTGTGTCAATAAAACAAAGAACGCATTATGAGCATCCTACTCGGAAATGAAATCTAACGCGTCTCCCACTGCTCCTGAACAATTTTCGAGTTAGACAAGACAGATGAAACCCAGAAGAGCCCGACCCACCCAAAACAAAAACAACCCAGAAGAGAATTGACGAATAAAATAATGTCAAGGCAAAAAATTCCAACTTGTACCTCCATATAGAGACAGGACAGTCCAAGAAAGATAGGGACAGGGACGCTTGGAACAGGAGGGAGACCAGGGGCTCTAGTTGGAACAGTAAAAGGAGCAAAACAACGAGAGTCCAAACCCTAACTCTCCTTGGGAGAAAATATTGAATGCCTCTTGTGATTCCACCGTGGAAAAATCTAACCTGCCGCAGATCATCGCTCGTCGGACGGAAACAACGAGCCGGAGTTGCCGATGGGCTCCTCGAGGCGACAGTGGAGGCCGCTGCTTATTTGGTCGCGAAGAGAGACACCGGCACTTTGGTTCCTTGAAATTCCTGAGAAAGAGGGGTCGTGAAGTGAAGAGGGGATGTGAAGAGAGACAGAGAGAGAGAGAGAGAGGAGAGCGTTCGCTTCGAGAAAGAGCGGAAAAACCCTAACCTGAGTCGGACGCAGACAACAAAAAGGGGTCGAGCTTCGATCGAAGGAGGCGAGGTCGCGAAGAGGGACGGAGAGACAGAGCAGAGCGAAGGAGGAAGGGAGCGAGCAGAGCGTGGTGCCTTTTGGTCGTGACGAGGGACGGAGGGAGAGACCGAGAGACGAGCGAAGCAAACGGAGAAACAAACTAAGAGAGCGGGGAGGGGGGTTTTTGAATATTTTTAATGGGTGGATCCCGAAAGCCACGTGTCGCGAGCTGGGTGGACTGTCCACCGATGACGTGGCGAGACAGTCCTACCCAATATTTTCTCATCCTTCCATCCGCGTCCTTCCTACTCTCCATTAGGAGTGATCGGTTCCCAGCCCGGTCCTATTCCAAAGTGAAATTGGAAACCGGACTGAGAGAACCGATTCTCAATTTTGGGAACCACGGACCCGATCGGTTGGTTCTAGGATCGGGAACCGGACTGGACAGCTTGTCCGGTCCGGTTCTGGTCCGATCCAATGGAACCGATCACTTAGAGTTTAGTTTTTTTTTTTGTTAAACACTTAAAGTTTGGTTCACATTTTACTAATTTTTGTAAGTGAATTTATGTCAATAAAGTTCACTTATGGTTTAATTCACATTTTACTAATTTTTATCAATGAATTTATGACAATGAAGTTCACTTAGAGTTTAGTTCACATTTTATTAATTTTTTTAAAGAAAAAAATAACAAAAATATATATTAAATAGTGAGTCCGGTCTGATCCGGCTCCCCCTTGGAACCGAAAATCGAACCGCTCGGAAATCGGTTTCGCTTTTAGGAATCGAGAACCGGACCAATAGTCCCGAGAACCGGACAAAACCCGTCGGTCCGATCTGGTCCGGTCCAATCCCGATTTGGGCGGTCCAAGTTGCTCACCCCTACTCCCCACCACCACTCCTCTCCCTCACTCGAAACCTCGCCGGAAACCACCGCCCTGCCAGTGGCTCCGCCTGCCTCTCTGGTCCCCGATGGCGGCCTCGGTTCCGGTCCTCTCCCCAGCTCCGTTCGCTACTCCGCCGAGGATCTGCGCCTCGATTCCTCACTCCACGAGGCCGAATTCTGCCTCTCCTCCTTCTTCTTCTGCTTCTGCTGCTGCTTCTTGTTCGCCGTCTTGCTCGTGTTTCGTTTCAGCTTCCATCCGCAGGCAATGGGGGGCGCTCGGCAATGGCGCGCGTGCTCGACCTCGTTTTTCATCGGGAGAGTTGGGTTACAGAAGCGAGAAGGCAATGTCTCGCTGCTCTCGTTCGGGAACAAGCAGCAGGTGATCTCCGAAGCCGACGGGACCGATTCATTTCAGGTCTTGTCCGCGATGCTTCTGTTCGTCATTGCCGCCATGGCGGTCGCCGCTCTTCTCAGCCGGCAACTTTTACTTGGTAATTGGTCTTCTTTTCTTTAATCAGTTCGCGCGAGGAACTTTCTGGAGACCACTACTTGACTTTTTCAGGTTCAATTGCTTTGCATTCGAAGACGTTTCGAACCTCGGGAACAGTCCTCGTCCTGCTCTTCTGTTCAGTATCTGAACTTTGAATATATGATATTTATACATGCGTCGCCTCGTCTTACCACAAAATAAAAACAAAAACGAGTCTCATGGATTATTATTTGAAAACTGCTTTATACCGACACATAGGTAACATTCGCTATCATTATAAAATTCATCGAAAATCTTAAAAATCGAAGTTTTACTGGGACTATTAATTTTGTATTCGTAAGTTTGTGAAGACATACCTGATACCACTTTGGTTCGTCATGTTTCTTTACGATAATTTCAAACATGATACAATTTGTCTAACAATTTGTTAGAGGAGGAGGTTAAGTTACTGTAAATCTGATTTTTGGATGTGTTTGATAAAAGGTGGATTCGAACGAGTTGTCTAATGCATATTCTTCTTAATTGGCTTATTGTCTGCCCAATCAGTTCATAGTTTGCTAAATTTGGCGGTATTGCATATGTTTCGTGCAGTTAACCATTCTTAATTTCAGACTATGTATGTAGCAGCTGTCTAATAACATGAATTTTCCACAGGGTATCCAAGGAGTTATACGCCTCCCTCCTGGTGGGATCATGTTATCGATAGCAATCAGGCTTTCGATCGAAGATTTTGCTCTTGTTTTTAAAAGGTGATTGTATTTTGGGTAGCTTCAAATGCAATTTCTATCAGCTCTTTTGCAACTTTGGTGGTCATTGTGATTTCATTTGGTTTCTTTATTTATTACAGACCTTTACCACTGTCTATCGGGTTCATCCCACAGTATGTTCTAAAACCGGTCCTCAAGGTGTTAGTTGCCCGGGCATTTGGGAAGTCTCACATGTTTTATGCTGGTTTTGTCCTCACAATTTGTGCATCAATTGTTGATCATATTAATGAATTCAACGTGATCGTTAGTCAATTGAGTTCGGTTGAAATTGACTTTGAAGATGAGGTACGTGTTTTGATTCTATTATCATCATTGCCTGATAGTTAGAATATCACTGTTACTGTTGTTAGTAATTCCTCTGGGTCAACAAGTTTGACGTTTGATGGTGTTCGAGATTTCATTCTGAGTGAAGACATCTGTAGAAGAGAATCTAGTGAGCATGTATATACTTCTTTAGTAGGTGAAAATAGAGGAAGAAATAGTACACGTGTTAGCAGAAGAAGTATAAACATGAATAGACGAAGTCAGTCTAGAACTGGTGGTGTTATCTCTTGGAGTTGTGGCAAGAGGGGGCATCTTCGAAGAGATTGCCTTAAGCTGAAGAATGAAAAGGGTAAGGGAATTAAAGATGAGTCTACGGATGATATTACAGATATAGCAGACAGTAATTTCGATAGTGCTGATTATGTTTTGTCTATCACTGATGATTTCGTCGTTTGGCAGATGGATTATGGATTCTGGTTATTTGTTTCACTCTGCACCTAACAAGAACTGGTTTACTACTTATCAGTGCAGGGATAGTAGTAAGGTGCAGTTGGGGAACAACGCGAAATGCGATGTTATAGAGGTGTTGGTGATGTTAGAATCAGAATACATGATGGTATCATGTGGACATTGACTGGAATGAGGCATGTTCGAGAGTTGAAGAAAAATCCGATTTCTTTGAGTGCCACAGATTTAGCTGGGTGTCGATATTCTTCAAAATGTAGAGTTTTGAAAATTATTCGAGGTGCCTTAGTGATAATGAAAGGAATTAAACATAGTAGCCTATATGAGCTACAAGGTGAGACAATGACGGAATTCGCCGCGGAGACGTCAGATGCATCGGTTTAAGAGTTTGAATTGTGACATATGCGTTTATAACACATTAGCGAGAGAAACCTAAAGGTTCTAAGTAAAAGGAATTTGTTATGTGATTATGTTTCTGACGAATTGAATGTATGCAGGTGCTGTGATTTAAATCAACGGCGGAAAGTGCAGTTCAATGCGATTGTTAATGAAACCATAGATATTGCAGAATTAACTCACTTGGATATTCGCAGGTTGTCGCGATTTCCTTCGAGGAAGAGTGCCAGATTTATATTAACAGTTGTTGATGACTACTCAAGGAAGACTTGGGTGTTTGTGCTTAGGCACAAGTTTGATGCTGTTGTCAAGATCATGCAATTGAGAGTTTTGATTGAAAAGGAGACTAATAAAACGATCAAGCATGTGCGGATTGACAATAGTATGGAGTTTTGCTTGAAGTTATTAAACGAATTCTGTATGAAGAAAGGCATAGTGAGATAATGCATTAATGTCAATAAACCACTACAAGTCGCAAAGTTGATGAGCAGAACATTGCTAGAGACGGCCCATAAAATGCTTTCTAGTGCTGGTATGGCTAGAAGATTTCTAGCAAATGTGCTTAGAACGGCGAGCTACCTAAATAATAGATTTCCATTGACTGCGATTGGATGTTGGACTCCCGAAGAAGTATGGTCAGGTAACGTTGCTGATTGTTCTATTCTTAGAATATTTGGTTACCTATATTATGTTCAAGTTAGTGATGGTAAACTCGATGGAAGGACAAGAAAGTGCATGTTCCTAGGTTATGCACGAGGTGAGCGGAGTTATCAGTTGTGGTGCCCGGAATTAAATTCACCTGTTATTGGCAGAGAAGTTACATTTAACGAGTCTCCAGTACATCTGGCTATGAGTGTTAATAGTAGTGTTTATACGAATCTAGACTATGTTCAGCTTGAGGAGGAGTTGTAACCAGAACTCCTGAGGTAGCGGGTACTAGCGAAAAAATCGACATGGATAGTGCTTATAGCGAGGTGGAGCCTATTGAGACAACAGTTACTGTAATTGCTGATATTGACAAGGTGCGTATTCGATCTCCTGATAAATATGGATGCATCGATGGTTTTGCTTTCTTTGCAGTTAAGGAGAACATATCGAAAAATCCTTGTAAAGTGGTTAAAGGTACATGTCGAGTTGGCATTCTGATAAGATCCACGGCTATGGCGAAGTTCAAGCGAGGCTTGGACTTGGACTTGAAAGACTTATGTGGCGGTTGAGCCCATCGGAGGCTATGGGACAGTAGTAGCAAAATTTGGATTATATCAAAGCGATTGTGACTTGGCTCAATCAAGCCAAAGTGAAGATTGTTAAAATGTTTTGAGTTTGAGCCCGAAACGAAAATCTGAATATTTTGAATTGATATTTTGCGGACGTTCGAAATCAAGCAAAAAAAGGAAATATTGGAAATTTAGTTTCCAAATATGTGCTGGAGTCGGCCAAAAGAAAGTGAAGAGAAAAGTCAGACATTGGACTTTTGCAAAACGAATTCCACTTGATTTAGTTTCCTTCTCCAGTACGCGTGGCTATCTTTGACCACGTTATACTCTTCTTCAGGCGGGGGACACATATATAGTTATAGCTTATACGTTGGTTTTCAAGTGAGAGCTATTGTTGATGATTCGCTTGAAGCGCTGTTTTGAGTGCTTGATAGTGGAGCAGTGGGCGTGCTTTGTCGTGCGAAGAGGTGCAGAGGGACTCCATTGTGGGCTTCGAAGTTCAAATAATTACATCCATGTGCTAGTGTTTTTTTAGCCAATTAAATCTTGTGATAAGATTTGTGTATAATTTCTTTGCGAGATTGCGAGATTATTTCATGAGAAATTGTAAGGCTAAACATTACGTGAGCTATTCGGTATAATTGGAGCTTGAGAAACACTTAGAATTTTATAGTAAGAGTGTTGTTATAATCTCTCTTGTATTGCTTGATCTATAGTGAAATTCAGTGCTGCTTTCCTCGTGGACGTAGGTCACTACGATCGAATCACGTAAATCTGGTGTTATATTAATTTTCTTGTTCTGTCAATTTTATTGTTCGATCGCTTGGCTTCCACAGCACAATCTATATGCCGTAACAGGATAAATTTTACAATGGATGATGCAGAAATAAACCAATGGTAATCACACGGGTTTACAGCAGTATCTGTTGAGATGAATGCATGTTGGCTTTTCTTGACTGGCTTAAGGTATTAGTTCCTCTCTTGCATTTTTCAGCTTGGTACTTAAGCAATGCTCCTTTTATATTCGTCTTTCACGATGAAAAGCTTGGAACTTGAAGGAGCTTTGGTTTCTGATTTAAGAGGCAGTGACAGTTTCCGCTGAAGTCAGAACAGCGGAGTAGTGGCTTTCATTTCGCGCGTTCTTCGGGTATTTCCAGCAAGCAGTCACTTTGTTAGTTCTTGAAATGAGAACAACGTAAAAAAAAAGCAGAACTGGACGAAGACACCCACGTCTTCTATTGTTATTGCCCATGGGCATATTGCAACATAATTCATTAGTTAAATAGGGAGCAAGGTTAATTTGATTATGCTATTGAGTCCTTGTATTCCCTGTTTGTTCTTATCAGGTTTATCACGGTGGAGTCTTGTCACGCCCCGTACCCCACGAAGCGCGAACATCCCACCTCTGGTCGATTATGGTGCAACGCACACACAAAGAATAATACACATGCGGAAGCAACGTGTATATATATATATATATATATATATATATATATACACCCATACAAATATACAAGACAACCAAGGATAGCACAACATCAAAACCTAGCACGAGTAAAAACATATACAATTCTTGTCTACCCCGGATACATTCATAATAGCCAAAACGGGTCAACAACCACCAATCAAAAGAGGGTACGGGGCAGGGCAGTCAAACACCATCTCTAGCCGAGGCTCCTCCCAAAATGACTCGGCACACCTGCCATCCTCAAAGCTGGGGATCTGAAAAGTTTCGGTTTACACAACCGTAAGACGAATCTCAGTGAGTTCAACCCCTAAACCTAGGCTAGGCTAACATTCAATCTCCTGACCGGAATCAAGTAATTAAAGAAATAAAAACACAACACAATCATATTCATACAATTCTCTGACCCTGCAGGTTAGACAGTTTAATATATAAAAATCATGGCACATGCGTGGCACACATAGTCACCCGTACGCCAAACACATGCTCCTTCGCCGAGTCTTACATACTCACATGCTCATCAGTGCGTGTTTATGTATGCAAATGTCATCGACATGTCATGCACATTCCTTCGGCCCACTGGCCCACACTAGCACACTTGCCCAAATTATTATTCTTATTACGACTCGAGTCATCACTTTTTCACGGCCCGGTGCGTCTAGCCTGCTTCAAAGTGCATGAGGCGCAGCAACCGATCTGGCCTAGTGTCTCTAGCCTGCTTCAAAGTGCATGAGGCGCAACACTGTTCTCCTTGCGAACCAGAGCCTGCTTCAAAGTGCATGAGGATGGTCGCCTTCCGGACGTACCGAGCATCGTCCTGCTTCAAAGTGCATGAGGACGGTATCGACCCGAAGGTCACGACCCGAAGGTCCTTAGGTGATCGCACAACTCATTATTATCTGAACCCAGCGTATAACGCTTCAGGGTATTTTAGGTGATCACATACTCATGGCAGACACGCATTCTCGCACAAGTTCATCACATGCCTCACTCTCGGCATACACAATGCGTGTCCATGTTATGCAATGCAATGCACCATGAGCGCCAATTAAATTCAAACACTCCATATCACAACACGTGCTCAATTGGCCCAATTAATACCGTGTGGCCCAACGTACGATTCACAATTCAATAATTAATTGCAAGCCAAACAGTGGCCAATCGCACTTCACAAAAATTAGCCAGACAACATGCGACATGGTAGTACGCAATCAATCACAATCAAGCACGAATTACATACAATCAGTCGACCGGGCACACTCGATAATTTCCAATGGGCTCCTAAAATTGGCCGTTTAATCCAATTAATCTCCCCAAATAATTCTCACTAATCCACTAAATTTTTCCCGATAATAATTTCCACTAATCGGTCATCCACCCAGTCTGAAATATGCACCGATAATACCTAAATCAGTCCCGAAAAATGCACTATTAGTCCTAATCCGGGTTTAGGAATTTTACTCACCTAATCCAAGGTCACGACGACGGGGAACGGCGGCCGATCACTGGTGAACAGTGAAACCGGCGGCGGAATTCCCGGCGATGCGCACTGTTCACGACGACACTGTTCACGGGGGTACTGTTCACGGGGGTACTGTTCACGGAGGTACTGTTCACGGGCGACACTGTACGGACAGGGGGAAACGGTGGCCGGAGAGGTGGCGGTGGCCGGCGCGGCGGCCGTACGGACGGCGGTGAACAGTGCCGTACGGACGGCGAACAGTACCGTACGGACACTGTACGGACAGGGTCGGTTGAGGTCGTACGGCGGCGTGGGACGGCCCTGTGGCGACGGTTCGGCCGTTCGAGCTCCGGCAAAGCCCCGGGCGTCCAAAACAGAACCTAGAGAGAGAGAGAAAGAGAGGAAAACGGGTAGAGAGAGAGAGGGAAACGGGACTAAGCTGGGCTGGGACTTCAGCTGGGGTCTGGTGGTGGCGTGGGGGAGCAGCAGCGGCGCCGGCGGTGGCTCACGGTGGCCGGCGAAGCTCCGGCCAAGGCTTGGCCGAGGAGGAAGAGGAAGAAGAGAGAGATTTCGGGAGAGAGAGAGGCTGATCAGATCTGAAATGGGGAGGAGAGAGAAGAAGCTGGTCCAAGGTGGTCAAATATGGGGGGCTCGGGCGCCACGTGTCGCCGATCCGCGCGTTTTCCCATTTTATCCTTCGATCCGACGATCCGAAACCATTCAACCTTAATAATTTAGGGGCAAAGTGGTCAAATACACCAATAATTGGGCTGATAAATATCTGAAAATATCCCGAACCTACACCCCGAAATTCGGACTTGGACCGAGTTAGGGGCAAAACTGTCCTTTTTCCGGCCCCGGGGCGAAATTCCAATTTTCGCACCTACGCGTTCCTTACATGCGTGGCCAACATAATGTGGCGTCGGAATAGCGAAATTCATTTTCTAAGCCTCCGGAAATCGACTGCGAAGTTCCAGGAATAAAATAATATTATTTTCCATTTTTTGTCGAAATTCCTGTTTTGGTCCAAAACGACTCCCGGCATGCATGGCCACTCCAAAATGACGTCCATTCCAAGAAATAACCTCTTACGACCCCCGAATCCAAATCTGCTTTCCGATGGGCAAAACTGTAATTTTCTGACCCCTGACCAAAAATCTAATTTTTAATCCTACTTCCTCAAAATGCGCGTGGCCAGCGTAATACGACGTCAGATTTTCCAAAATTTGTCTCTTAAGCCGTTGAAAATTGATATCCAATTCCGGGCCCAATTCTGTGTTTAAAAATTCGCTCGGTTTCAAGTTTTAGGATCTCTCACTAACGGGTGGCTGTTTAGAATGTACGCGTATCGACCTAGGGTTATCCGAATCACGACGGTTCCGTACTTTGAGGGAATGAGAATCAATCATTAACCCCAAGAATCACGATCATGCAGTTCAAGCTTAGGACTGGCTAACCACGTGTACTTTCAGTCTTGCAGAATCACCTACGATCCGATTGCACATCGTTGGCCTTGGTCAGACCCAGTCCGTTGCCTTTCCTAAGATCGGTTCATATCGGTTCATAGTAGTTTCTCATTACTTCTCAAGATCGGTATTTGATTCGCGATCGGGTCCCTGATCCACGTATCACTTCCTAATTAGCCATACCCTATTGGTTAGTATCCCAAGAGTGATCAGCTCTGGGCGAGATTTACTAAAATGAAATATGGAATAATGTTAACTTCATTGATCCCAGAATTACATCAAAATTCGGGCTGTTACAAGTTTACTTGCAGTTCCCATCACCCAAATCTTCTCTAAGTTGATCTACTACATTATTCATGTTCGGGAGAGCGACCGATGTATTGATAAAATGGATTTTTTATCTATTCATATCCATATCATCTTTTAAGGGAGAGATACCCTTTTTAGTGTCGACCTTTTTTTGGGGTCAGATTCTAGTGTCTACGGTAATCTACGGTAATCTATATGAAAACTTCAAATATTTTTGTCATCCATAATTTCTTTCAAAGATTAAAATTATAAAACCGTCCAGAAAACTACACATTACTTTTTTAAATGGATAAACTACCCATTAGCTAACAAGGGAAAAACTATTCAAATTTCCACTCAAAAATAAAAATTTCAGATACTCATTTACAGAATGGTCTAGCTAGCATAATGGTGCAGTCATCTTAATTTTTGACGGTGCTATTGTGGCCGCACATTTGAATTCATAAGAGATGGGCTCCCGTTTCCAAGGGATGAGATCCTTCTGTTTAACATAAATATATCAAATTCAAGTGATATTATTTGAGCAATAACAGTTCATAAGAAATGGCACTGCCACTTGTAAATGGTGGATATTCAATATATCGTAAACCATTAATATACAACGGTAGAACATTTTTTTTAATGGTTTAGAAATTGAAATACAAGCAAGCTCCATGAGAACAAGAAAAATCAGTTTCCCTTGATTTTGGTCGCGAGAAAATAACTGACGCTCGATATTGATTTCAGGAGGAATTCAACAATACATATTTATTATTTTTGGTAAAAATGTGCTTATTTTTTTCTTCTTTTTACAGTCTCTTTCCAAAAGGATGGAGATCATACCGAAGGCTATTTGATTGATGGAATGATGATAGCGGTTTGCTTAGCACGCATTTGTTTTTGTTTCAAAGAGTTAAGAGTTTTGTTTCAAAAAAATTGAGGCTTATAGTGCCATTCAGCTGAATTTTCGTGGGAAATTATGTGATTTAACCTCTTATGAAAGCTCCAGTTGTCAATCAAACTTACGGACCATAAAGGGTTACATCATATACGACTTTTAAGCTCTTCTTTTCTTTGAAATATTGTAAGAGTAAGAATCGGGAAAGAAGAAAATCACAAAGCGATGGACGGTGTACATCTGTCTGTGACTTTCAAGCTCTTCTCTTCACCGCACTTGATGAAGAAAAAAGCCATTCACCAACTTTTCCGAGCAACTTTTTGCTTTTCTTTTGCCATATAGACTCATATAGAGAATGTTATAGACCACGGTTGAACCTCGATCATCCGGATCAATTCACAGGAAAGATATTAGTTTACAAATTCATAGCTCAAGACATTAACAGAACTAAATTTCATCATCTATTGAAAACCTTTATATGGTGGTAGATGGTGATCACGTTTGGAGTGCAGTTCAACGGAATTTCTTCCGCGGCGAAATATCTTTCAGCAAAAGTCGTTCTTCGGCTTTTATTTGAGGAAATGGGTTCTGCACCGACTCCGAACAAAAGATATTCAACCAAACGAAGGAATCAACAGTTTTACTTCGAATCAAACTATACAGATGCAAACAGTGTCGGCCATGGCTAGGTTGCATCATAAATGTGCTGAATTTGTTTGTGTCCTAAAGGTTGCAACAATTGAAGAATGATGTGCACCGGCCTTTGGGCCTATCTGTGCTATCACTGTTGTTTGTGCAAATTGCCTGGATTTGCTATGCTCTTGGGATATATGGCGAGGGAGGGGAACCTCCATGAATACAACTGTTTTAATGCGGGCGTGAGGTCCCTGTGAACTTTTCAATTTCAATCTTCTTGATGATGGATCTGTTATTCGGATTTCAAAGAACGATTTTGGTTATCTTGTTGTTTGGTCGCCAATGTTGTGTGTCTTTAGTATCGAATTGCAAAAAGCGATAATACACTTAGAGCTATTCACGTATAGTTTTTCTAATAACAGCTCTTCAATTAGATCATCTTTGGTGGTTCCCTGAGGACTGTCTTTGACAACTGGCGGGTCGTGATGACCTTGTTAAACCTAGACTAAATCCAATCTCCTAGGGTGATACCTTTTCAATTACTGCAGTTATTTGCTTTTCCTTCTAGGACGCATCAGCTCGATTCAATCGTCATTGAATTCGATTAAACTTAACACATAAAGCTTAAATAATTAAGCATATGCAAATCTAATAAAATTTTTTGATGATTATAATCATAGTTAACACATAACATAGAACATGTCAATTAGATCGAGTTTTTAAGACTAGTTTAGAATATGTTGTTATTTTTTTTATCTGAGCGTCTGCTTGTCAATTGGGAATAACTTTGTGACCCGATCAGTTAGTCATCCGGTTTCTTGGAAAGGACTTTGTGGTGCATGAAAGGTCGTTTTTCTCCTTGGAAAATGACGACGGTCATGCAAGCAATTTCCTTTACGGAATACGTGGCTTGCTTAGCACGCATTGGTTTTTTGTTTCAAAGAATTAAGAGAGTTTTGTCTTTTAACTGCCAACTATTAGACCATTTGAGGTGAGGATTGCTATGTGGTGGGAATTCGCTTGGAAAAAATCGACGCTTATAGTGTCATTCAGCTGAATCTTCTTGGGGTTAATCCTTATGAAAGCTCCACTTGTCAATCAAAACTTGCGGACCATAAAGAGTTACATCATATATGACTTTCAAGGTCTTTACATCATATGTGACTTTCAAGGTCTTCTTTTCTTTGAAATATTGTAAGAGTAAGAATCGGGCAAGAAGAAAATCACAAAGCGATGGACGGTGTGCATCCGTCCATGCATTTACATCAGATAAGACTTTCAAGTCCCTCTCACTGCAATTGATGAAGAAGAAAGTCATTCACCATCTTTTCCGTCTTCGGGGGTTTTCTTTCCGAGCAACTTTTTTACTTTTCTTTTGCCCGACAGACTGATGAAGAGAAAGTTATGTTGAACCTTGATCATCCGGATCATTCCACACGAAAGAGATTAATTGGATATTCATGGCTCAATACATTAACATAACTAAATTTCTTCATCAACTGAGAACCTTTATGTGGCCGTAGACGGTGATCTTGTTTGGGGCCGGCAAGGGTCGCCAAGCCCTCGCCTAGCTAGATTTGGCAAGGGTGTTGCGACCCTCGCCGAGATCCAGCGAGGGTCACGATGCCCTCGCCCAAAGCCAGCGAGGGTCGGCCGGCCCTAATTTCAGAACCAGAGAGAGAGAGAGAGAGAGAGAGAGAGAGAGAGAGGGAAAAAAAAGAAGAAAAAATATTATTTTAAAATATCCATTTCAGTGCCACGTGGCAGTCTAGCATTCACGTCAGCGATTTTTGGCAAAAATTGACTTGATAGACTCAATTGGCAAGAAATGAAAAGCTTTAGGACTCAATTGGCAAAGTTGAAAGGTTGAATTGGCAAAAGTGTAATAGGTTTAGGATTTTTTTGTACAATTTTCCCTTGTTGTGTATACCTCGTAATGATTATCACTTGATTTTTTCTATCCAGAAGTAGGCACTAGATTCGCATGAACAAGATGCGTTCATTGAGTTTGAGAGGTGACCACAGACTTCCCATTTTTTCCACCGTGAATAACACGAGAAGAAACCTACAAAGACTCCAATTGGATTGGCCGCTTTCTAAGGTAACTGGAAATGGCAAGCACGATGGCGCAGAAAAAATTAAAATTTTTGTATAGTACTTTTCTTAGTGTAAAGATTATTTTAATTTTGCAATTTTTATATAAACTGAATATGTCTGTATAAATTTATACAATCAAAGGTGAAAACAAATAACGCGTGGGATCTCACACACTGTGACCTATTTCGGAAAGGTTCATGTCGATTCCATTGCTTTTATTTCTGTCAAACTGAAGAGTTCATAACAAAGCCCCCAGAAAAAGGGAAGCCAAAGATTTTTTTTGCCCCATCACCATTAGGAAATCACAATTTTAACAAGACAATGGATGGATGGAAAGATTTTGAGAATTTTTTAAAATATTTGAAATTTTTTATCACTCAAATAATTAAAAGAGAATCTAATTCCACGAATCAAATTACTTGGAACGAAAATCCGTATAGGAATCATTATCAATGAACTTGGCGTCAACTCAAAGACTTGAGCAAGATGAGAAGACTCACGAATGGACCTGAATAACTAGTGGTTCAAGAATACTGGCACTCAAATCGACCATTTTCCACCAATTCCCTTGACATGTCAATTTCAATGAAGACTTGGAAAAGTAAGTCAAGCATGGCTGTCTTGAGAGCAAAATACACGCTAAACTGATTGAAAAAGGAAAAGATATAATGTTTCAATGAAAAATTTTCTTTAAAGTATCAACTTTGAAACCTTATGTTGATTTTCGTCCTCTCGCTTAGAACTAATATTTATGGAACTATCATTTTCATCCGACTCTTCTTTATATAATACCGTCTTGATTTTTCCGTGAATTAATTTCCATGGACCTTGTCTCAATACTATGATACAATAATGTGTAGTCTGATATGGGATTATTTATCTTTTTTCACATATCAATAGGATATGAGCAAATCGATAAATTGTTTAGGCACAGACAACCATGAGGGGGATGAGTTCGTAATAGAAACTTCAAAAAATTTCGAGTGGAGACCGTGCATTGGTGTTGTAGAGACAATAGTGCGCATACAAAATGGTGATCTTCTATCAATGAAATATAAAGGAGTTTTGGCCAATCCACCTGGCTTACTCCACTCTCCCAACTCTAACAGTCCAAATAAATACTGAAACCCACTATATAATCTTTGAGATGTTACCACATCTCAAGATGCTTCCTTCTACTTGTAGCTTTGCTTCTACATATAATTTGTAGAACTTGTTGAAAATGTTTTTCTACATTTCATGTCACCAATTTGTGTGCCTACAATTACTCTCGAATATCTAAAGATTATAAGATCGTTATGCTCAGGATAGGAGCAAGACAAAAAGCAATCGATTCACGTAACATGAGTATAATGTTTTTGGTAGTTTGGCGTGGTAGCTCGACAACAATGAATTTGCATCATGGTTATTGATTGATGACCGGTGGTTCTTGCCTTTTGAGCAGCCAAAAGCAAGTTGGTAGTTTGGAAACACGGGTTGAGAGCACCTAATAATTTTCTCCATAATAGACATCAATCTTTGCTAGGCGAGTTCGACATGGGGCAATCTTGCGGTGTATCTCTTGCTTTCTCTTTTTCTTTTTCTAGGAATATAATAGCTATATCTTCCATCCCTTGGATGGTTGCAATTGATAATGTGATTACTAGCACGATGTACTCGTATTGATACATCAATCGCAGATGGCCATAACCATTCAATGCATACATCGACCATGTGGGAATAATTATGCACATACTAGTATTAAGTAACAATCAAAGTGCGCTCCTTGACGAGAAATTACTTGACGCACAAGCAAATGTGATCTTCTCTATGGTACGGCATTCATCATGGTGATTTAATCCGGCAATCGCTCAATGAAACTACTGTATAAGAAAGATTATGTTAAGCAACCAGCTAATGCGTACAAAGAACCTACATGGGACCCAATTGAAATTCATAATTTTTTACTAAACCGAATTCAATTCAGAGTAATATGTTGAGGATTTTTTTAAACAGTCAGAAGTCATCAAGACATAAAATATGGAAAATGGTTTAAAAAAATGCTCCTAGAATACTTGTTAAAGGTCATCAATTATGTTTTGAAAAATGTGAACATTTCTATTTAAAGTATGTCACTTTCTCGAAAAGGGGCAAGTGGATCAACATTCGACAGAAAAACTAAAAGTAGTTTCATAACAAACTTATGTTTACTTTGCTAATTTCCAATTACCATAGCAAGAACAAGAACTACATAAAGAATTACGAAATATAAAAAATTCAAATCATAAGGAAGGGTTTTTGAAACAAAAAATGAAAAGGTTCTAATAAACGGAAAACAAGATCATGCAAGTTTAAAGTTGGAACTTACGAAAATATATAATATAACACCCTGAAAATCTGATTAAATCAATGTGTGAACCGGATTGCTTATGATCTGAAACACGTGTGGTCTCATATTATGCAATCTTGTTATATTGTAAGGCAATTCCTCACACCAAGATATTAATCCTATACATTACAAAATAAGAATGCAACACTTGATGATGAAATCGAAGTATTGGGATGCTTTGTGGCCTTCCATGTTCCAAGCAATTTGGAGTTTTTTGAAATAGATATAGTTCCTCCATTTCTCAATAATACTCTGATAGTTTTGATCCCTAAAGTCCAAAATATTGAAGATGTTTCTCAATATCATCTAATTAGCCAAGAAATAGATTTGGAACAGAAATGAAAAGTTAAAATTTTTTACTTTTATATTTTTGCAACAAAAATAAAAATAACAACTCTCTTTTATTCCTCACCCCTGCCGCCCACTCACCGATGGTCGCCGGCGGGCTGCCGCCGACCGACGGCCGGCGCTCACCGGCCGTCTGCTGCCCGCCTCCTCCTGCCACCTCCCGCCACCGCCGCTCATTAGTCGTCCGCTGCATGCCGCTCACCGGGCACCCACGTCTTCTATTGTTATTGTCCATAGGCATATTGCAACATAATTCATTAGTTAAATAGGGAGCAAGGTTAATTTGATTATGCTATTGAGTCCTTGTATTCCCTGTTTGTTCTTGTCAGGTTTATCGCGGTGGAGTCTACTTGCGGTGCCCATCACCCAAATCTTCTCTAAGTTAATCTACTACATTATTCATGTTCGGGAGGGCGACTGTATTGATAAAATGGATTTTTATCTATTCATGTCCATATCATCTTTTAAGGGAGAGATATCCTTTCTAGTGTCTACCTTTTTTTTGGGGTCAGATTTTAGTGTCTAAGGTATTCTATATGAAAAATTCAAATATTTTTGTCATCCATAATATCTTTCAAAGATTAAAATTATAAAACGGTCGAGAAAACTACACATTACATTTTAAAATGGATAAACTACCCATTAGCTAAAAAGGGAAAAACTATTCAAATATCCACTCAAAAATAAAAAGTGCTCGTACTCATTTACAGAATGGTCTGGCTAGCATAATGGTGCAGTCATCTTAATTTTTTATGGTTTCTAATGTGGCCGCACATTTGAATTAATAAGAGATTGTCGTGCTGCGCTTTTGGCACGCTAAGGAAGTACTTCCATTTGTCATAAATGGGGAAACTATCCCCGAATGAACTATTAGGGTTCGATACGAATATTTCACTCAAACGTCCCATAGATATCCCATCATTAGACAAATGGGGACCTCCCCCAGACCATACCTCACGTGACAGTGGGTTGTGATTTTTTTTATCTTTTCATTTAGTCTAAGTTTTGATTTGGAGTCGCCACTAGTCATTATTGGTAAGTTGACTAGAAACCTAATCGAGGAAAGGGAGAAATATCACGATTTTGCGACTTGATTACGCTAATGATCCCAAATCGAGATCCTTAACGTCATTTCGGTACCTAAAATGATATGATGTGTCTAACGCGTCACACGAGTTTCCGAGGTCTATTCACTAATTCTAACCATTCTAATCGTGGGAACTCAATCAATCAATAAAAGCAGCACAATCAATTGCAATCAAACAAAACAATCTTGATTTGTCTCTAAAATGAAAATGAATTAAAAACACTGAAACCCTAGTAAAGTCCTAGGGCTTATTCATTCAATGATTTGTGTTGATTTAGGGAATTAGGGTTTTTTTAGGGGTTGTGATCCTTTTAACCCCTAAATTGAATGGTCTTCAAAAATGTCATTTAGACACCTCTAAAAATTCTGATTTCACTTGCAAAGGTTGACCATAATGTTTTTTATTCATTCTGTGAGTTTTTGAAATTTTTTATTTTTTTTTGGAAAAATATTTCTGAGAATTATCTTTCTTGAGAGCTAATTTTTTATATTTTTCTGAAAATTTTTTAAGAATTTTTTGAAATTTTGAAATTTTTTTATAGATTTTTGGATTTTCCACTTTTTTCGTATTTTTCTGAATTTTTCACATTTTTGTGGATTTTCTGAAAATTTTTGAATTTTTATGAATTTTTTAGAAATTTTTCAATTTTAATTAAGTTTTTTGAATCTCTAAAAAGATTTTGAATTTTCGGAAATTTTTATTGAATTTTCAATTTTTTTAGAAATTTTCTGAATTAATTTTTTTATTTTTCAATTTTTTTTTATTTTTTTATTTTTCTAGATTTTCTATTTTTTGATTTTTTGTTTTTCAAAACTTCTTGCCGGAGGTTGAACCGAACCGGACCGATTCAGACCAGTCCAACCAAGTCGAACCGGCCGGCACCGGCGCCGACTAGCACTCCAGCGGGCACAGCACCGAAACGGCGCCGTTTACACTATTTTTCTCTTTGGCATTTCGCCGAGTACCTAGCGAGCATGATCTGGGTTTGATCATTATCGAGACCGTTGGTTTGAGCTCACCGTCGGTGAGCCTCCTACGACCTTTTACCATTTCAATTAGTTTTGTGTAGAGTTCATGTCACCTCCTATCATCCTCAACTTACTGATTCGCCGCTAGACCATCGCCAGCCAGCGAAAAACCGATCAAAATACCCTAAACCATCACTGACTTAAACAACCTAATCTCTTGCACAGATTAACCTACAGAACGCCCTAGCAGTCTAATCGATCCAAAACAATATTCAAAACATCAAACAAAGGTTGAGAATCACTGACTTGGATAAATTAAGTCATTTTGGCGCTTGGGCCAAGGTTTTCCATTTCCAACGAGGTTCAACAATTATGGCCGACTCGGTCAAATGCATTTTCAAGCCAGATTTTGCAATCAATCAATGAAACTTGTGATTAGAATCAGCTTTTGAACATCTAGGAGCTCAAAATCATAAAAAAAAAAAAAATACATGATCAATCACGGTAAAACTCAAACACAATCTGGAATTTTTGCTAAATCGTGGGTACGAGCTGATTTTACCTTCTTCATTTGAGCTTGATTACGAGTTTTCGAATTGAACGGCGATTGTCAAGCCCTTCCCTGTCACCTGAACTTCAAGGCAGTGGCTTTAGCTTTGCTAGAGTAGCTCTGGACACGTTGGCCAAGGTCAATTTTCAGAGCTTCGCGACTAGATTTGCGCTAGTCGCTTGAGGAGGAGATCCTCCCTAGTTGATTGATTTGTCGGCGCCGTTCAATCGACTGGCACCGATCACTCAATCAGAGGATCTCCACTCCTCTCTCTCTCTCTCTCTCTCTCTCTCTAGATTTCTCTCTTTCTCTCTCTTTTCTCTCTTTGGAATTTTCCCAATCACCTATTGTGCGTTTGATAATGTTTCTTTAGTTTTTCTAGCTAGATTTTCCCGCCCAAAGTATGTTATTCACCGACCTTGAATCGGTTGGATTGAATCTCCGATGCCAGCTGTAGATTCTCTAACTGGAATCGGAGTTTAAAACGTGCTCATTTAGCTGAATTAAGTCTACAAAGAGGCAGGCACGAGTTGATTTTGTTGGGTTTTATCATGTTCTGGGCAATTGGGTAAGGAAGGAGACCGACCCGAGTTGGATCGGGTTAAATCGGCCAACCCGGCATACTCGGGTTGGTCTAAAATTGCAAATTAAGTCCGATTTTGACCCAATTCTTCATATTTAACCTCAAAATTGAATTCCTTGGCACATTTTGCAACAAAATATGAGATTTGCCCTAATTTTGTCACAATTAAACAAAAAATTCCCAAAATTTTAAATCCGAGTCACTAGGGTTCTATTCAATCCAGTACTTAAATGACCTGATTGAGTAAAATTGATGCCAAAATTGAATTACCCATTACTGATTAACCCTAGAAATGATGGTCTCATAGTTGGACAATTTCAAATTGATAGTGATCCCCAATTTGGGCTAAAAATCTCTAATTTTCAATTGGATTTTGGGGCTTTTTGATTTCTTTAGTAAATTGTGCAATTGGACTGATCGTTAAGTAATTCAAGGTTCCAGGATCATTTGTTGTGAAGACACTATAGCCTAGAAATGACCAGAAATGATTCAATTGAATTTTTTATTCAATTTGGGTTTGTTTTTACCCAATTTTGGGAAAAACACATTCCCAATTGAAATTTATAAAATTGATGCTTTATTAATGAAATTAGATTTAAAATAAGACTAATGACCATTTTTATGGAATTTTTGGACTCCATTTGCTATTTTTCTTTATTTTCACCCTTATTTTGACTAAAAAAATTAAGGAAAAATTCAGAAAAATTATAAAAAAATTATTTTTTGTTTAGAAATAGGTTCCTAAGCTTGGCCAAGGTTCCTAATCCTAGTTTTGTGATTTTTGAAAAAATTTCGAAAATGAGTTAAAAATCAGGTGTCAACAGAAATGACTCTCATTTCCAAGGGATGAGATCCTTCTGTTTAACATAAATATATCAAATTCAAGTGATATTATTTGAGCAATAACAGTTCATAAGAAATTGCACTGCCACTTTTAAATGTTGGATATTCAATATATCGTAAACCATTAATATACAACGGTAGAACATTTTTTTAATGGTTTAGAAATTGAAATACAAGCAAGCTCCATGAGAACAAGAAAAATCAGTTTCCCTTGATTTTGGTCGCAAGAAAATAACTGATGCTCGATATTGATTTTAGGAGGAATTCAACAATACATATTTATTTTTTTTAGTAAAAACGTGCTTATTTTTTTCAGTAAAAACGTGCTTATTTTTTTCTTCTGTTTACACTCTCTTTCCAAAAGGATGGAGTTCATACCGAAGGCTATTTGATTGATGGAATGATGATAGCGGTCAAGAAGATGAGAGGAGTAATTCGGCTTGGCTAGCACGCATTTGTTTTTGTTTCAAAAAAATTGAGGCTTATAGTGCCATTCAGCTGAATTTCGCGGGAAATTACGCGAGTAAACCTCTTATGAAAGCTCCAGTTGTCAATCAAAACTTGCGGACCATAAAGGGTTACATCATATATGACTTTCAAGCTCTTCTTTTCTTTGAAATATTGTAAGAGTAAGAATCGGGCAAGAAAAAAATCACAAAGTGATGGACGGTGTGCATCTGCCCGTGACTTTCAAGCTCTTCTCTTCGCCGCGCTTGAAGAAGAAGAAAGCCATTCACCATCTTTTCCGAGCAACTTTTTGCTTTTCTTTTGCCGTGCAAACTCATATAGAGAATGTTATGGACCACGGTTGAACCTCGATCATCCGGATCAATTCACACGAAAGATATTAATTTAGAAATTCATAGCTCAATACATTAACATAACTAAATTTCTTTATCTATTAAAATCCTTTATATGGGTGTAGATGGTGATCTTGTTTGAGGTGTGTTTCACCGAAATTTTTCCCATGCAAAATATTTTTCATGAAAAGTCATTATTCGGCTTTTATTTGAGGAAATAGTTTCTGCACCGACTTTGGACAGAAGATATTCAACTAAACAAAGGAATCAACAGTTTTACTTCGAATCAAACTATATAGAATCAAAAAACCGTGTCGGCCATAGTTAGGTTGCATCATAAATGTTCTGAATTTGTTTGTGTCCTATAGCTTGCAACGATTGAAGAATGATGTGCACCGGCCTTTGGGCCTATCTGTGTTATCACTGTTTGTACAAATTGCCTGGATTTGCTTGTCTTGTATGCTCTTCGGATCTTCGGCGAGGGAGCGGAACCTCCATGAATACAACTGTTTTAATGCGGGAGTCAGGTCCCTGTGAACTTTTCAATTCCAATCTTCTTGATGAAGGATCTATTATTCGAATTTCAAAAGAACGATTTTGGTTATCTTGTTGTTTGGTCGCCAAGGTTGTATGTCTTTAGTATCGAATTGCAAAAAGCGATGATTAACTTTGAGCTGTTCACGTGTAGTTTTTCTAATAACAGCTCTTCAATTATATTATCTTTGGTGGTTCCCTGAGCATCTGGCTGGTCGTGATGACCGTGTTAAACCTAGAATAAATCCAATCTCCTAGGGTGATACCTTTTCAATTACTGCAGTAATTTGCTTTTCCTTCTAGGACGCATCAGCTCGATTCAATCTTCATTGAATTCGATTACACTTAACACATTAATCTTAAATAATTAAACATATGCAAATCTAATAAAATTTATTGATGATTATAATCATAGTTAACACATATTGTAGAACGTGTCAATTAGATCGAGTTTTTAATACACTTGTTTAGAAAATGCTGTTATTTTTTTTATCTGAGACTATGCTTGTCGATTGGGAATAACTTTGTGACCAAATGAGTTAGTCATCCGGTTTCTTGGAAAGGACTTTGTGGTGCATAAGGGTCGTTGCTCTCCTTGGAAAATATCGTGCAAGCATGTTCCACTTGTCAATCAAAACTTGCGGACCATAAAGGGTTACATCATATATGACTTTCAAGGTCTTCTTTTCTTTGAAATATTGTAAGAGTAAGAATCGGGCAAGAAGAAAATCACAAAGCCATGGACGGTCTGCATCTGTCCAGGCGTTCACATCATATATGACTTTCTAGTTCTTCTCGCCCCACTTCACGAAGAAGAAAGTCATTCACCATCTTTTCCGTCTTTTGGGGGTCTCCTTTCCGAGCAGCTTTTTACTTTTCTTTTGCTGTACGGACTGATGAAGAGAAGGTTATGTTGAACCTTGATCATCCAGATCAATTCACACGAAAGAGATTGATTGAAAATTCATAACTCAATACATTAACATAACTAAATTTCTTCATCTATTGAAAACCTTTACGTGGTCGTAGATGGTGATCTTGTTTGGGGTGCTAGTAATATTTCTCGTTCTTATTTTCTTTTGGCATGTGATGGGATTTGTCCATTCAAAATGCACAAGTGTTATGAAAATGGAAGCTATCGCCGTAGTGATAACTTCAATTAGGAGCCATGCTCCTCGTTTTGGATTATGTGAGTACTAATTAAACATTACCTTCTTCTTTTTCTGTCCATGAAGGTAATGATCAACAGAGTTGTCAATTTTTCATGGAAATAATGGAGAAGAAACTGATATCAAAGTTCCATTTTTTTCTTAATCATAGCTTTTCTGCACCACAAGGCAAAATCAAGAAGTCCCGCGCTTTCTTAATTTTTTTTCTGAAATGGTCTGAACTCGATTTCCTAATTTTCCAAATTAAACCCTAATCCCCCAAATTTCCCAAATTTCGCCATCCCGATGGAGTACAGAGAGAGGTAGAGCTCCAGAAAGTTTGAGCAAATTAGGGGAGTTGATTAGGGCACAGTTGCCTTTGGAGAGGCCAAGGCAGTAGCGCAGAGAGGAGGCAGGAGACCCAACTCGATTATAATCAAAAGTTGATCATTTTTTTGTGTCAATCGAAATCAACCAATTACCGGATGAGCAGCGACAAACATGACTTGTGCAGTCCAAAAGTTATATAGCTACCCGCAATCTAAGTTGGATACACAAATCATTTCTATTGCCATTGAAACAGACGTATTTATATGTTTAAAATATTAATTGTGAAATATATCATCTGTAGGAGATGATTCAATGGTCCCTGAGAAGTACAGTGCCCATATAATTTTTCACCATTGAATTGAAATGTAATGGATTTAAGTTTCAACTGATCTTAATAATGAAGGTTGTGAGTTTTCATTTTTCAAGCTAGCGGTGAAGGCCCAAGAGCCACGTCCGGAAACCATAGACTTATATAAGTAAGAAAAATTTCATGGACCATATAGCATAAGAAAGTACGTTACATGGCCTCCATACAAGTATAAAGAGTGGATACTATATTCGAATATTGTCACCATCTATCAATTGTTGAATTCACAGAAGAGCAATGTACAATCACGGAGGTGAGAAATGACGATCGCGGCGGCAGAGTTGACGATGAGCGAGGCAGTGGGGGTGCGTGAAGGCCAGGGATGGGGAGTTTCATGCGTGCAGAGCTTGAATCTTGAGGATAGAGAAAGTGCATTTTAAGGTTGCCGCATAGGTTTTGAGTGCTATTTGGGCAAGTTTCAACATTCTCCATTGAATAAGATTTGATTTTACATTTTGCAAAGGTTGATGACTTGATTGCACCAATCAAATAAGTAGGACTCAATGGCATTCTGTACAAAGATTTAGGACTTTTGATGCACTTTTGCTATTATGTTGGTGTAGAGCGATTTCTTCTAGGTGGTGATTTATTTATCAAAGTATTGCACTTGAAGTACCTTAAGATTTATGTAAAGATTTCCTAGGAAAAGAAGAGGGGGATGATTTTACCAAATAACTTAATTTTAAACTTGAATATAGGTCATTGTGGTTGAATTATAAATAAGTAGAGGGAATTTGCTTGAAAAGTGAAGATGCCTGTGGGACTCCAAAACAGATTTTGAGGCTTAGGCTCTGTTTGTTTCACGAAAATTTTTAATAATTTAGATATATTTTCCTAAAAATGATACATTGTATCGCTTGAAATAATTATCCAAAGAAAAATGTTTTCATTATCTACTACAATTTATATCTAAACATTTTTGTGAGTGATGATAATATTTTTCGTTCATTTATTTTTATAAATGATTATTTTTAGAAAAATATTTTCCAAATCATTCATTTTTTGCGAAACAAACGGAGCCTTATAATGTCATTTAGCTTATTCTTTCTTGGAAATTACACAAGTCTACCTTTCAAGTTCTTCTTTTCTTTTAAATATCGTAAGAGTAAGAATTGGGCAAGAAGAAAATCACAAACCATGGACTGTGTGCCTGTCCATGATTAACCATCCTGTCTTTTGGAGATTCTTTGCGAGCTACTTTTACTTTTCTTTTTCTTTTTTCCACACAGACTGATGAAGAAGAACATCATCGACTCGTGGTTGAACCTCAATCATCCGGACCAATTCATACAAAAGAGATCAATTCCGAAATTCATCGCTCAATGCATTAACACTTGAGATTTCACTAAATATCTTCATCTATCCAAAACCTTTATGTGATGGTACTTGGGGATTTTGTTGGACATACTAGTAATAATAATCGTTTGGCATGTGATGGGGTTTGTCCATGCAAAATGTACAGGAGTTTTGAAATGAAAGCTTGCTAATTGCCCCGCTGATGACTTTAATTGGGAGCCATGCTCATTGTTTTAGAAAATGACGTCTTATTTGGTACGCGTGACACGGAGGCAAATAACATGCATCGTGGGAAGTAATTGAAATGATAGTTCGAACACTTCAAGAAAAAAAATGTTCTGTACAGGTGCATTGTGTGAAACCGTTGAATAGAAATTGAAAGTAGTCAAAAAGTTAAAAACTGCTTTAGAATCAATCAACTGGCAAATGAGCGGCAACAAATAAGACTTGCATAGTCAAAAAGATGTATAGCTGCCCACGAGTCATGTAAGTGGGTTACACAAGTCATCGCAATTGCCATGGATATAGTTACAATTACACGTTTAAAATATTAATTGTGAAATACATCATCTATATGAGATGATTCAATAGTCTCTGAGAAGTACTATGCCCCTATAATCTTTCATTATTGGATTGAAATGTAATAGATCTAAATTTCAACATATCTCAACAAGGGAGGTTGTGATTTTGCATTTTTTCAAGCTAACGGTGAAGGCCTGAGAGGCATGGCTAGAAGCCAAACCATAGACTCACCTACTTATATAAGCAAAGAAAGTTACATGGACCATATAGCATACAAAAATATGTTATAACACCACCAAACAAGTATAAGACATGGATTTTATATCCGAATACTGTCACCATCTATCAATTGTTGAATTCGCAGAGGGGTAGCATGCAATCACGGAGCAGAAAGGCAACAATCGCGGCAATGTCGTCGATGATTAGCGAGATGGTGGGGGTGCGCAAAGGCCAGGGATGGCCTTCGCGCATGGTGTCTTATATAAACATGACAAGGTGTTTTCTATAAACAGTGCAACAAAAAAACACTTATAATTTTGAGGGAAAATTCCAAATAAAGTGTCATCATTTTATCACATAAGAGCCTAAAGTGGACTTTGTGTCAAATAAGGACATTAAGTGGCATAACAGTCTCAAGTAAGGACTTGACCTCCCCAGTTGCCGGCCTGCAAAATGTTCTGGCTGGTTAAGGACATTTTTGTCCAAAGAAAATTTTAATTTCTTTTTTCTTTTTTTTCTTTTTTCCTTTTTCCTTCTTTTTTCCTTTTTGTGGTTTTGTTTTTGTTCTTCACCGATGGCCTGTCGCCAGACACCAATGAAGCCCAAGAAGGGCTAGGCGAGGGTCACCCCCGCTCGATCTAGCCAAGGCCACCCTCGCTGACAGCAAGCGAAAGACGCCCTCGCCCAAATCTGGCGAAGGTTGACCTCGCCCATGGCCGGCAAGGGGGGCCTCGCCCAAGTGGGGCTGTCCCGAGCCTGTTGTCGGCAAGGGTGGCCCTCGCCTAGCCTTTCCTGAGCTTCACCGGTAGCCAGTTGGTCATTGAAACCGGCCGCTGGCGTAGAACAAAAAGAAAACTAGAAAAAGAAAAAAGGAAAAAAGAAAGAAAAAGGAAAAAAGAAAAGAAATTCAAAAAAAGTTAAAAGACGAAAATGTTCTTATCATCTGAAAAGTCAAGTCCTTTGAAACAATCATAACGACTTCATATTCTTATTTGAAATAAAATCCACTTTCAACCTTTATTTGAGAAAATAAGGGCACTTCATGCCCTTATTTGACATAAAGTCCATTTCAAGTCCTTATTTGAGAAAATGAGGATATTTCAAACTCTTATTTGGAATTTTTCTCAATTTTGAGCTACGACCATTTCCTATTGAAATGTAATAGATCTAAGTTTCAACTTATCTTAATAAGAAAGGTTGTGATTTTTCATTTTTCAAGCCAACCGTGAAGACCCAAGAGGCACGGCTTTCAAGTTCTTTTCTTCGAAATATTCTAAGAGTAAGAATTGGTAGGGAAGAAAGCCACTAACCATCTTTCTTGTCTTTGGGAGTTTCTTTTCCGAGCAATTTTTTGCTTCCTTTTTCCTTTGCCACACAGACTGATAAAGAAGAAAGTCATTACACGTAGTGGAGCGTCGATCATCCAGACCAATCCATACGAAAGAGGTCAACAAAGTCCCGAGATTTTACGGTAGTATAAAAAATAAAGAATTTTTCTTTAAGAAAAGAAGAGCTTAATGGGAAAAATAAAAATGACATATTTGCAGGAATTATTTATCTTCTAATAATAATCCATAGCACAAGTCTTTTCTCAACAGCATCAACATTTTCTAATCCAACAATTTTACGGGAATATGAATTGATGGTAAAACGAGACAAGAGACAAAACAGGAATTACCCAAAGAAAGTCCTTACATGAAATGGCATGATACGCATAATTCGTGTGTTGACACGAATTGGTAACGTCATAAGTTAATTATTCTTCGAAATTTTGATGTCCCATGCCGATAGGAATTGACGGGATTTGCAGCACTAACCCAAATTTTGACTAATTGCATGTCGTAAAATGAAATTTTAATTTAAACATTTTCCCAACACATTTTCCCCTAAAGAAAAGATTTTCACGGGGGAAACAAAAGGCTATGAGATTTACCGGTTCATAAAGGTTTGGACCAAAATTTTACGTACGAATTGATGGATGTTTGTACAGAACAAGCATCACTTAACCCATTATATTTTTATGTAATCAGCCTCCGTCACCATGGATACGAGTGGCTACAATTTGAAAATATGACTAATTTCCATAATCAACGGTCCCTGAAAGTGAAAGTGGGCTGCGTGAAAAAAAAAAAATTAGAGGCTGCGTAGTTAAGATGAATGATGGATTTATGTGACAAGCACTCCATACTTAACTGTCTCAGAACAAGAGCGAAATACATAGTGACCTCGATTGAGGCTCCATCTGATAATGATTTGCCATCTATATATATATGTGTTGCCAATCTTGTTGTTGAGAACATGCGGACCTCAAAACTCACCCCAAAATCATGGCTTCTTCCTTATTTCTGTGGAAGCCTTCTTCTTTAGGGGAGTTCTTCCTATTTTCCTCGCTCTTCTTCATAAACATCACCATCTTTGTTTCCACCCCATTTCAGGGCATAGGCGTTTCTGCTTCCTCCACTTCTTTCGCTCCCAATGCGACCCACCATAAGTACGAAGCTGAGGCTCTCTTGAAATGGAAATCTAGTCTCGAAAACAACAACCAGTCTCTCCTATCTTCATGGCATGGTCACAACTCTTGCCACTTCTCGGGTGTCACTTGCGATGGCTACGGATTCATCGCCCATCTTAATCTTTCTAATCTAGGCCTGAGAGGAACCTTAACTGGTCTCGACTTCTCGCGCTTAACCAAGGTGGTCAGCCTTGACTTTAACAACAACTCGATCTATGGTCCGATAACCTCGAGTATCGGTAACCTTTCCAAACTGATGCATCTTGATTTTTGTGACAATAGACTCTTCGGCAACATTCCCCCATGTATAGGCATGCTAAAGAGTCTTCGCATTTTGTACCTATGTTCAAATTATTTGAGTGGACACATCCCTCATGAGATTGGATTGCTAGATTCTCTTTTGGATATTCATTTTGAAGGAAACAACCTCACAGGTCCTATCCCTGCTTCACTAGGTAACCTAAGCAGCCTAAATCGTCTCTATCTTTGCGGAAACCAATTTTCAGGGTCCATTCCTCCTCCTCTTGGGAAATTAGGCAACTTAACAATATTGAGCGTAGCACAAAGTGACCTTTCTGGTCCCATTCCGAGAGAGATGGGTGACCTAAGAAGATTGAAGATTCTTCTCTTATGGGGGAACAAACTTTCAGGATCCATACCTTCAGAGATTGCGAGGCTAACTGTTCTTACTAATTTAGATTTTTCAATAAACAATTTGGTCGGGCATATCCCTTCATCTATTCAGAATTTGAGCAATCTGAGTCTCTTATACCTATTCTCTAATCATCTTTCAGGTTCGATTCCTGAAGAGATAGGGAAACTAACTTCTCTTGTAACATTAGATTTGAGCGACAATACTTTGACTGGTTCAATCCCTGCATCAATTGGAGCCATGGCCAATTTAACTTGGTTAGGCCTTAGTGGTAACAACTTTCTCGGTTCCTTGCCTCCTGAAATTAATAAGATCGTTCATTTGAGTGTTTTTGAAATTGCTGATAATGCCCTCGAAGGGCAACTGCCGGAAAATATATGCCTCGGGGGATTATTGCAACATTTCAACATCAAGAATAATTATTTCACAGGTCATATCCCTAAAAGCTTAAGGAATTGCACTTCATTAGTTAGAGCGAGGCTCGAAGGAAACAAACTTACTGGGAATATAATGGAAGCTTTTGGAATATATCCACAACTGAATTTTATAGACTTGAGCCACAATTATTTGCACAGCGAACTTTCATGGAAGTGGGGGCATTGCCACAATTTGACAAGCTTAAGGATATCAAACAACAACATTTCCGGTGAGATACCCCCGATATTTGGAAGGTTGGCACAGTTACAGGTACTTGACCTTTCTTCAAATAATTTAAGCAGAAAGATTCCGAGGGAATTGGGAAGCTTGCAACTACTGTTAGATCTCATCCTCAACAACAATGGGATCACAGGTAATATTCCCAGTGAAATTGGATTTTTATCTCGACTGGAACATCTCAACCTAGCATCAAACAATTTGAAAGGAGCCATTCCACCGCAGCTCAGCCTATGCACCAACTTGCTGAGGTTGAACTTGAGCCAAAATAATATCAAAAGAAGCATTCCTCCTGAGATAGGCAACACACGATTCCTAAGTGTTCTTGATTTGAGTCAGAATCTATTGACCGGAAGAATACCACCAGATCTAGGAAAACTGAGAGTCCTAGAAACTTTCAACATCTCCCACAATGACCTCTCTGGTACCATCCCACATAGTTTTGTTGACTTATTGGCATTAACTTCCGTTGATGTGTCCTACAATAACTTGGAAGGTCCTCTCCCAAATATCAAAGCTTTTAAGGAGGCTCCATTTGAAGCAGTTCAGCATAACAAGGGGCTGTGTGGGAACGTGAGTGGATTACAGAAATGCAATATTTCTAACATGAGCAAGAAACACAATCGACACAGCGGAGCTAGAATTTTAATTATCCTCGTTCTCTCGTTCTTGGGATTCCTCATTCTCTCTTCCTTCTTGATTGTCCTCGTAATCGTTGATCGCCGTCGAAGAAAGGTTATCAAGAGAGAGAGGAATGCACAGACAGAGAAAAATGATTTAGATTTCTTGCAGATTCTGAGTTTTGATGGCAAAATTTTCTACGAGCGAATCGCGGAGGCCACGGAAGGATTTGACTCCAAGTACTATTTGGGAGAAGGGGCCTATGGCATTGTTTACAGAGCTGATCTACCAACAGGTCAAACTGTTGCAATCAAGAAAATTCCATCGTCCCAGGAAGATGAGACCGTCGACATCATTCCTTTTGAAAGGGAACTTGAAGCCTTACAAAATATTCGCCACCGCAACATCGTGAAGCTTTATGGGTTCTGCTCTCATGCACGACATTGTTTTCTGGTGTACGAGTACGTCGAAAGAGGGAGCCTGAGAACAATTCTGCATGATGATGAAAGAGCAACAGAGTTTGGCTGGGACAAAAGGATAAACATGATTCCAGCAGTTGCGAACGCGTTGTCGTATTTGCATCATGACTGTTTTCCTCCACTGATCCATCGAGACTTGACAAGCAACAACATCTTGTTGGACGCTAATTATGAGGCTCACGTTTCAGACTTTGGCACGGCAAGATTATTGAGGCCAGATTCGACCAACTGGACTACTATTGCTGGCACCATCGGATACATCGCTCCAGGTGATGTTCTTTGCAAAAGCATATTAATTTACTGTCCCAACTCGTGTTGTCATTGGAAATTCCTTTATGTAAAAGCATGTGTCCGAATTTTAATTATAGCTGACAAGATTATCAATGGACTATGAATTCTTCAATTGCAGAGCTAGCTTATTCCAACATTCCGACCGAAAAATGTGATGTATATAGCTTTGGAGTTGTGGTACTGGAGACAATCATGGGAAAGCATCCGGAAGAACATGTCTCGTCGGTATTTTCATCCACTCAATCCGAGTCGCAAACACCATTGAAGGATGTGTTGGACCAACGGCTCTTGCATCCAATAAATCGGGATGTGCAACACATAATCTCTGTTGCAGCACTAGCACTCGCGTGCTTGCGGACCAATCCTCAACTTCGACCGACCATGACACAAGTCTGCCAAGAGCTTCGAGTTCAAGCACCACTAGCGTTTCCATTCTTTGGAGTCACCTTAGAACAACTCCGTGACGTCGATGGCAGGAACTTTTAAATCACATTGAGGAGGTTGCAAGTTTCCGATCGAGTTACTGTCATGTGTTCACCTTGTCTGGCTTCTTTGTTCGGCAGTAAAATGTCGATTAGTTTTAAAACTTCGAAGATGCATAGTCTAAATGTTTTCTTTTTGTTAGTGTTTTTTAATACTATCCACCCCTTTCCTTTTCTATTTTCCTCACCTCTCCATCCAGTTACGCTCTATTTGATTTCTCAAATCACATTATTGGTTAAAAATTATATATAGTATACCGGTCTAATCTTTTTGGACATTTCACGTGTCCAAAGAACACGAGTAATTTCTGAGTGCACGGACCTTAGTAATTGAGATAATAGCATCGTAGAATTCGAGTTAATTTTGGTGCGAATATAGGTCGTAAACCCTTTAACTGTGATTTGTGAAGGGAATTTTTATGTTCAAAACAAGTTAATATTAATCTCATATTATTATTATTATTATTCTCATATCAAAAAGGTTCCTCCTAAAGGTAAGCTCAATACCTCGCTTGGAAGAAAAATTTATAGAACACCAAAATAACCTGTTTGGATTAAAAGCAAGATCAGAATCAGCATCAAGCACATCGCATCCTGGGATAAGTTACCCAAAATGATGCATACATGAAAAAGAACATCTGAAACTACTAGAAATATTGGATCATAACAAAAAAACTTAATCTACAGGAAGCAGATATAGCATTTGCCACCAATTCTTTTACCCAAACCAAGCCTCAACGATTCATGCAATTCGAACATCGTCAAGCCTTTCTTTAGTGCACTTCGTTTGGTTCACATGATCACAGTTCTCAAGCACACCCATACTCTTTCGCGAAACTCTCCAAGCAAATCGAACACTCCTCTTCCTCGAGAAGCACTTGTCGAAGCTCGCTGTTGCCATCGGATTGAGTCCAATTGACGCATTCTTCTCGTGGTAATCTTTAATGCCCATCGCGATGAAGTTGCAGATGCAGAAGCCTTGGGTTAAGTTTATGGGTAGTTTTTGGAGATGATCAAATACACTATGCATGATATCTCTTTAACTGTAGAAAACAACTTATTGTCACTGATGTGTGCTTCGGATTCAACATAATTTCCACCTACGAAGTAAATTTGCAAAATGCATTGGATTGACATCTATTGCCTTAGGTGTAAAACACATGTAGTTTCCATCTCTGGAAGAGATAATGATATTAGTTATCTGTGAAATTTTATCAAAGTGCAATGGGTGAACTTTTAATTTATTCCATTAAATCACTTTTGACTATATGTGCAATACCATCCCGGAACTTTCGGTTGCTTCAATTTCATACTACAATTGGATCTAACTAATTTCCATATTCAATAAGCATAAGTTGTACATTTAAACTTATGGAGCCGTTAAACTAGTAAAACTAGACATATTTCATATATTCTTACACAAAATCCATTCTCACTTCATTAAGGGCATAAGGACACTTTTGGTGCCATAACTTGTGTAGGGAGATCACTTTGGTGCCATAACATTTTTTCGGATCATTTTGGTGCCAACTTTTTTTAAAAACGATCACTTTAGTGCCAATGCTGACATGGCTGCCGGAAATCTGACGTGGCTCTTTTTTTTATTAATTTCCGATGCTGACATAGCTCACCGGAAATCTGACGCGGCTCTTTTTTTTGTTGGAATTTTGGTCGGAGTCACTAAAGTGATATATTTTTTCCGATTTTGGCACCAAAGTGATCCGAAAAAAAGTTATGGCACAAAAGTGATCTCTGTACACAAGTTGTGGCACCAATAGTGTCCTTTTGTCCTTCATTAAGCTTCAAATTTTAGCATCTTTGAACCATTCTAAATTGACGACTTAAGCCCATTTCATTATGATAATTGGGTAATGAGAAGATTAACCTGACTGTGTGTGCTTTACCAAAAAAAAAACCTGACTGTGTGTGTATCTTTACCATTTTCATTGCTGTCAAACCTGTCAAAAGTGGAGCTTGTTCAGCATCATCCTTCTTTGGCTCCGCGCTCATTATCGCCACCATTGCCTCTACATGTTCGCTTCGTGAAGGTGCTTAAATTTTTCTTAACTCGTTGTTGGACATGTGGGATTCTGCGCATCTCTCTTTCCCGTCTCAATGATTGTCTGCTGGTAGACTTTAAGCTAAGAAATTTCACTTACTCCCGAAATTTGAAAATCTTGACAGCAACAAAATCAATTAAATTCAACAAAATCAAGAACTCTCGCTCTTCTTGAGACCTCTACCACCAAGTTACTACACAAAGACACATCATTTTGCGACAGAATCGATGAAGAAATTTCCAAGGTCAGCACCCAAAATCACGGATGCAGCAATTCAGCGATTCCCCCCTCTAACCTGATCCAAATTTGGTTTCACTTTTCCTTCCTTGTTTTCTCTAACGGCAGTATAAGGGGGCAGAGGAAGGCTTGATGGATTGCCCCTCGTCACTTTTCTCCACTAATTTTTCATGCCATATAGATTGGCTGGCCACTTTAACTTGGATTTAAAAACAATTTGCAGTTTCTTTCTTTAGGACTCTAATTGCCACAATTATTGTTACTTTGCGCCCTGCAAGTTGTAAAATACCCGGGCCGCTTATGTAATTTCCAAACGAGTTTATTTAGGTCCTACGTAGATGAAAAATCAATTTCTATCTCATTCGTGCACTTATCATCACAACCACACAACACCTCGATTAAGCATCGACGTGCCATTTGGTGTTAAATTTTCGGATATTACACTTGCATTGTATATAGACAGAAAACGGCCCATCTATATCTACACCAAAAACGTGAAGGGCCCTGGCATCTCTCAGTCAAATGCGGATACTTGTTTACGGAATAAAATTGTCCATATCAGCATTAATCGTGCCACATAAGACGGCTGCCATCCACGTTAACGATTTTCGATCAAAATTGGCCGGGTGGACTCAATTGGATAAATGCGAAAAGGTTTAGGACTCAAGTGACATAATTAAAAGGCTTGAGATTGAATTAGCACAAATGTAATAGATTTAGAACTTTTTTGATAATTCTCCTAGTGAATATGTGCGTGGGACTCCAAAATAGATTTTGAGGCTTACAGTGTCGTCTGCTGAATCTGTCTGGGATATTACACGAGTCTACCCTTCACGTTTTTCTTTTCTTTTAAATATTGTAAGAGCAAGAATTGAGCAAGAAGAAAATCACAAACCATGATTGGGTAGAGATAAGGCGTGGCCCCTTCTCCGCACTTGATGGAGAAGAAAGCCATTAACCATCTTTTCTGTCTTTTGGAGTTTCTTTTTCGAGCTACTTTTTGCTTCTTTTACCCTTTGCCACACAGACCGATAAAGAAGAAAATAACTAACCGTTACTTTTTTACTTGCCACATGGGGCAAGTAACGTCCATCGAGCGAAGTAATTAAAACAATACTTCGAACACTTAAAGAAAAAATAAAAAGAAATATCCTGTGTGAAACAATTGAATAGAAATTACAAGTAATTGTCGAGATGCCCCTTCTACGGGTTTTTTGTTTAAGAACCAAAAAACTTACAATTGGATTTAGATTTCTCAAGAAATAGAATTCCTTAAAAGATATGGAATTTGATTACCTAGTCTTGTCTAATATTAAGATTGTTTTTTTGGTTGAACGTCTAGTATTAAGATTCAACAGCCACCAATTATAATGAGATTTATCAAAGGGCCACTCAATTTTCACATACACTTCGGCTGAATACACGGCCTAATATCGTCAATTGTCGGAAATACCGCTTCATAAACTATCAACTTTGGCAAACTCAGCTTCATCTTCGAGTCCTTTTACCACCTCCCATCTTGCGCTCTCCGGCATCAACTCTTTGAGAAAAAGAACACATCCCATTTCATTTTTGGGAAATGGTTTGTGTCTATTCAAATGCTTTCATTACTGCCAAATTGAAGAGTTCTTGAAAAAGCCAATGGATCAATGAGTGAAAGAAAGAACGATCTCACGAGGGTAAAGGGCAGTTTAGAAATTTAAGCACTATACTGTTAAGAGGCTCGGTCCCCGGCCATTGCACTTTGTGAAACTCGCACAAGCCTACCGCAAATTATAAAAACAAATCTACAAAAGTTTTAGCAAATTAAAAGAAAGTAAGTAAAACCGGAAGCAAAACATACTCATACAGAACAGGACGTCCCCTGCAGTGGACCAATGGAAGACCGACACTGTTAACGACAGAGCCGAGCCCCATCGCCACAGCCATGGAGTCTGCCGGCTTTGCGCAGCCACAGATTTGAGGTCATGCGAGGAGCACAACCTCTGTCGGAGCAATGTGTCCACGGGTCTGTCTTTGTCGCTCCCAAAATCGAGTGAATCGACGAAGCAAAGCTTCGAGATCGTGGCCATGGAGGTGGCCGGCCCTCACTTTACCTCAAATCGCGACTTCAACATAGGTCACGAGCTCAGTGCAGTGAGAAAAAGAGATGAAGCTGTAGCAGACACTCGAATAGGCAAGCAAATTTTTCAAAGTGAAAGTCGGTGCTGGAGTTAATGTCGCCAACGGATTGACGTACGAAGAAGGCTCATGACGATGATGGGTGGGCGACAGCTCGACAATAACGAGCGGCGGTTGGGGCGCGCTCAGCGGCCTGGTCAAGCATAGGGTGGAGACCAAGAATAGAAAGATTAAAAAGAGCAGGGAAAGAAGAAACATCAAAAAAGAACAAAGGAGAAATCATCTTAACGTCAAGTCTTCGATTTATAATTTTGAACTTGCGCCAGCTGAAATATCGACCCTCAAATCCACCTTTTCTACAAATTTGCTTGACATATAGGTCAAGCATCACGGCGCAGCTGAACAGATAGAAAAATGTAAAGATTTTATCTAGCAATATATCGTCAATGAGAGGCCCCACTTGCCGGAAAACGATGTACTGCTGTAAAAGGCATTGACCTTGATTGAGGCATCAGGAATGATCTTCCAACTATAAGTATATCGCCAATCTTATTAATAATATGTAGACCTAAACAACATCACCTCCAAAAAACCAACCATCCCCCAAATCATGGTTTCTTCCTTATTGCTGTCCAACCGGTCTTCTTCAGGTGTCTTCTTGTTCTTCACACTCTTCTTGGTCGGAAATTACTTTACTAATTTGGAGCTTTCAAGTTCCATGTTGATCGGAAAGTCTTCTGATTTCCCTAACAAGGAAGAATTGGCTAATGAGGAAAAACATCATAATTGATCCATTTCAAGGATATTAAGTTCGCATTACCTAAATGGCGCCGATACTCGAAGCGTCAAACAAAATCTTTTGAAATTTGCCAAAGCATATACTCACATGCTCAAATCAGTTTTGTAAGTGTAAATTAAGTAGAAATTCGTACTTGTAATCATCATGTAATGGGAAGCAATGTTGTCAACTTGAATATAGCTTGTGATTGAGGTTATAAAAAATAGAATTTTTCAACTTGCAAAGCTTGCTTATTCTACAATTCCTACTGAACAGTGTGACGTGTATAGCTTTGGAGTCGTCGCTTTAGAGACAATCATGGGAAAGCATCCATGTGACATTCCGAAATTTCCGCCAATTGGAAATTAAGAAATAACTGAGTTTTATGAAATGTGCTCGTAGTAAATTCTCGCCCGGAATTGATCATTCCTGGGAATGCTAACCATTAGGGAAAGGCTATTAGGGGAAGTTAAATTCGCACGACTAAAGAAAAATTCGATTGTAAATGGATTTCGACCATTAAATCGCAGAAGTGATATTTTGAGCCACTGTTGGCCGATCCAAGGATAGTTATGGGTCAGTTCGCCACTGTCATAGTAGTGGATCGTGGGTGATTCCGTTGGACCACAAAACGTCTTGACGAATGATCCTGAAATTATACTGAACGATCGTACCCCTCGGATCAAGCGATTGATCTTTGCGATTTTAATGACAATCGAGATCGTTACGTCCCGAACGGACTTGCACGTGACTCGATTTAGTATCAGTCACGAGTCAATTCTGCGAATTTCCCTAGCAAGCCGCCCGTTAGCTCGAGAAACGCTCGAGTTGCGTTTAATAGAATTTAATTATTAAGTTTTCACTCAAATTGGACACCGGAAAGTTAGGAATTCGCGACGAAACGCTAGGATCACGTTGCACGTGACACGTGTCAATCTTTGGTGCGCCTAAATTCTTTGGAAAAATTCGATTTGGACAAGAAACGGAGAAAGTGACCAAAATACCCCTTGGATTTATTAAAGGGCATGTTTTATGGGCAAAGGGCATTTTGGTCATTTTGCCCTCAAATTTTGGATTGGACAATTTTGCCCTTGAACTTTTTGAGAAATTACAAGTATGCCCTTGGATATTTTTGTGCAAGAATCGATTTCGGCCGTCAGATCAAGATAAGATCGAATCGGGACCGTAGGATTAAAATTGTGAGAGAAGGGTATTTTGGTAAATTTTTCAATTCGTCTAAGTTACTATTTGGGTCAAGACCCATTTAGTCTCTCTCCCCTCTCACTCTCTTCATTCCTCTCCCCTTTTCTGCCGTGAACCCCTCCCCCATTTGGTCTTTTGTTTCCTTTCCTTTTCTTCTCCTCCACCGTGGGTCTTCTTTGGCCATTCCTCCCTCGCGCCGTCGCCACCCAAGCCAATCGCCGCCAACCGGGAGCCGTACACCGTCGCCGCCGTTCCCGATTAAGTGCCGCCGCTTTCCGTTCTAGCCGCGATAGTCTAGAACGCGGGTAAGTCTCGCCTAAACCCAATTTAGGACTTCGGGTATCGACGGACGATTTTGGGCGAAATCTGTATAAAATTAGGTGCGAAATTGCATGAATTGGGAGCGGAAATTTTATGGCGGGCCTTAAGATTTAATTCGGGCATTATTTATTGGAAATTAGTTAATAACAGTGGCTGTGATTTACTGTTCATGGAGCTGTGATGGGCCGATCGGGACGCAAGTTGGATTTTTAGAACCGGGAATTTATGGTGAGAAAGTCCCGTGAAGGACCGGAATCGATTTGACGTCGTTTAGTGGAAGAAAAATAATGATTTCGGTATTAACGGACTAGTGTTAGGCAATTTTTGGGGTTTGTTTCATGGACGAATTTATCGAGTTCACCTTGGGTGAAATTATGGCTGGAATTATGATGGTTTGGGGATTATTTAGAGAGTAAATAAGGGCTGCCTACGAGAAGTATACATGCTGGAATTTGTGGTTCGGAATAATATGTTTATTGCTTGATTTGTGGTGTATATGTGTCGGATTGTTGTGTGATGTCGTGGTTGAATTGTGAGGGTCCTTGTGACTGAAATTACTCGCAATTGCGATGGTTATATGTGTGTTTATGAGCTGTGATCATTGGTGTGTTGGTTGAAAAATGTACGCGTCGATTTATGGATTGAATGAAGGAAATTCGGAATTGTTTGTGAAAGGTTGGGCTGAATTGATTTAGTTGAAATTTGGGCATGTTTATGTGATATTTGAGCGCACGTGTGGGCCAAATGATTTTAATCATTATATTGGCCAGGTCAAATGCCGAGTGTGCATGGATTTTATGTAATTGGTGCGTGCACGGGCCATGTGTGATGGGCCAGTTGTATGTGGTAAATGCGTGTTGGGCATGTGCATAAGTGAGAAAGTGATTGCGTGTGGCATGACATGTAAGCTTGTGGAAATTGTACCGTCCTGAGGCGTGTTACGCTGGACGATGCCCGGTACTACCGGAGGACTGCCAGCCTGAGGCGTGAACTTCTACACAGGTTGCGCAGCAGGTGGTAGGTGTTGAGCCTGAGGCGTGTTACGCGGGCAAGATACATGGCCTGAGGCGTGTACGTGAACGCGGGCCTGAAGTGTTGTGATGAGATAGTCGCAGTGTACCTGAGGCGTGTACGTTTACGCGGGTCACTGGCGAGTGATGTGGGAAAGATAAGATGAGACTGGAATGAATGCGCGGGAATGTGAGTTAATTATGCATGTGATTGCATTTGATGCGATTTTGACTAATGTGCAGGGAGTGAGCAGTATAGGCTCAGGTAAATAATTGACATGTTTGATATGTGGTGATTTGGCATTTGCGTGTGATTGTGTTTCTTTGAAATTGTCTGGAGATACGTGATAGCCTATGTGGGGTTTAGGGGTGAACTTACTTAGAAGTGTTCTCACGGTTGTTTCAACCAAAAATTTCAGAACCCCGGCAGGAACCATGAATCCACCACCACCACCGGCAGTACGTTTTGGGGTACCTGTGCACCCCGAGAATGACGCTCAGGAAAGCTCAGAGGATTCTGATTCAAAGGACGATGAGTCCGACTCAGAATGGACGCCGAGTAAGGGGGCGTAAGTGATAGTCTTGGGATTAAGAACGGTAGATTTTTGGATAGTACCCTTTTTGAATTTGGAATGCCAGGTCATCGATCCTTTTTATTTTCGATGGTTCTTAATACGGTGTGCACATGTATATTATGGTTTGTAATGTTGTGAAGATTATGGTATAAGTTTTGAAATGAGGAGTAACATGTGTATTCTCCCTGATTGATTCCCCAGTTTCATTTTGTCCGGAATTAATGGTTATATCCGCTGAGGTCACAAATCTCTGATGGGATTTGAGGTCGGCGATAACCTGGGACGTCGCCCTAAACGACCAGGCGGGATGTCGCGGGCTCGGCGGGAGTCCGGGGCGTGACAATCCAGGAGACCATGTGTCTTGGAAATGTTCATCGTCTTCCCAAATTGAGTCGCCGATGCTGTTGAAGGATGTGCTGGATCAACGTCTCCCAGCTTCTAGACTTCGTCATCAAGATGCGCAAGACATGGTCTCAATTGCCAAGCTAGTGTTCGCGTGCTTGGAAGCTGATCCGCGGCTTCGACTGACCATGGGACAAGTCTCACGTGAGCTTCGCATTCAGGTACCTTTGGAAATGCCACTCTCTACGGTCAGCTTAGAGCAACTTTGCGATCTCAATGTTAGGAAATTTGAAGCATTCACAAGAGATGGTAAGTTTTGAATTTACTTTTCATGTGTTATTTTATTTGGTTTATAATAATGATGACGATGGCATTTTGAATATCTCCTTAGTTCTCACGCATCCCAACCATATGATTTATGATTTTCACTGCAGAGCCAGCTTCTATTTTCAAATAGGAATAATGTGATCTTTATTGTTTGGAGTTGTGGAACTACAAATAATTATGGGAATGCTTCTCGGGAGATCTCATCTCACAATTATTTTGAAAATTTTGTAGAGCAATCAAGAAGTGAATTTGCAAATGCGTTGGGTCGACATCTATTGCCTTCTTTTAATCGAAATGTAAAGAACTTGTAGTTTTTGCTTCTGGAAGAGATAATGATACTAGTTGTCTGTGAAATTTTATGAAAGTGCAGTGTCATACTTGAACTTTTAATTAGTTCAATTAAATCACTTTTGAATAATATGCAATGCCATCCCAAAATTTTTAATTGGTTCAGTTCCTTACGATAATTGGATCTACCTAATTTCAAGATCCAATAAACATATGTTGATCATTCATACTTATGGAGCCATTAAAAATCAAATTAGCATCTTTGAACCATTCTAAATTGACGTTTACTTAAGGCCATTTCATTATCTTGGGTAATGAGAAAATTAACCTGACTGTGAGTGTATCTTTACCATTTTCGTTGTTGTCAAACCTGTCAAAGGCTGGAGCTGGTTTCAGCATCATCCCTCTTTGGCTCCGCACTCATTATCGCCCCCGTTGCCTTTGCATGTTCGCTTCATGAAGGTGACTACATATTTCATAACTCCACGTTATTGGAGATGTGCCACTTATGCAATTTTCCAAACGAGTTTATTTAGGACTTACATTGATAAAAATTAATTTCTGTCTCATTCAATTACGTACTGGGGCACTTATCATCATACCCACGTAAGACCTCAAATAAACGTCAACGTGCCACTCGGTGTTAAAATTTCGGATATTACACTTGCAGAGTATATGAAGGCATGAAAGATAGAAAACAGCCCATCTATATTTATACCAAAAACGTGAAGGGCCCTAGCATCTCTCCGTCAAATACAGATACTCGTTTACGAAATAAAACTCTTTGCCTTTTCACATATTTGACCAACACCAACACAGCGATTAAGTTACGTAGTTAATTGACTTGCATAATCGGACTTCTCTACAATCAAATTCCGTGTCAACAGCTCCTGTCAATTGATACTAGCAGTTTGTGAACTTTTATCAATTTGTAGTGTCATACTTGAATTTTCAATTTTTTGCATTTAAATCAATTTTGACTAATGTGTAATGTCTTCCGAGAACTTTCGGTTGGTCCAATTATATCCCTAATATTTATTTCACATGTTTATTGTCATCCTTGCATTAATTAATTTGAATGAACTATGGCATGGACACCAATACAATAAAACTTGAAATAGCAAAACTATAATACCGTATTTTTTTATATGTGCACTATTCATTAAGCAAAATTATTCTTTTCTCAGCACACACTATCTGCCACTAAAAATTGTAGGTTTTTTGTCCCAAGAAGAATAAGGATAATGACTTTGAAACCTCTGCGACTAAAATGTTCGAGAAACTTAATTGTTTTCTTTCGAAGCATAGTGAAAAATGAATTACTGCATATTTGAAGAATGAATTACTGTTGTTTTTGGGTAATTATAATTAGTGAAATTATTGAAGCGTGGGCATTCAACGTCGGCGCGTGTATTAGTACCATAAAACACTGGATGAAAGGGGGGAGCCTGTCGCCGCCCCTACTTTACTGGCCTTTCCCCTACGAATCATATCAGGGGCCTCGCAACGGCTTCGTCGAACCAACCGTGCTCATGGCGAGACTAGACGTTCTACCTGCTGTAAACTAACTGGAAAATTAGAAGCACACGCCCACACAGATAACCAGAATGGATTCCTTGGACTACGCTTTGCTGTATGGACATGCCAATGGACTGGTCCTTGTACATGCATACGTAATTTAACGGTCAATAAAGAAATTCGTACCCATGGAGACTCTCTTCACCTGGCCACTCACCTATTATATTTACGACATCAAAATGGCATCAATTAGACCTTTTCCATTACTACAGCTTGCATAGTTAAACAGATTGGCATTTGGATTTTTGAATGCAGCACCATGTTTTTTGAAGGTTTAGGACGGGTCGTCATATCCAATGAATAAGACCTCATAAAAATGAATCTACATTGTAAGTACGAGCATTTACAAATCCGCATGACGATAGGTCATTACTAGGAATGTATATTACATTTTCTTTATTATTGGCGATGCACACCAAAATTTTCGTAGATCTATCGTCTCGAAGAGCAAACCTTAGTAAAATTGGACTTTCTAAAGTATGTCAAAGTACAAAGGTTTAGAATGGCCTATCATAACCAAGAAGAAATTAAGAGTCCTTATTTGTTACTGAATAGAAGTTTTATAGTGTGCTTTGGACTCTTTATTTCTTCGTAGATAGATGTTGGTTCATTGACTTTATTAAGCAGTTCCTATTATATCAAATTGATTTTAGAAACACTAGTCCTTAGCCTCGTTAGAATTCGAAGATGAGGCCTTTGCTTTTATCAAAGACACAGATGATTCTGGACTTGCCGTACCTTGCTTTTGTGCGTATGTGCACTTATAGATGTGGATGCTTCTTGCGGAAAATATGGTTTGCAGGGCATGTGAATACTTTATGCATTGTATTTGTTTTTAGTCATTGTCTACACTTCAGCATGAAATTGATTATGCAGTCGACCGAACTTGCTTCATTGCTATAGATTGAGTTCCAGAGACATGTTTGGCTTGCGCAACCACTTGAGTTGGAGATGAGGTAAATATGTGCTGTTTTTTTGTCGATTATAAATTTTAAGGGATTACAGTGTCATTGCATCTCTAGTTTTACCCCTAACGCTAATGTCTCTATTGAGAGCTATTAAGCTTCAAAGTTTACTCACAAAAACTGGGATGTTATGCCAAAATTGCTGCCAAACGTGTTTTCCTTAAGTTCTTTTCTTCTTGAGATTGAAATTGCAATTTTCATCATTACATAAGGTGAGGATGTTTTTTTTTGGATAAGTAATAAGCTGAGGTTGCTGGAATGCAAAGAATGGTATATTTGTTGTGCATCTTATATGTGAAAAAAAATGGTATTGGTTGGTTTGGCTTTGAGTCACCTGTAGCTATGCTCTAAATTTTTTAATCCTATTGCTCTTTGACTTATTGAGTGCAATGGCGTAAAATATGATTCATATGCCCAATCCCACTTAGCCGGCTTAGTTGCTGTCGCTGCTACTGCTGTTCCTGTGGTCGGTCTTTCTGGAGTCCAATTTGGAAAAGATTATTGATGACACCTATTTTTAAATGTCCAAAATTAATTACGTAAAATTTAGGGGTTAATGTCTTTAATTCCTAAATCGAAAAAAAATTATTTAGTTTCAATTGCATTGCATATATACATTAGGTGCATTTTGCAATATTAGAATATATTTTTCCTCTTTTAATTAAAAAAAAGTTTTAAAAAATAAATTAAAAATCAAAAATCAGATCGGGCCGAGCCAGGCCGGCCCGGCCCGACCCGACCCCTTCTTCTTTTTCCCACGCCCGCGCGTGCAGGACCGGGCCCGGCCCTACCCAGCTCAGCCTTTCCTCCTCCTTCCTCGCACAAGCCGACTCTCTCTCTCTCCCTCCCTCGCATGACCACAAACCCGACTCTCCTCTCTCTCTCCCCCGCACGGTCGGCAGCACGGCCCAACCACTCCTTCCCCACTCAGCCCAGCCCCTCTCCCTCTCTCCATTTCCCCTCCCCATTGTCGTGAACACCGAGGGGCAGGGGAGCAAAGCAACCGTCTCTCCACCGGCCTAAAACGCCCACAAAAGTCAAGGATGCAAAAGCAGGCCGGTGCAGGCCATTGAATGAAGAGTTAATGGAGCATAAGCAAGTGGTCATCGACCATAAAAGACCAGAGAAGAGGAGAGAGACGGTCGGCCACAGAAAAAGGGAAAACAGAGCAGAGAGAGAAAGAAGAAAAAGAGAGAGATCGAGGGAGAAATTTTTGAACTTTGGCTCGCAGGTTGAAGAAAAAAGCCAAAGGAAGTCTCCCCGTTGAGTCTACGTGACCGGCGATCCCCCCAGAAGCAGCTCCGACTAGTGAGTTTTTTCTTGACTCTCTATTTTCCCTGTTCCACCCTATTTTTGCTTGCAGGTAGGCCGGGATTCATGCCAGCCATTCCATGCGAATCCTAGCCCATACCGACCTTGCTCTCAGGCCACACGTCACCGTCGGAGGTGAGTCGCGGCCAGCAGACTAGGCCGGATCCCCTAAACAGGTCAGTGTTCCTTGTTTTTGGCCATGAGCACCAAGCGTTCGATGAAATGCCTCAGTAAGGTTGTGCTGGTTTTGGTTGTCGGCCAGCAAGCAGCTAGTCGGACGGCGAGCTAAGTGGCCTGAGAAGGCCTTAGGGTTACCTCTAGGAGCAAGAGCCAGGCTAGAGTTGGCCTAGGTCGGCTAGAGAGATGCCGAATCTCGCTGGCCGACGGCCTCGCCTGCTTGAGTCATGCGAGAATCGGGTTGGACCGGGCCTGCAGTCCTGGTTGGACCGGTCTGCAGGCCCTCCTTGACCCGGACCGGCCCTTTTGTGGGCTGGGCTTTTTTTATTTCCATAGGTTCAAATCTGGAGATCCGACCCAGGTCAACACATATGGGTCGAGTCCGTTGACTGCGTCAGTTCTGACCCGATCTGGATCTGCCATTACCCGATTGAATATTTGTGCTAATATTATATTATTTTTAATTAAAAATATAAAAAAATTAAATTTTTTTTATAAAATTAGGAAATAGTTTAGAAATTAGTATTTTTAAATATATTTCTAAATTATGTGAATTATTTGATTAATAATTATGTCTAAATCAGATAAGCCTATAGGGCTATACAAAAGAATTTTGCATGTTATTTTTACTACTATTGTATTATCATTATGCATGTTATTTCTAATTAGTATATGATTGCATAAATTTTCATGTGATGAATGATGTCACCTTAGTTAGGATTAGAATCTTAAGCTGCATATTTATCTTGACTGCTCATTGTTAATTTAATTATTATGCACTCGTTTGATCACTCCACATATTAGGAGATAGGTCCTAAAATCAATCCAAACTGCTTGATAAATATTTTTTTGAAATGAACAGAATGAAAGGTACCAAAAGAGCACTAGTCACTCGACTAGTGTACCCAAGTCTCCAAACTTATTTAATCTCTGTCGTAGGACTAGGGTGATTCTCCCGTCACCTTACTGGGGTTTCTAATCAACCCACCCCAAATTGATTAGTGGCGACTCATAGATAAAAATCACTTGCGAGTTGAAAACCTAAATCATAAGTCGCGATATGATAGGGGTTTGGGAGAGCTCAAGTTAAGTCCTAGACCTAGACTTAGCGCGTACCAGGCTATGCCATTTTCTCTCCTGGGATTAAAATTTTGGCGGGTCGCAACAATTATAATCGAATTTGTCTTCTGGACATTATGTTCGCAATAATATGTGCAGGACCTGAAAGGGCTTCTAATCTATACTGCACTTGAGACTTGTGCATAAAAAGACTTTCCCAAAAGGGCTAAGGCTAGATTGCACTTGATAGTGTTTGTGCCGAAGACTGTTTATTGGCTGCTCTTTCGTTCATTTATGATTGTGGTAATTCCATCCTCCGGAGCTCACCTGCATGTTTTTCCATCTCACTCCGTTGCTTCAATAACTTCAGCGTATTACTTTTCAGTCTTGCTTCTGCTATAAATGTGTGATTAATCCCAGAGGTCCAAAAACTCCGAACAGGACAAGGGTCAAGTAGCTTGGCACAAGTTATGCTTGGTTAGGGATCAATTCATATACAACTTTTTTGTTGCCAGGTTACCTTTTATGAGATTGTCTAGAGAAGACATGCTTCCTCTATGCCGTAATGGGATAAATTTTACAATGGATGATGTAGAAATAAACCATTGGCAATCACAAGGGTTTTTAGTAGTATCTGTTGAGATGAATGCATGTTGGTTTTTCTTGACTGGATTAAGGTATTCGTTCCTCTCTTGCATTTTTCAGCTTGATACTTTAGCAATGCTCCTTTTATTCATCTTGCACAATGAAAAACTTCGAACTTGAAGGAACTTTGGTTTCTGATTTACGAAGCAGCGACAATTTCTGCTGGAGTTGAACAGCAGAGTAGTGGTTTTCATTTCACGCGTTCTTCAGGTATTTCCAGCAAGCAATCACTTTGTTAGTTCTTGAAATGAGAACAACGTAAAAAGAGCAGAGTTGGACGAAGACAACCACGTCTTCTATTGTTATTGCCTATGGGCATATTGCAACATAATTCATTAGTTAAATAGGGAGCAAGGTTAATTTGATTATGCTATTAAGTCCTTTTCTTCCCTATTTGTTCTTATCAGGCCTATCTTGGTGGAGTCTACTTGCGGTGCCCATCACCCAAATCTTCTCTAAGTTGATCTACTACATTATTCATGTTCGGGAGACGACCGATGTATTGATAAAATTGATTTTTATCTATTCATAACCATATCATCTTTTGAGGGAGAGATCCTTTTTAGTGTCTACTTTTTTTTTGGGTCAGATTTTAGTGTCTATGGTAATCTATATGAAAACTTTAAATATTTTGTCATCCATAATTTCTTTCAAAAAATAAAATTATAAAACCGTCGAGAAAACTGCACATTACTTTTTAAATGGATAAACTACCCATTAGCTAAAAAGGGAAAAACTGTTGAAATTTCCACTCAAAAATAAAAATTGCTCATACTCATTTTTTACAGAAAATGGTGCAGTTATCTTAATTTTTTATGGTGCTGTTGTGGCCGCACATTTGAATTCATAAGAGATGGGCTCTCGTTTCCAAGGGATGAGATCCTTCTGTTAACATAAATATATCAAATTCAAGTGATATTATTTGAGCAATAAAAGTTCATAAGAAATTGCACTGCCACTTGTAAATGGTGGATATTCAATATATCGTAAACCATTAATATACAACGGTGGAACATTTTTTTTACTGGTTTAGAAATTGAAATACAAGTAAGCTCCATGAGAACAAGAAAAATCAGTTTCCCTTGATTTTGGTCGCAAGAAAATAACTGATGCTCGATATTGATTTTAGGAGGAATTTAACGATACATATATTGTTTTTTAGTAAAAACGTGGTAATGTTTTTCTTCTTTTTGCAGTCTCTTTCCAAAAGGATGGAGTTCATACTGAAGGCTATTTGATTGATGGAATGATGATAGCGGTCAAGAAGATGAGAGGAATAATTCGGCTTGCCTAGCACGCATTTGTTTTTGTTTCAAAAAAATTGAGGCTTATAGTGCCTTTCAGCTGAATTTTCGTCGGAAATTACGTGATTTAACCTCTTATGAAAGCTGCAGTTGTCAATCAAACTTGCGGACCATAAAGGGTTACATCATATATGACTTTCAAGCTCTTCTTTTCTTTGAAATATTGTAAGAGTAAGAATCGGGCAACAAGAAAATCACAAAGCAATGGATGGTGTGCATCTGTCCGTGACTTTTAAGCTCTTCTCTTCACCGAGCTTGACGAAGAAGAAAGCCATTCACCATCTTTTCCGAGCAACTTTTTGCTTTTCTTTTGCCGTACAGACTCATATAGAGAATGTTATGGACCACGGTTGAACCTCGATCATCCGAATCAATTCACACGAAAGATATTAGTTTAGAAATTCATAGCTCAATACATTAACAGAACTAAATTTCATCATCTATTGAAAACCTTTATATGGTGGTAGATGGTGATCTTGTTTGGGGTGCGTTTCAACAGAATTTCTTCCATGGCGAAATATCTTTCAGCGAAAGTCATTCTTCGACTTTTATTTGAGGAAATGGGTTTTGCACCGACTCTAGACAGAAGATATTCAACCAAACGCAGGAATCAACAGTTTTACTTTGAATCAAACTATGCAGACGCAAACCGTGTCAGCCATGGCTAGGTTGCATCACCAATGTGCTGAATTTGTTTTTGTCCTATAGGTTGCAACGATTGAAGAATGATGTGCACCGGCCTTTGGGCCTATCTGTGTTATCACTGTTGTTTGTGCAAATTGCCTGGATTTGCTTGTCTTGTATGCTCTTGGGATCTATGGCGAGGGAGGGGAACCTCCATGAATACAACTGTTTTAATGCGGGAGTGAGGTCCCTGTGAACTTTTCAATTTCAATCTTCTTGATGATGGATCTGTTATTCGGATTTCAAAGAACGATTTTGGTTATCTTGTTGTTTGGTCGCCAAGGTTGCGTGTCTTTAGTATCGAATGGCAAAAAGCGATGGTACACTTTGAGCTATTCACGTATAGTTTCTCTAATAGCAGCTCTTCAATTAGATCATCTTTGGTGGATCCCTGAGGACTGTCTTTGAGCATCTGGCGGGTCGTGATGATCGTGTTAAACCTAGACTAAATTCAATCTCCTAGGGTGATACCTTTTCAATTACTGCAGTTATTTGCTTTTCCTTCTAGGACGCATCAGCTCGATTCAATCTTCATTGAATTCGATTACACTTAACACATAAAAGCTTAAATAATTAAGCATATGCAAATCTAATAAAATTTTTTGATGATTATAATCATAGTTAACACATAACATAGAACGTGTCAATTAGATCGAGTTTTTAAGACTAGTTTAGAATATGCTGTTATTTTTTTTATCTGAGCGTCTGCTTGTCAATTGGGAATAACTTTGTGACCCGATCAGTTAGTCATCCGGTTTCTTGGAAAGGACTTTGTGGTGCATGAAAGGTCGTTTTTCTCCTTGGAAAATGACGACGGTCATGCAAGCAATTTCCTTTACGGAACACGTGGCTTGTTTAGCACGCATTGGCTTTTTGTTTCAAAGAATTAAGAGAGTTTTGTCTTTTAACTGCCAACGATTAAACCATTTGAGGTGAGGACTGCTATGTGGTGGGAATTCGCTTTGGAAAAAATCGACGCTTACAGTGTCATTCAGCTGAATCTTCTTGGGGTTAATCCTTATGAAAGCTCCACTTGTCAATCAAAACTTGCGGACCATAAAGAGTTACATCATATATGACTTTCAAGGTCTTTACATCATATGTGACTTTCAAGGTCTTCTTTTCTTTGAAACATTGTAAGAGTAAGAATCGGGCAAGAAGAAAATCACAAAGCGATGGACGGTGTGCATCTGTCCATGCGTTTACATCAGATAAGACTTTCATGTCCTTCTCACTGCAATTGATGAAGAAGAAAGTCATTCACCATCTTTTCCGTCTTTGGGGGTTTTCTTTCCGAGCAACTTTTTTACTTTTCTTTTGCCTGACAGACTAATGAAGAGAAAGTTATGTTGAACCTTGATCATCCGGATCATTCCACACGAAAGAGATTAATTGGATATTCATGGCTCAATACATTAACATTACTAAATTTCTTCATCAACTGAGAACCTTTATGTGGTCGTAGACGGTGATCTTGTTTGGGGCTAGCAAGGGCCGCCAGGCCCTCGCCTAGCTAGATTTGGTGAGGGCATTGCGACCCTCGCCGAGATCCAGTAAGGGTCGCGACATCCTCGCCCAAAGCCAGCAAGGGTCGGCCAGCCCTAATTTTAGAACCAGAGAGAGAGAGAGAGAGAGAGAGAGAGAGAGAGAGAGAGAAGGAAAAAAAAGAAGAAAAAAATATTATTTTAAAATGTCCATTTCAGCGTCACGTGGCCGTCTAACATCCACGTCAGCGATTTCTGACAAAAATTGGCCGGATAGACTCAATTTGCAAGAAATGAAAAGATTTAGGACTCAATTGGCAAAGTTGAAAGGTTGAATTAGCAAAAGTGTAATAGGTTTAAGACTTTTTTGTACAATTTTCCCTTGTTGTGTATACCTCGTAATGATTATCACTTGATTTTTTCTATCCAAAAGTAGGCACTAGATTCGCGTGAACAAGATGCGTTCATTGAGTTTGAGAGGGAATGGGTGACCACAGACTTCCCATTTTTTCCACCGTGAATAACACGAGAAGAAACCTACAAAGACTCCAATTGGATTGGCCGCTTTCTAAGGTAACTGGAAATGGCACGCACAATGATGCAGAAAAAATTAAAATTTTTGTATAGTACTTTTCTTAGTGTAAAGATTATTTTAATTTTGCAATTTTTATATAAACTGAATGTGTCTGTATAAATTTATACAATCAAAGGTGAAAACAAATAACGCGTGGGATGTCACACGCCGTGACCTATTGCGGAAAGGTTCGTGTCAATTCCCTTGCTTTTATTTCTGTCAAACTGAAGAGTTTATAACAAAGCCCGCAGAAAAAGGGAAGCCAAAGATTTTTTTTGCCCCATCACCATAAGGAAATCACAATTTTAACAAGCCAATGGATGGATGAAAGATTTTGAGAATTTTTTTTAAATATTTGAAATTTTTTTTTTGGTAAGAAAATATTTGAAATTTTTTATCACTCAATTAATTAAAAAAGAATCCGATTCCATGAATCAAATTACTTGGAACGAAAATCCGCACAGGAATCATTGTCAATAGACTTGGCGTCAACTCGAAGACTTGAGCAAGATGAGAAGACTCACAAATGGACCTGAATATCTAGTGGTTCAAGAATACTGACACTCAAATCTACCATTTTCCACCGATTCCCTTGACATGTCAATTTCAATGAAGACTTGAAAAAAAAAGTTAAGGTGGTTGTCTTGAGAGCAAAATACACGCTAAACTGATTGAAAAAGGAAAAGATATAATGTTTCAACGAAAAATTTTCTTTAAAGTGTCTACTTTGAAACCTTCCGTTGATTTTGGTCCTCTCACTTATAACTAATATTTATGGAACTATCATTTTCATCCGACTCTTCTTTATATAATACCGTCTTGATTTTTCTGTGAATTAATTTCCATAATACTTGTCTCAATACTATGATACAATAATGTGTAGTCTGATATGGGATTATTTATCTTTTGTCACATATCAATAGGATATGAGCAAATCGATAAATTGTTTAGGAACAGACAACCATGAGGGGATGAGTTCGTAATCTACGGAAACTTAAAAAATTTTCGAGCAAAGACCGTGCATTGGTGCTGTAGAGGTTTGGCCTGTCCACCTGGCTTACTCCACCATCCTAGCTCTAACAATCCAAATAAATACTGGAACCCACTATATAATATTTGAGATGTTACTGTATCCGAAGATGCTTCCTTCTACTCGTGGCTTTGCTTCTACATATAACTTGTAGAACTTGTTGAAAGTGTTTTTCTACATATCATGTCACCAGTTTGTGTGCCTACAATTACTCTCGAATATTTAAATATTATAACAGAGGGTAAGAGTACAACAGTAAGCGATCGATTCACGTAACATGAGGATAATGTTTTTGGTAGTTTGGCATAGTAGCTCAACAACAATGAATTTGCATGATGGTTATTGATTGATGACCAGATGGTTCTTGCCTTTTGAGCAGCCAAAAGCAAGTTGCAAGTTTAGAAACGCGGGTCGAGAGCACCTAATAATGTTCTTCGGAATAGACATCAATATTTGCTAGGTGAGTTCGACATGGGGAAATCTTGCAGTGTATCTCTTGCTTTCCATTTTTCTTTTTCTAGGAATATAATATCTAGCTCTTAAATCCCTTGGATGGTTCTAATTGATGATTTGATCACTAGCACGATGTACTCGTATTGATACATCAATTGCGGATTACATCAATCGCGGATGGCCATGACCATCCAATGCATACATTGACCATGTGGGAATAGATATGCACATACTAGCATTAAGTAACAATCAAAGTGCGGTCCTTGACGAGAAATTACTTGATGCACGAGCAAATATGATCTTCTCTATGGCACGACATTCATCATGGTGATTTAATCCGGCAATCGCTTGATGAAACTACTATATAAGACAGATTATGTTAAGTAAGCAGCTAATGCGTGCAAAGAACCTACATGGGACCCAATTGAAATTCATAATTTTTAATGAACCGAATTCAATTCGTGAGGAAGAGAAGGTACTATAGTCTGGAAATGAGACAAAAGGCAAGCTGAAATGTGTGGCCTCAGACTTGCATCATCATTCATCCGATGGCATCGACTATCACACTTTAATAGACTCACGTCAACCGATGACTTGAGCAAATCAATAATATGTCGTTTGAACACACCGACACTCAAATCGATGGTTTTTCCACATATTCGCTTGACTATATCGGTCAATTTTAAAGTAAGTCGAGCATGGGAATTGAAAATGATCTAGATCCCATAAAATGCCCTCTCAGTCTGAAGAGCAAGATAACTACTACGATAGAGATTCATCATTTTGTACTGTTTACTCATCATCCCCATACGTCGGAATGTGTGCTAAAATGAAAAAAAGGGAAAGATTTCTCTCGCAATATATTGTCAATAAGGAAAAAAATTCTTCAGAACAAGGCCCCATTTGCCCCTTCATTCGAAGGCAATTGAAGCCCACAGGTGGAGTAACTTTTCGCTAGCTACATGGATAACAGTGAACATGTGAAAGTAAAATAGATCTTGCTAATGCTTGCCCTTTGAAACACTTTTTAAACATATTTAACGTAGAAACATTCGATTTTCAAATGATTAATTGTGCATGGCACAGAGATAGTCAGTGCATTAGAATTTGTAACATTTTGTTATTTTGTTACTTAACAAGTGCCTTCTGCACATTGTTCAAATAAAATCCAAGTAAAATTCATTCTTGTGCAAGCAGAGCATCAATCTAGTATAAAAGTGGGTAAAACTCCCACGAAGTTGAGCCATATAGCATGCTCACATATGGGGAAATGTACAAAAAAAGTCATAAATCTATTGTATTAGTATCAATTCAGTCCTAAACTTTTCAATTGGACCAATTTAGTCCTAAATATTTTTGCATTGATTTCAATTCAATCCATCCAGTCAATTTAGGCCGGAAATTGCTGACATGGACATTAGCATCCTACGTGATACCGCTAGCGCTGACGTTGACAAAATTTATAATTTTTTAATATTTTTTTTCAGATTTTTTAAATATTTTTTTCTTTTCGTTTCCTTCTTTTTTCTTTTTATAGAAACCGGTGGCCAGCGAGGTCGCCGGCCGACCATCACCGGCCACGAGCGAGGGCTGGTGACCCTCGCCTGGTCTGGGCGAGGGCCGCCGAGCTCTCGCCTGGTCTGGGCGAAGGCCGCTATGTTTAGTGTAGACTATTCGAAGTCTTCTGGAGATAATGCCGGCGTTCTGAGCAGAAGGCGATGAAACAGGATAAGAAGACCGATATACATGGTCATGAATTTAGTATGCAGAGTCAACCACCTGTTGACTTCTTGGTCCCCGCGATGTTAAGATCGTTTCCGGGAATTATTTGTCTGCTAGTAATAATGCATAGCACAAAGTCTTTTCTCAACAGCATCGTCATTTTGCATACTCCAACCAACAACTCTACGTAACACGAATTGATGGTAAACCGAGACGAGAGACAAAACATGAATTATCCAAAGAAAGACTTAACATGAAATGACACGATACGTATAATCCACATGTTGACACTTATTGATAGCATCGTAGGTTAATTATTTCATCGGAACTTTGATGTCCTATGCCGTTAGGAATTGACGCGAATTGCAACACTAACACGATTTTTGACTAACCGGATGTTGTAGGATGATAATTTAATTTAAAATTTTTGCCAACACTTTTTTCCCTAAAGAAAAGATTTTCATGTGGGAAACAAAAGATTACATAATACATAGTGACCTCGATTGAGGCTCCATCTGATAATGACTTGCCATCTATATATATGTCTTACCAATGTTGTTGCTGAGAACATGCAGACCTGGACAATCTCACGTCCTCAAAACCCACCCCAAAATCATGGCTTCTTCCTTATTTCCGTGGAAGCCTTCTTCTTTAGGGGAGTTCTTCCTATATTCCTCTCTCTTCTTCGTAAACATCACCGTCTTTGTTTCCACTCCATTTCAGGGCATAGGCATTTCTGCTTCCTCCACTTCTTTCGCTCTCAATGCAACCAACCATAAGGATGAAGCAGAGGCTCTCTTAAAATGGAAATCTAGTCTCGAAGACCACAGCCAGTCTCTCCTATCTTCATGGCACGGTCACAACTCTTGCCACTGTAAGTAAAAATTACCCTTCAGTACTTGGTATCATCATACGTAATATGTTGATCACATACAATACGACATACGAACTTCCATAGTATAAAACAAGAGAAGTCGACTAACCTGAGCGTCGGGAAAAAAGGAAAAAACTTCGAACAACACAAGCAAGTTAGATCCGAGCCCAACGAAGAGACGTTGTGTCCTTAAGACGAATTTGCCCCCTCTTTACAGTGCCCAAGGTCAATGGACAATCGCCTCCCAGGATAGAACGGATCCTTCCCTCAAAGCCGGCACCACTTGCTCGGAGGAAAAAGGCGAACGGAACGTCGCGGAATTGATCGCACAAAGAAAACGAATGAGGGACAATTAAAAGAGTTGGATAATATCTTCCCGTTCCCGACCCGAACCGGACCGGACGGCGGCGCGCGCGATAATTGTTGCTTGGAGCAACACCTCTCTCTTCCACAAAAGTGGGGTACCCCTTGGGGCCCAACCCTTCATGGAAGACACAAGCTAATATATCCAACTTCAAGCTCCCATCTTTCCTATGTGGGACTCTCTCCTTCACCTTTAATATCATTCAAATAATTTGATGGATTTTTGGCTCCAACATTTGCAAATTGGAGTTCCCTCCAATTTGTTCAAAATCCCAACAATCCCCCACATGAATGATATATATATATTCGTAATTATGACTCTTCGTACATGCAAGTAATGCAATGTGCGATCATCCATGAGAGAACGTTGCATCGTAGTGAGTAGTCTGAAACTTTGAACCCATCCTAGTGAACATCTATCGGACTTACTCGGTTAATCAGTAGACGCGATTGTCTTTGAACCGTCAACCTTTGGTGTAAGCCTAGACAACAGAAGTCACACAACGATCTCTCGAACGAAGTTCGTTCTCACTGTTGTGTTCGTTTTGGCCATGAACACCGCCTGGTCTCATGAGTGTTCTAGAGAATTCGGCCTTTTCAATTCTCATAGAAGCGGCCCACACTTCACACTCACATAGGTGATTTCTGAGTATCAGTACATACTCTAGAATCATTAAAAGCTAAAGCTTAACCTTCACATATTAGTACTATCTCAAACAGGAATGGGTAGAGATTGATAGTACTTTACTCCAGTCTTCATAACTTAGTTGTCCCTTTGAACCTAGTTCTTGGGATCTCCAGTCAGCTAAGTAGGGTTACCGCTATGAAGACTTATTGATCGGCCTTAGACCCATTCCTCTTGAAGTTTTCATAACCATTTCTCTAGTTAAGCCTTTTGTTAGCGGATCCGCAATATTATCTTTTGACTTTACATAGTCAATCGTGATAATTCCACTAGAGAGTAGTTGTCTCACGGTGTTATGTCTTCGACGAATATGTCGAGATTTGCCGTTATACATGACATTCCTTGCTCTTCCAATAGCAGCTTGGCTATCGCAATGAATACACACAGCTGGCACCGGTTTAGACCAGTTTGGAATGTCTTCTAAGAAATTTCGAAGCCATTCTGCCTCTTCTCCAGCCTTGTCCAAAGCAATGAATTCAGCCTCCATCGTGGACCTTGCTATACAGGTTTGTTTGGACGACTTCCAAGACACCGCTCCCCCACCAAGGGTAAACACAAATCCACTAGTGGATTTTGTATCGTTTGTTCCGGTAATCCAATTTGCATCACAATATCCTTCAAGTACCGCCGGATATTCTATGTAATGCAAACTATAATTCTGGGTATGCTTCAAATAGCCCAAAACACGCCTCATAGCTTTCCAGTGATCTTCATTTGGGCTTGCAGTATATCGACTTAGCTTACTTACAGCACAAGCTATGTCCGGTCTAGTACAGTTCATGACATACATTAAACTGCCTAGTATACTTGCATACTCATTTTGATCTTTGATTGTACCAGAATTCTTTGTAAGGTGTAAATTCACATCTATCGGGGTCCTTACAGGTACAACATCTAGATTCTTACATTTATCTAGAATTTTCTCAATATAATGAGCTTGTGACAGTGCTAGTCCCTCAGATGTTTTATGGATTTTAATTCCTAAAATAACATCTGCGACCCCCAAATCTTTCATAGCAAAATTGCTTGTAAGCATTCGCTTCGTTGCCTTAACAACTTCACAGTCACTTCCCATTATAAGCATGTCGTTGACATATAGACAAAGAATGACAAAACCATTATGAGTGTTCTTAACGTACACACATTTATCACACTCATTGATTCTATATTCATTCAACAACATCACTTGGTCAAACTTAGCATGCCATTGCTTGGGTGCTTGTTTTAGACCATATAACGACTTGATAAGCCGACACACTTTCTTTTCTTGTCCAGGAGCAACACACCCTTCAGGTTGCTCCAAATAAAGTTCCTCTTCCAAGTCCCCATTCAAGAAGGCCGTTTTCACATCCATTTGATGGATCTCCAACTTATACACTGCAGCTATTGCAATCAACATCCTTATTGATGTAATTCTCGTGACCGGTGAATAAGTGTCAAAATAATCAAGACCTTCTCGTTGCTTGTAGCCTTTAACCACAAGTCTAGCTTTATACTTATCAATAGTGCCATCCGCCTTCATTTTCTTTTTGAAGATCCACTTACTTTGTAGTGGTTTATTTCCAGGCGGAAGGTCAACCAATTCCCACGTATGATTCGATAGAATTGATTCAATTTCGCTATTGATAGCTTCCTTCCAGAACGGAGCTTCTGGGGATGTCACAGCCTCTTTGACAGTCTGAGGCTCGTTCTCTAACAGAAAAGTTAGAAAATCTGGACCAAAGGATGTGGAGGTCCTTTGTCTCTTACTCCGTCTAGGTTCATCCTCAATAGAATCATTTGTTGAAGTAACAACTCGAGGTCTCTTATTATTTTCATGTGAATCATATACTTTGTTATATGGAAAAATATTCTCAAAGAACGAGGCGTCCCTTGATTCAATAATCGTATTAACATGTATATCCGAGACCTCAGATTTATGTACAAGAAACCGATATGCACTACTATTTTGGGCATATCCAATAAAGACACAATCAATGGTCTTTGGTCCTATTTTAACCTTCTTTGGTTTAGGAATCATGACCTTAGCCAAACACCCCCACACTTTGAGATAATTCAAATTAGGCATTCTACCTTTCCATTTCTCATAGGGTGTTTGTTGTGTCTTCTTGTGGGGAACTCGATTCAAGATCAAATTCGCCGTCAAAATAGCTTCCCCCCACAAATTCTCAGGTAAACCGGAACTATTCAACAATGCATTCATCATTTCCTTTAGTGTCCGATTTTTCCTTTCAGCTACTCCATTGGCTTGAGGCGCATAGGGAGGTGTCAGTTGGTGTCTAATACCAAATTCGGAACATACTTCCTCAAAAGGAAATTCGTATTCACCTCCTCTATCGGATCTTATCATTTTGATCTTCTTATTTAATTGCGTTTCCACTTCAGACTTATAAGTCTTAAACGCATTAATTGCCTCATCTTTGCTTTTGAGCAAATAAACATAACAAAATCTAGAATAATCATCTATAAAAGTTATAACATATTTATTACCTCCTCTAGATGGTGTTGATTTCATGTCGCAAATATCGGTGTGAATTAATTCTAAAGTCTCCGTTACTCTATCATTCACAGAATCAAACGGAGGTCTAGAAAATTTGGATTCAACACACACTTGGCATTTTTCTCTTGGACAATCGAATTTTGGTAACAAGCCCATATCAATTAATTTCTTAATAGACTTATAATTCACGTGTCCTAATCTAGCATGCCAAATATTAGGAAGCTCAACCACATAAGCGAAATCAACTTTATTAGAAGAAACAATAGGAGGTACAACAGTCATTACATTCATCTTGAACAGACCATCACTAAGATACCCCTTGCCCACATACATATCACTCTTGGAGAGTATAAACTTATCAGACACAAAAACCATCTTAAACCCATGCTTGCTAAGGAGAGAACCCGACACTAAATTCTTGCGCACATCCGGCACGTACAATACATCATTTAGTGTCACTTGCTTTCCAGAGGTCATCTTCAAAACAACTCTTCCAATTCCTTCAACCTTGGAGGTCGATGAGTTACCCATGTAGAGTATCTCTTCACGTGCCATCGGCGTATAAGTTGTGAACATGGATTTGTTGGCACAAATGTGTCGAGTTGCTCCAGTGTCAATGAACCATTCTTTGGAGTTTCCCACCAGATTACATTGGGAAATCACAGCAGCAAGGTTGATGTCTTCGACACCACTAGAAATATGTTCCACCACATTAGCATTGGTCTTTTGCTTCTTCTTGGCTCTACACTCTTTGGATCGATGTCCAGGCTTTCCACAATTGAAGCACTTGCCAAGAAATTTTTTCGGACCTTGGTTGGAACCCTCTCCATAGCTCTTCCTCTTCTTGTTGGGTTTCTTTGATTCCTCAACAATGTTAGCTCTTGATGTCTCAAAGGTTTTGCCACCTTTCTTCTCGGAGATTCTATTATCTTCCTCTATCCTCAATCGAACAATCAAGTCTTCAAGTGACAGCTCCTTTCTCTTGTGTTTAAGATAATTCTTGAAGTCTTTCCACGAAGGTGGTAGCTTCTCAATGAAGGCAGCAACTTGGAAGGACTCACTTAGAGTCATTCCTTCAGCATGAATGTCATGCAGGATCACTTGAAGCTCTTGGACTTGACTCAAAAGAGTTTTAGAGTCCACCATCTTGAAGTCAAGAAACTTGCCAACAATGAATTTCTTTAATCCGGCATCTTCAGTCTTGTACTTCTTGTCCAGACTATCCCACAATTCCTTAGCCGTTTTCAGAGGGCTATAGACATTATAAAGGGCATTGTCCAGACCATTGAGAATGTAGTTTCGACAAAGGAAGTCTGAATGCTTCCAAGCATCCACGGCAGCAAGCCTCTCTTTATCAGTATCTCCTTCATCCAACTTAGGAGCATCCTCATTGAGAAATCGAGCCAAGTTCAAAGTTGTGAGGTAGAACAACATCTTTTGTTGCCACCTCTTGAAATCAACACCGGTGAACTTCTCAGGCTTTTCTCCATGAGCTCCATGAGTTGGGATCGACACAGTAGGCACGGTAGGTATCGAAGCCGAAGCCATTTCTGAGCGTCAAACACAAAATGATTAACTTGAATATACGAACACCAATTTGTTTAATTAACACAAACAAAAAATACTTTTCACCAAAAACGAACACTTGATGATCTAAAAGTTCAAACTGAGAAAGGGTAAAAAGCAAGTTTTTGTGGTCGTGCGGCTAATTTGAGTCTGAGACTTAAAAAACATATTAAAAACTACAGATGTTGAAGACCGCACACGTCAGTAACACCGAATGTAGAATAATCAACTATTACTGAAAACAAACTTCACCGAACTCAATAACACAGAATGTATAATATGCAGAACCCACGATTATCACCATAACCGAATGCACAGTTCACAGAATATTAGCACCAATTCGGACAGAGAATAAGATCCGATTATAAGCAAGTACGTATGAAGACATAATGCGAAGCAACAGTACACGTACATGAACAAACATACGATAAATTCGTCTTAAGATTGTAAGTAAAAATTACCCTTCAGTACTTGGTATCATCATACGTAATATGTTGATCACATACAATACGACATACGAACTTCCATAGTATAAAACAAGAGAAGTCGACTAACCTGAGCGTCGGGAAAAAAGGAAAAAACTTCGAACAACACAAGCAAGTTAGATCCGAGCCCAACGAAGAGACGTTGTGTCCTTAAGACGAATTTGCCCCCTCTTTACAGTGCCCAAGGTCAATGGACAATCGCCTCCCAGGATAGAACGGATCCTTCCCTCAAAGCCGGCACCACTTGCTCGGAGGAAAAAGGCGAACGGAACGTCGCGGAATTGATCGCACAAAGAAAACGAATGAGGGAGAGATCAAAAATAATGCACGGCCTTTTTGTTAAAAACATGAGTTCTAAAACAAGTCCGAAGAGTCACTAGTTGAACCGGTACCAGTTGGACGGATTAACCGTTCAAGCGATTCCGACGCAATGAAGAAACCGGTTCGGTATGGACCGAACCGACACAAGTGAAGGAACCGGTTTGGTACCACCGAACCGTTGCAAAAAACAATTAAAAGAGTTGGATAATATCTTCCCGTTCCCGACCCGAACCGGAAGCGGCGGCGGCGGCGGCGCGCGCGCGATAATTGTTGCTTGGAGCAACACCTCTCTCTTCCACAAAAGTGGGGTACCCCTTGGGGCCCAACCTTTCATGGAAGACACAAGCTAATATATCCAACTTCAAGCTCCCATCTTTCCTATGTGGGACTCTCTCCTTCACCTTTAATATCATTCAAATAATTTGATGGATTTTTGGCTCCAACATTTGCAAATTGGAGTTCCCTCCAATTTGTTCAAAATCCCAACAGCCACTTCACTGGTGTCACTTGCAACGACTACGGATTCGTCGCCCATCTTAATCTTTCTAATCTCGGCCTGAGAGGAACTTTAAATGGTCTCGACTTCTCGCACTTGACCAAGGTGGTTGGCCTTGACTTTAAGCACAACTCAATCTACGGTCCGATAACCTCGAGTATCGGTAACCTTTCCAAACTAGAGCATCTTGATTTTTGTCATAATAGACTCTCTGGAAACATACCTCCATGTATAGGCATGCTAAAGAGCCTTCGCTTTTTGGGCCTATGTGGAAATTATTTGAGTGGACACATCCCTCGGGAGATTGAATTATTAGATTCTCTTTTGGAAGTTCATTTTGGCACAAACAATCTCACAGGTCCGATCCCTACTTCACTAGGAAACCTAAGCAGCCTAAATTTTCTCTCTCTTTTTCGAAACCAACTTTCAGGATACATTCCTCCTTCTCTTGGAAAATTAGGCAACTTAACAGCATTGATTGTGGCAGGAAATGACCTTTCTGGTCCCATTCCAAGACAGATAGGTAATCTAGTAAGTTTGAAGTGTCTTGACTTATGGGACAACAAACTTTCAGGATCCATACCTTCAGAAATCGGGAGGCTAACCGTTCTAATTGAATTAGATTTTTCTGAAAATAATTTGGTCAGGCATATCCCTTCATCTATTCAGAATTTGAGCAATCTGAATATCTTGCACCTACACGTAAATCATCTTTCAGGTTTGATTCCAGAAGAGATAGGGAAACTAACTTCTCTTGTAAATTTAGATTTGAGCGACAATACTTTGACTGGTTCAATCCCAGCATCAATTGGAACCATAGCCAATTTAACTTCGTTAGGTTTTGGTCATAACAACTTTCACGGTTCCTTGCCTCCTGAAATTAATAAGATCGTCCATTTGACTGATTTTGAAATTGCTGATAATGCCCTCGAAGGGCAACTGCCGGAAAATATATGCCTCGGGGGATCATTGCAAAAATTCGCTGTCGAGAATAATCATTTCACAGGTCATATCCCTAAAAGCTTGAGGAATTGCACTTCATTAGTTAGAGCGAGGCTCGAAGGAAACAAACTTACTGGGAGTGTAACGGAAGCATTTGGAATATATCCGCAGCTGAATTTTATAGACTTGAGCCACAATTATTTGCACGGCAAACTTTCATGGAAGTGGGGGCATTGCCGCAATTTGACAAGCTTAAGGATATCAAACAACAACATTTCCGGTAAGATACCCCCGATATTTGGAAGGATGGCGCAGTTACAGGCACTTGACCTTTCTTCAAATAATTTAAGCGGAAAGATTCCGAGGGAATTGGGAAGCTTGCAACTACTACTAGATCTTATCCTCAACAACAATGGAATCACAGGTGATATTCCCAGTGAAATTGGATTTTTATCTCGACTGGAACATCTCAACCTAGCGTCAAACAATTTGAGTGGGGCAATTCCACCGCAGCTCAGCCTATGCACCAACTTGCTGAGCTTGAACTTGAGCCAAAATAGTATCAAAAGAAGCATTCCTCCTGAGATAGGCAACACACCATTCCTAAACGTTCTTGATTTGAGTCAGAATCTATTGACCGGAAGAATACCACCAGATCTAGGAAAACTGAGAGTCCTAGAAACTTTCAACATCTCCCACAATGACCTCTCTGGTACCATCCCACATAGTTTTGCTGACTTATTGGCATTAACTTCTGTTGATGTGTCCTACAATGAATTGGAAGGTCCTCTCCCAAATGTCAAAGCTTTTAAGGAGGCTCCATTTGAAGCAGTTCAGCATAACAAAGGGCTGTGTGGGAACATGAGTGGATTACAAAAATGCAATATTTCTAACATGAGCAAGAAACACAATCGACACAGCGGAGCTAGAATTTTAATTATCATTGTTCTCTCGTTCTTGGGATTCCTTGTTCTCTCTTCCTTCTTGATCTTTCTCACAATTGTTAATCACCGTCGAAGAAAGGTTATTGAGAGAGAGAGGAATGGACAAACAGAGACGAATGATTTAGATTTCTTGCAGATTCTGAGTTTTGATGGCAAAATTTTCTACGAACGAATCGTGGAGGCCACGGAAGGATTTGACTCCAAATACTATTTGGGAGAAGGGGCCTATGGCGTTGTTTACAGAGCTGATCTACCATCAGGTCAAACTGTTGCAGTCAAGAAAATTCCATCATCCCAGGAAGATGTGACCGTCAACATCATTCCTTTTGAAAGGGAAATTGAAGCCTTAAGAAATATTCGCCACCGCAACATCGTGAAGCTTTACGGGTTCTGCTCTCATGCACGACATTGTTTTCTGGTGTTCGAGTACGTCGAAAGAGGGAGCCTAAGAACAATTCTGCATGATGATGAAAGAGCAACAGAGTTTGGCTGGGACAAAAGGATAAACATGGTTCGAGCAGTTGCGGATGCATTGTCGTATATGCATTACGACTGTTTTCCTCCATTGATCCATCGAGACTTGACCAGCAACAACATCTTGTTGGATGTTGATTATGAGGCTCGTGTCTCAGACTTTGGCATGGCAAGATTATTGAGGCCAGATTCGACCAACTGGACTGCTATTGTTGGCACCATCGGATACATCGCTCCAGGTGATGTTCTTTGCAAGAGCATATTAATTTACTGCCCCAACTTGTGCTGTCATTGGAAATTCCTTTGATTATTTGAAAGCAAATTTCCGAATCTTTAATTATAGATGACAAGATTATCAATGGACTTTGGATTCTTCAATTGCAGAGCTAGCTTATTTCAACATTCCAACTGAAAAATGTGATGTATATAGCTTTGGAGTTGTGGTACTGGAGACAATCATGGGAAAACATCCGGGAGATTATGTCTTGTCAGTATTTTCATCCACTCAATTCAAGTCGCAAACACCATTGAAGGATGTGCTGGACCAACGGCTCTCGCCTCCAACGAACCGGGATGCGCAACACATAATGTCTGTCGCAGCAGTAGCACTCTCGTGCTTGCAGACCAATCCTCAACTTCGACCAACCATGACACAAGTCTCACGAGAGCTTCGAGTTCAAGCACCACCAGTTTTGCCGTTCTTTGGAGTCACCTTAGAACAACTCCGTGATCTTGATGGCCGGAACTTTTAGACCACATTCAGGAGGTTGTTAAGTTGTCGATCGAGTTAATGTCGTGTGTTCGCCTTTTCGGGCTTCTGTGTTCAGTAGTAAAATGTCGATTAATATTAAAACTTTGAAGATGCATAGTCTAAATGTTTTCTTTTTGTTAGAGGAGAAGGACAGTAAACTTTCTTCCTTATGTGCAAGCATCTATTCATAGTAAAATAACTTGCTTCTTATTAGCCAAATAATTTGGACTTGTTTGAAATATCATGTTCCATATCACATCACAAAGTCGTGCATGCGCAATTATTCTGGGATACTTCACAGCTTTGAGATTGCTATGTTCAGTGAACTTGATTGATGACTGACGGTTCTTGGCTTTTGAGCAGCCGAAACCGGGGTTGGAAGTTTGGAATGTCCGGAATCAACATCATTCCTTGCAGAGCGAGTTCGGCATGGGGCAATTAGCGGGTCATATTCAATGGTCAATAATAACTAACTGGCACATCAATTAATAGATGGATTTTGTTTGCCCAAATGTGTGAAGATAGTATTCCTCAAAGAATGATGATGATTGAGGAATATGAAAGTCTAGAAGAGAAGGAGAGATAATATACTTGATGAACGGGACGTGATATTTAATCGCCCGCGTCAATGTCAGCGATTTACGGCCAAAATTGGCCGAATTGACTCAATTGGCAAGAAGTGAAAAGGTTTAGAACTCCATTAGCAAAATTTAAAGGTTTAGGACTAAATTGGCAAAAATGCAATAGGTCTAAAACTTTTTGGATAATTTTCCTGTCAATTTTATGTGTCGGGCCAAGCACGTCATGGGAAATCTCGTGCGCGGGCCGGCACGCCCATGACCCCAACGGGCCATGCTAGCCCCCGTGTTAAGCTCAAGCACGTTATGCCTAGGGTGGTTTTTAATTTCTTTCTTTCTTTTTTATATTTTTTAAAACTAATTTAAAATTCAATTAAAAGATGGAAAAAATTAAGGAAATTTCAGTAGAATAAATTATACCTACTTCATGATTATTTTTTATAGTGAGTTCCAAGCAGGGATAATCGGACAAAAATGGAATACATAACATAGTACGTAAGACTCGCACCTAAATGAATACATCTCATTATAAAATCAAATAACACCATAAAGGTTGCCATTGTCAAAATACAAATACGTAAGAAGCAAACTCAAATCATTACATTCTCATAAAAAAAATTACAACCTAATAATTAAAAACACATTTTTGTCGGCGCGGGAATACAAACAAATGCACCTACATAACTTTCAAATTAAGAAAAATAAGTAAGATGCAAATCTCAAGGGATCATTCCAAGAGAGGCAACAGAGCAGCCCTTGGGCTTGACAATTTCAGCAAGACATTTGTCCCAGTGCCTTTCCAAGTGGCATGTTCCACCACTATATATCAAAAGATCATTTCCCGGTGGATATCGTGCAGATGGCCTTCTCCTCACCATTGGGGAAGCTCAGCCCACGGTGTCCAACATCTTCCAAACATTCAACCTCGCCAAAGAAAGTTTTTTGGGAGTTGGCGAGCCATCTGGGAAATGTGTTGGGCGCTGCAGCTGATTTAGGTCGATCGCGAATTCCAAGCTCGGAAATATCCTTTACAGAGTTATCGCCATTTTCTAAGAAGTAAGGAGAAGAGATCGATCGTGAAAATAAGAGGAGGAGGGGTTAAATTTCTTAAGAAGTCGATCCTTTTTCATTAATTTTTTCTCGTTAATCCAAAAATCAATATGTGACAGCATACTTCCGTTGAAGGGTGTTTTGGTAAATGATGCTTTTCCGTGTCAAGTCAAACTTGGAAATAACAAAGAGAAGGAAAGAGTGGGGTTTTCCACCGTGTCGTGCTGTGCTTCCTGGTCCTGGCGCCTAGGGGTGTCAATAAAGCCCGACCCGACCCATACCGGACCGGACCGACCCGGCCTGGCCCGGAAATTTAGAATTTTTTCGGGGCGAGCCTCCTTTGGATTGGGTAAGAGCCTAAATTTCATATATTATTCATTTTTCGGGCTGGGCCGGTCCGGGTCGGGCTTTTTTTACGGCCGGCCCGGGACTGAGAGAGAGAGACCGAGCAGAGACTCGCCTCCCGCGACGCACCCACACGCGAGCTCCCAAATCCCTTCGGTTTTCTCGGGAAAGCGTTCAGGGATTCTCTCTCTCGCTCCACCCAAAACCCCCCGCCATTACCGCCCTCAGGTTCTCTCTCTCTCTCCCTCTCTCTCTCTCTCTCTATCTCTACTTGTGTGTAGTCCGGTGTGATTGTGATGTTGTGGTGTGGTGATTGTGATTGTCCCTCTCTCTCGCTCTATCTCTAAGTGGGGTTTGTTGTTTTGTCGTGCAGTGAGTTTGATCGGATTCCCTGAATGATCAGCAGTTGGTTATAGAGTGAAAGTATGTAGTTGGATGGATCTGCGGAGGCTCCTTCAGTGGACATCTTCCCTGACGTATAGAAAGAGACTGGAGATGCCCGAGTAAAAAGGAAGAAGGAGGGGGGGGTTATCCTGTGAAAGCCGAGGCATGTCTGGATTTGGAAATGTACTGGGATGCTTTGAGCACTATTTCAAAGGAATTAGTGTCATGGTATGTGTCTAATCTGTTGTTGGAAAAAGACATTCTGCAGAATCATTACTATGGCTACTTTTTGGGCAATATGGAGACCATTTACAGAATAACTTTCGATATCAGGGCTGTCTTCTTAAATTATAGTTTAATCAATCACATTCCTTGTGGTTTTTGAGCTCGGCTGAAAGTTGAACTTGCTCTGCATTGTAATTCAGTGATGCTAGTGGTTTTCATTTGGCAGTCATCGTTGATTTGGATATTCTCCTAAAAGTCGCTTCTGATGGTTCATGAAATGCTGGTTGAAAATTGGCATTGTTTTCGTGGTTGTTCTTAATCTAATATGGCTTCCATACTGTAGGTTCATTATTTTTCCATGTCCAAACTATTACTGGATATTTTAGTATTAGATGGTCATGGGGTGGGTGTGCTCTTGTGCCTGTGTTAAGAACTTCGAGCTGTTGAGCCTTGGTGCGAGGTAGAGCAGACTGCCTGTCTTTGCTTGTCGCTTTCGCCGGTCTCGTTTTGGTCTTGCTCGGTGTTCTGTTTCAATCTGCTGAAATTCTAAGTAGCCTTTTGTCTTTCTTGGTTCAATTCTTCCATGCTCTTCTTGGTACTTTCTGTTCCAATCTCATGCTGGATTGTGTTTATGATGTCGGAAGTAGCTTGTGATCAAGATTTTTGCACTTCCACAATAAAATTACTGAGATGGTACCCAAGTTGTAACTTGACGATGCTTACTCAATTGTTTAGGTGGTGAAGGAGTATTATGGGTTTGCTGTGGTCATTCTTTTTTTGCTGAAATGTTGTTTGGAGTGCAACATAGCTTTATATTTTTCTTTGCTGCTCCATGGTTTGATATCAGAGGCAGTATTGTGAAGTCCTGTAAAATTTTAGTTAATCTGCTGTTCCCCATATGTCTTCTCCTGGACTTGTGAATATTATCTGAGACTTTAATTGTTTTTACTCTTTCTCTTATCAGGTGAATATGGAATCTATCATGAGAAATTGAGAATTGACTGATACAAGGATGATGCAAGTAAGTTGGCCCTCTTGCTTCTCGCCTTTTCTACTTGGAACCGAAAAGTATAATTAGTCATGGGATGTCTTGTGCTGATTGAGAACATGGGCGAGTTTTTATTGCTTTGATCAAGTACAACATACTTGCTTTGATAAATAGAAGGATTACAAGATGTCTGAAACGAGTTCTACTAGTGTCACAGAAAGAAGGACAAGATCTGTAGTGTGGGAACACTTTAAACGGATTCTTGATCAAGATAAGGCTGAATGTTTATACTGTGGGGCCCAAATTCGTTGTGCTAGTAATCATGGGACTAGTTCAATGCATCATCATTTAGGTAGATGCAAGGAATACCCATATGCAAACGTTGAGAAAAGGCAAAAAAGTGCCTCGGATCAACTTCTTGGGGTCGGTAGTTCATCGGGTCCATGGAAATTTGATCAAGATGCTAGTCGAAAAGACCTAGCAAAAATGTTTATTATTGGTGAATTGCCTTTTAAGTTCGAAGAAAATGAGGGATTTCGGCTATTCGTGAATAGAATCCAGCCAAAGTTTCTAATCCCGTGTCGAAACACATTGAGGCATGATTGTTACAAGTTATACATGGAGGAAAGAAGTAAATTGAAGAAATATTTCTTGGAGACATCTCCAAGATTGTGTCTTACGACCGACACATGGACTTCTTGTCAAAATTTGAGCTATATGTGTCTAACTGCTCATTTTGTTGATGCCGATTGGAAGTTGCACAAGAAAATATTGAATTTTTGTCAAATCCCGGGTCATTCTGCCGAGATAATAGGAAAAGCGGTTGAGAAATGCTTGACTGATTGGGGGATTCAAAACATTTTTTCTATCACCGTGGATAATGCAAGCTCAAATGACTTAGGAATTCAATATTTGAAGAAAAGACTTAACTCTCGGAATTCTCTAGTATTGAGAGGTGAGTTACTCCACGTGAGGTGTTGTGCTCACATATTGAGTTTGATAGTGAGAGAGGGGTTAAAAGACATAAATGATTCAATTGTTCGAATACGTTCGGCTGTGCGTTATGTGAGGTCTTCTCCTGCGAGGTTGAGACGGTTTAAGAGTTGTATTGATATCGAGTCCAAGAGTCTTGTATGTTTGGATGTGGAGACTCGTTGGAACTCGACATATATGATGTTGGAAGCAGCTTTGAAGTTTCAAACAACATTTAGCTTATTGGAATTTCAAGATGGCAAATATGTTGAAGAGCTTTCCAAGGCAAAAGGGTTGCCCACTAGAGATGATTGAGAGTATGCCCGTCACTTTCTTCCTTTCCTGAAGTTGTTCTTTGATACGACTTTAAAAGTTTCGGGTTCTTCGTATGTCACCAATAATGATATGGCGAAGGATGTGTATGGGATTCATGGAATCATTGATGCATATTGTGAGAATGAGGATCAAAGTGTGCAGGAAATGGCTAAGAGAATGAAAACCAAATTCAATAAATATTTTGGCAATGTGAACAATATCAATCTTACTTTGTTCATTGCTTGCATACTTGACCCGCGACATAAATGGGAATATGTGAAGTGGATGATTAATGATGTTTATGAAAGGAAGGAGGCGGAAACTTTACGAGATAAAGTAAAAACATCTCTGACGTCATTATTTGAGCAATATCGCACTGGCGTGTGCCCCCAAAGCAACTTGAGGCTAAAGAGCACAAGGACGATAAGCATATCAAAGTCTCCTGTGGTTGGTGCTGATTTTATGACTGCAAAGTATCTTAGTCAAACTGGACAACAATATTTGGAAGAAAAATCAGAATTGGACAAATATTTGGAGGAAGGATGTGAACGTTATAACCCAAACTTTGATATCTTAAGTTGGTGGAAAGTAAATTCTTCAAGATATCCTATCCTTTCTTCCATTGCTCGAGACATCTTAGCCGTGCCCATCTCAACTGTAGCATCAGAGGCCGCATTCAGCACAGGAGGTCGTGTGCTTGATGTATTCCGTAGCTCTTTGACCCCAAGCATGGTGGAGGCTCTTATATGTGCTCAAGATTGGTTACGATCTAAGCCACTTTCACGTTCAATTGAGGAGGACTTAGAAGAACTTGAAATCTTTGAGTCAGGTGAAAAAATATGGTTATGGAATTTTGTACCTTTTTATACTTCGATGGATACATTAATTCTCATTTTCATCGTGAATTTAATGCAGAGTTGCCAACTACAACCATTGAGCCAAACTCGGTTTCTCTAGACGATTAATGAAGTTGGAGATTGGTACTTGTTAAACCAATTTATACTTTGTGTTAAAGTGATTTCGAATTATGAGGAAGTTGCAGTTGTTAAAGCTCTGATCCAGTATACATATCCGTTTGTGTCTGTTGATTTGCGCATGATGGCCAATGCTTTCAAAACCAGTGTTGCTGGTTTAGAAAAAGAGCTCGAGGCTTTAATAACCGACAACCAGATACAGGTTTGAATCTTTTCTCTCCCCTTTTTTCGCATATTTTTCAGTATGAAAAATCACGCGGAGCTCTAAAGAACTAGTTTGTCCCTGTTGGATGGATTTAGGATTTATTCTTTTGTAAATTTGGTGCTGCCGAAGTGCTTTTTTTTGGGTGGTGTGCCTTTAATCTTCAATGCATGTGTACTGTGCTGCTTCCTCGATCCTTGTGCGCTCCTGGAGCTGGTGCTTAATTCTTGTCATGAACTGCAAGCCAGAATCGATTCTCACAACAAAATCTTGTATGCTCGACATGCTGATCAAAGGAATGCAACTTTCCAACGGGTCTTGCAGACTGGTAGCGAATTTGATCGAGATGTTAGATCGATGCTACTAAGAGCGAATCTTATCAAATATGACCACAATCTTAGGGCGTCGAGGAAACTTTGAGTTTTACTACTATTCGAGTCATGCGATGTACTTGAGCTTTACTGAGGTTTTTGATGTACATTCATCTGCTAAATTTGTCGGCGATGGCAAAGAGGAATTGTGATCCTCCAGTGCTTTAACAAGGTTGTCTATCCACTGTCCATGTCATTTTCCATCTCGCGACCCTTCTGCGACCTTGCCTCATTAATACTTGTATCAACGTGTGAAAACCCGAAAACCCGGCCCGACCCGACCCGGCCCGACCCGGATTTTCGCTTTGGGTTCTATGCATTTTGGGCCGGGTTAGGTCAGAGAGAGCATGTGCCCCTTGTGATTCGGGTCGGGTCGGGTATCATAGAAACCCGACCCGACCCGACCCGTTGACACCCCTACTGGCGCCGAAACTCCAACTTGGACAAGAGTTCCTACCGCATATCGTGCAAATCACTGCATACCTGAAGAATGAATTACTGTTGTATTTCGGTGATTAATGAAATATTCAAGAGTCTTCATTCCAGGTTGCATGTGTATTGGTACTGTATAACATTGGATAAAAATGGGGAGGGGAGCCTATCGCCGCCCCTACTTCGCTCACGTCTTCCCCTACGACTCATATTCGAGGCCTCCCGAGGGCTTCGTTAAACTCACCGTGCTTGTTGCTTCCCTGTCAAATGTTTCAGCATTCAGCCTTGAAATATATCTTAACTGAAGGATAATCCATAATCAAATTTCCACATGGCAATTTCTTGCCTGACAAGTTGACTTTGATCGAAGTCGTGCAATGTTATGCGATGGTTCACCATCGTGGCGGCGACTAGTTAGTTAGTTAGTCGCAGGGATACTTACATTACATATATCTGTTAAGCATCGTTTATATTGAGTTGACAAGCAAAATAGCTGCAGGAAACTTCTCTTCGTTGTCACCGTGTAATAAATTTAGCACCAAAATCTTATTTTATTCTAATTTAAGTGGGAAAAAAAGTGTTTTCAACGGGCAAGGAGTGCCATTTACCATGTCCATCAGACTTGTTAGTAACTTTCTCCGATGGGGGACAGCATTGGAAACAGTACCTCGCGACCGGCCAGTAGGTGGTGGCCCCCTTCCACGCACTTGATAAAAGAAAAAGAACTTTTAACCACTTTGTTTGGTTTTCTTTTTTCGTTATCCTTTCATGTTACTCTTCCTTGTAGTATCCTTGTCCTGCTTTTGCATGTTGTACTTTATGAGAAAAATGATAGATGGTCATTGTACATTCGTAAATTTTCTAAATTTTTGTACGTTACTATATTTTATATAAACAGTATGATAAGACAAGTACGGTTACGAGTTATGACTTTTTCCAATAGATCATAGAGTTAGAGGTACTCATTGGGGCTCAAATTTGGGGTTTGACCTAAAATTTTTACCTAAGTTGGTCCATCATAAAGTTTGGCTCGGGCCCAACCTGTGTAACATGACAGATTCCATGACTCACGAGGAGGAACTAGGCTCACAAAGGCTGGGAGAAGTAAGCGAGGGACATGTCAAGAAAAGAAAAACAGGGTACGACAGCTTAAAAAGATTAAGGACATTGCAGCACGATGACTCCTTCCCATTGGATCCACGATTTTTCTGTACTCTAATAATTGAGTTCGATCATATTCGATTGTCCAAGACGAATGTCAACAAAACTCATTTAGAAAGTAATTTCATGGAAAAATGACATAAATAATTCATAAACTTTGATTCAATGTGAAATGTGATCATTGGACTTTTAATTTATTCAATATAGTTCATGAACTTTTGGTACACATTCAATTTACTCCCTGAACTATATGAAATGTTCAATTCTTTCCTTGATCTTGAATTAATAGAAGGATGACATTGGATATTTTCATATAATTCATGGACTACATTGAACATGTCCCAAAGTCCAATGACCACATTGAACAAATTAAAAGTTTAGGGATTACATTGCACAGTAGGCGAAAGTTCAGGGAGCAAATTGAAAAAATGAAAAGTTTAGGGACCACATTGCACATTGGGCCAAAGTTCAGGGACTATATGTGCCATTATGCCTAAATTTATTCGAAGCTTGAGCTCAAATGCTGAAAATACTATAAAATTGTGAAATAATTTTTTTAATCTATTCCTAACATTGACAAATGTGAATTTGATAAATGATATTGTTCATTTAATTGTGACGTTGTTAAATAGATACTTAAGCTCGACCTCTGCCCAATTAAGTATTTTTTTCAATACTTGAACTCAATAAGTATATACTTACAGGAAAACCTCGCAAGTTACTTGAGTCGTTTTCAATCGTATTAGTGATCTCTTCGCTATGTATCTTTGGAAGATTATTATAAGTTAAGCACCGACGGATGCATGCATTTGATTCTAATTTCTTTGTGCTATAATATTGTCAAGCCACATAAATTGATTAAAGCATCTTTTTTGTATAAACACCTATTCGGATGGAAAATAAAATATTATACTAGATATTAGAAAGTTGCAAGAATGTTTATGGGAACTTTTAAGCATATAAGCTAAGAGACTGTTTAGTTAAGCTTTGTAAAAAGCAAAAGGCAATTCTTTGGCCTTCCCATCATCAAATTTTGATATATTGCAGAAATTTCAAAAATTTTAAAAAAAGATTATATTGTTATGAAATACATGAATGAATATTCATTATATTCAATGTACCTATTATGGCACATTCGTAACCTACGTACATGAATGAATATTCAATGTACCTATTATGGTACATTTGTAACCTACAATCTCCAATGAATGGTCATCTCCCTATTCAATGTATATATTCAATACATTGACATAAATGATATATGCATCCTTGTTTTCTTATAAATAGGAGCTTAGTTTTTGTCATTGTAAGAAGAAATTAGAACAGAAGAATACTTTGGTGTTTATCTACTCTCTCTACTTAATCTCTCTCTATTCTCTCTATTATATTCTTGCAACGCAATATTTTACAACACGTTATCAGCACGAAGATCTACCAATTGAGTAAATAAGTTTTGCAAGGTAAGTGTTCTCTTTGTTTCATTAATCAACTTATACTTCATCTTCTGCTATCAATTCTTCATTTTTCTTTTTCTTGGCCTGAAGCCAATTTCCAATCTAAAAGTATCCTTCTGCTCCCGAAGTAGCAGTGGATATTTGGAAATCCTTCTAATTAATTTAAGGATTCATTTGTTTTGCAAGAATTATGGCAAATATTGAAAAGCCCAAATTCCACATCCTCGAAGTGAGTGGAAATAATTATCTATCTTGGTGCCTTGACATAGAAATGCACCTCCAAGGGCAAGATCTCGCTAATGCAATTACAGAAGACGAAACCTCAAATGCAAAAGATAAAACAAATGCACTGATTTTTATTCGTCGTCATTTGCATGAGAGCCTGCAGACTCAATATTTATCCGTTCGAGACCCTCAGACCCTGTGGAAAAGGTTGAAGGATAGGTATGATCATACCAAGACTGTTATCCTCCCTCAAGCACAATATAACTGGCAAAATCTCAAACTGCAAGATTTTAAATCAGTGTCTGACTATAACTCCGCTTTATTTGATATTGTTTCTCGGCTTGAGTTATGCGGTATCAAGCTCACTGATGCGGAACTATTAGAGAAAACTTTCTCCACCTTCCATGCTTCGAATATTGCATTGCAACAGCAATACCGGCAGCGTCAATTTGCCACATACTCTGAATTAATTTCTGTGCTCCTCATTGCTGAGCAAACTAATGAATTGTTGCTCAAAAATCATGATCTTAGACCCGCTGGGTCAAAAGCATTGCCTGAAGCACATGCTAACCTTGAGAAAAATACTGGTCATTTTAAGGGCTATAAGCGCAGGTAAGAGCATAATCCTCGAAGGGGTGGTAAGAAATTTAACCGCCCTAGGAAATCTAACTTTGGCCCGAATCATGACAATGAAAAGAAGCAAAAGAAGGTGACTAATGAAAGTATTTTCCATCGCTGTGGCATGACTGGGCATTGGTCACGTACTTGTCGTACGCCAAAGCACTTTGTTGATCTATACCAGGCATCTTTAAAAAATACGGGCAAGCGTGGTGAATCTCACGCCATTGAAATTAATCCTGCTGCCATAACCATTGTTGAGGCCAACAATATCTCTGTTGGTGGGATTCCTCTTGCTCCTGAAGTAGCAAATGCATCCCTGGATGTCTCTGATTTCTTTGAGGACATCTGATTACTTTGATGAAGCATCAGACTGGTGGATGACAACTTAGACTTCGAATTTTATCATTCTAATAATTTCTTTTCTAGTTGATTTTCTTTAAATGTATTACCTTTTATTGTTCTTTAATATAGTTATGAATGAAATGCTTATGAACTTGATATAATATTTATTATTTTGAAATTTTATTTGACCCTATAACTAATATGAAAAGTTTATGATACTTGACACCTGAAGTTGTCAACGTAAATGCAAATGGACAATACCGAGAAAAAGGAAGATGTTTGTTTGCTTGATAGTGCATCAACACATTCCATATTTCGTAGTAGACACTTTTTCTCGAGTATGACATTGCGTAAGACACATGTCCATACAATATCAGGTCCTGTTCCAATTATTGATGGTTTCGGGAATGCCACAATTGTTTTGCCAAAAGGCACCATCCTGCATATTGAGGATGCATTTCTAAGCAGTAAATCAAAAAGGAATCTGCTTAGCTTCAAAGATGTACGCCGTAATGGGTACCATATTGAGACTATTTATGAGCAAAATAAAGAATATATTGGCATTACCTCTTATAAGATGAGCCTGAAGACCATCCATGAGAAGCTGGAAGCTTCTTCTATGGGTTTATATTGTGTCATGATTAAAGCCGTTGAAACCTACGTCACCATATCCTGGAGATTGGTAAACCCTGATCAGTTTGGATTATGGCATGATCGCCTTGGTCACCCTGGCACTTCAATGATGCGTAGAATAATCCAAAATACAAAAGGGCACCCTTTAAAGGATACAAAGGTATTGTTGTCCAAAGATTACATTTGTGAAGCTTGTTCACAAGGAAAACTTATTATCAAACCTTTTATAACAAAGGTTGATCTTGAATCCCCTTTATTCCTGCAAAGAATTCAGGGTGATATTTGTGGACCAATACAACCACCAAGTGGACCATTTCGATATTTTATGGTATTAGTGGACGCATCTTGTAGATGGTCTCATGTTTGTCTATTATCTACGCGCAATGTCACTTTTGCACGTTTACTTGCGCAGATTATAAAGCTCCGGGCACAATTCCCTGATTATCCAATTAAAAGCATAAGGATGGATAATGCTGGTGAATTTACATCAAAGAGTTTTGATACGTATTGTGCTTCACTCGGAATTGAGATTGAGCACCCAGTCGCATATGTTCATACTCAAAATGGATTGGCAGAATCCTTGATTAAACGTATCCAAATCATTGCCCGCACTCTATTATTGAGAACAAATCTCAACGATACGGCATGGGGTCATGCAGTTTTGCATGCGGCAGCACTAACAAGATTGCGCCCCACTGCTAGTCTCTTCCAATCTCCCATTCAAATGGTTCTTGGTTATGAACCTGATATTTCACATTTACGCACCTTTGGTTGCGCAGTACAGGTGCCTGTAGCACCACCAAAAAGAACGAAAATGGGTCCCCAACGCCGTTTGGGCATTTATGTTGCGTTTACTTCACCGTCCATCATTAGGTTTTTGGAACCAACTACTGGTGATCTTTTTACTGCCAGATTTGCAGATTGTCATTTCAATGAGACTATGTTTCCATCGATTGGGACACCTAAAATTGACATGGCTGCAAAGCAAAAACCAGTTAAGGTTTTATCCTGGAATGAGAAAAATTTATCTCAATTAGACCCAAGAACTCCTGAGTGTGAAAACGAGGTGCAGCGCATAATCCATTTATAGGCTATAGCCAATAGACTTCCTGATGCATTTAATGATGCTACTAAGGTAACGAAGTCTTATATTCCAGCTGCAAATGCTCCAGCTAGGATAGCTGTTCCCGAAGGACAAGCTAAAATGGATCAAAATCCTCCACAGAAACGCGGTAGACCGATAGGATCAAAAGACACTGTTCCTCGAAAACGAAGGGGAAAGAATCAGGAATCTGCTCCAGAAGAGCCTGGTGTTGTGCTTGCTCCCAAAGAGTTTATTGCCCCTGAAGAGGCACAAACCCATGAAAAGATCACCAACCCTGAGAATACTGAGAATTCCATTACATATTGTAATGAGATTTGGGATCGGAATGAAATAATCATTGATGATGCTTTTACATTCTCAGTTGCTCATAAAATTATGGATGATGATTGTGAGCCGCAATCTATTATTGAATGCCGTCAAAGGCAAGATTGGTCTAAATGGAAGGAAGCAATTAAGGCTGAACTAGCTTCCCTAGCCAAACGAGAGGTTTTTGGACCCATAACTCGCATCCCCGATAATGTAAAGCCTGTTGGATATAAATGGGTATTTGTCCGGAAACGAAATGAGAAAAACGAGGTTGTGAAGTATAAAGCACGACTCGTTGCTCAAGGATTCTCTCAGAGACCTGGGATTGATTATGATGAGACATATTCACCTGTGATGGATATGATTACATTTCGTTTTCTCATTAGCCTAGTACTCTCTGAAAGATTGGAAATGCGTCTTATGGACGTTGTGACGGCATATCTATATGGCTCATTAGACTCGGATATTTATATGAAAATTCCCGAGGGATTCAAAATGCCTGATGCATGCACTCCCCGCAACTTATTCTCAATAAAATTGCAAAGATCTTTATACGGGTTAAAGCAATCCGGTCGCATGTGATATCAACGCCTAAGTGAGTACCTAATTAAGGAAAGGTACAAGAATGATCCTATCTGCCCATGCGTGTTTATTAAGAAATCAGAAACCGGATTTGCTATTGTAGCAGTTTATGTCGACGATATAAATTTAATTGGAACTCCAGAAGAGTTAGCTAAAACTGCTGAGTATTTGAAAAAGGAATTTGAAGTTAAAGATTTGGGTAAAACCAAACTTTGTCTTGGTCTAGAGCTTGAGCATAAAGCAAATGGAATAATCGTCCATCAATCAGCATACATTGAAAGATTACTTAAACGCTTCAACATGGACAAGGCTCACTCATTGAGCACCCCTATGGTTGTAAGGTCTCTAGATCCTCAAAAGGATCCGTTTTGTCCTAGAGAATCTGATGAAGAGATACTTGGCCCTGAAGTACCATATCTCAATGCAATTGGGGCTTTGATGTACTTGGCACAATGTACGAGACCAGATATCGCTTTTGCGGTAAATTTATTGGCACGTTTTAGTTCTGAGCCAACTCGGAGACACTGGAATGGAATTAAACATATTTTTCGTTATCTCCGAGGAACCATAGATTTGGGATTATATTATTCCAAGGATTCCACTACCTCTGGGTTAGTTGGATATGCTGATGCTGGATATAGATCTGATCCACATAAAGCTCGCTCTCAAACCGGTTATTTATTTTGTTTTAACGGCACCGCCATTTTTTGGCGTTCTACAAAGCAATCGCTAGTAGCTACATCTTCTAACCACTCTGAGATTATTGCTTTATATGAAGCTGGAAGAGAGTGTGTTTGGTTAAGATCCGTTATAACACATATTCACAATTCTTGTTGTTTAACACCGGTTACAAATTCTCCCACTATAATTTATGAAGATAATGCTGCTTGTGTTGCACAAGTTAGGGGAGGATATATCAAAGGTGATAGGACCAAGCATATCTCACCAAAATTTTTCTATACTCACGAACTCCAAGAAAGTCGACAAATTGATGTTACGTAGATTCAATCCATAAATAATCTTGCAGATCTTTTTACCAAATCATTGCCAACGTCAACTTTTGAGAAATTAGTATATGGCATTGGTATGCGGCGAGTTCATAAGATGCAAGATTGACTAGCCCCAGCAGTGGCTATATAACTCAAATTGAGGGGGAGATATTGTGAATATGCATTGCACTCTTTTTCCCTTTTGTCCGGTTTTTGTCCCATTGGGTTTTTCCGGCTTAAGGTTTTTAATGAGGCAATTAATGCATCCATAAAAGGGAGAGATCATCAAATTTGTGCTCTGTACTCTTTTTCCCTTTTGTCCGGTTTTTGTCCCACTGGGTTTTTCCGGCTTAAGGTTTTTAATGAGGCAGTATCATTCAATGCACATTCATGAATACAATGAATATTCAAGGGGGAGTGTTATGAAATACATGAATGAATATTCATTATATTCAATGTACCTATTATGGCACATTCGTAACCTACGTACATGAATGAATATTCAATGTGTAACCGCCCGAATTTTGATGTAATTCTGGGATCAATGAAGTTAATAATATTTCGCATTTCATTTTAGTAAATCTCGTCCAGAGCTGATCACTCTTGGGATACTAACCACCGATAGGGTATGGCTAATTAGGAAGTGGTACGTGGATCAGGGACCCGACCGCGAATCGGATAACCCTAGGTCGATACGCGTACATTCTAAACAGTCACCCGTTAGTGAGAGATCCTAAATTTGAAACCGAGCGAGTGTTGAACACGGAATTGGGCCCGGAATTGAATATCAAATTTCACCGGCTTAAGAGACAGAATTTGGAAATCTGATGTCGTATTTCAATGGCCACACACATTTGGAGTGTGTAGGGTTCAAAACTGGAATTTCGGTCCGGAAGTGAAAAATGACAGTTTTGCCCCTCGGGAGGCCGATTTGAGTTCGGGGGTCGTATGACGTTATTTCTCGAAACGGACGTCATTTTGGAGTGGCCACGCATGCCAGGAGTCGTTTTGGACCAAAACAGGAATTTCGACAAAAATTGAAAAATAATATTATTTTAATCCCGAAACTTCGCAGTCGATTTCCGAGGGCTTAGAAAATGAATTTCGAGATTCCGACGCCACATTAGGTTGGCCACGCATATAAGGAACGCATAGGTGCGAAAATTGGAATTTCGCCCCGGGACCGGAAAAAGGACAGTTTTACCCCTAGCCCGGTCCAGGTCCGAATTTCGAGGTGAACATTCGGGATATTTTCAGACATGTATCAGCTCAATTATTGGTGCATTTGACCGAATTACCCCTCAATTATTTCGGTTGAACGGTTTTGGATCGTCGGATCGAAGGGCAAAATGGGAAAACGCGCGGATCGGCGACAAGTGGCACCCCGGGCTGATATTTTTGACCATCTTGGACCTGCATCTTCTCTCTCCTCCATCATTCACACCAAACCAGCTTCTCTCTCTTCTTTCTCTCTCCCGAATTTCTCTCTCTCTTTGTTCCTCTTGTGGCCGAGCTTGGCCGGAGCAACGCCGGCCATCGTGGACCGCCGCCGGCGACGCTGCTGCTCCCCCTCGACACCACCAGACCCCAGCTGAAGTCTCAGCCCAGCTCAGTCCCGTTTTCCCCCTCGTTTGGCCCGTTTTCTCTCTCTTTCTCTCTCTAGCCGATTCTGTTTTGGACACCCGGGCCTTCGCCGGAACTCCGCTGGCCAAACCGTCGCCACAGGGCTGTCCCCCATCGTCGTACGACCTCAGCGTCGCCGTCCGTACAGTGTCCGTACGGATTTTACTGTTCACGCCGGGATCGGTCGCCGGAAATACTGTTCACCAGTGTCTGGCCGCCGTTCCTATGTCGTCTTGGGCCTAGAAAACCGTGAGTATAATTCCTAAACCCTGATTAGGACTGTCGGTACATTTTTCTGGACCGGTTTAGGTGTTTTCGGTGTATTCGGGACAGGGTTAGGCGATTCCGGTACTGGTTTCGGGTGAGAATATTGATATTAGTGATTTCATAAATCCTAAAGAGATTAATAGGATTTTTATGAATGATCAGGGAGTCCGAATTGATTAAATGATATGTATTCATAGGACTGGGGATAGTACCGGGGGTTAATTAGACCGCGATAATGGCCAATTGCATGGTTGAGATTGCCCAAATTGATTGACTTGGTGTTGATTGACATTGCTTGGGGCCAATCTCGATGTTGCCGTGTCAAATGTGTCACGTGCGAATTAATTGAATTTATTGAGGATTATAAAACGTGATTATTGGGCCAATTGAGCACGTGTTGTGATATGGAGTGTTTGAATTTAATTGGTACTCATGGTGCATTGCATTGCATAACATGGACACGCATTGTGTATGCCGAGAGTGAGGCATGTGATGAAGTTGTGCGAGAATGCGTGTCTGCCATGAGTATGTGATCACCTAAAATACCCTGAAGCGTTATACGCTGGGTTCAGATAATAATGAGTTGTGTGATCACCTAAGGACCTTCGGGTCGTGACCTTCGGGTCGATACCGTCCTCATGCACTTTGAAGCAGGACGATGCCCGGTACGTCCGGAAGGCGACCATCCTCATGCACTTTGAAGCAGGCTCTGGTTCGCAAGGAGAACAGTGTTGCGCCTCATGCACTTTGAAGCAGGCTAGAGACACTGGGCCAGATCGGTTGCTGCGCCTCATGCACTTTGAAGCAGGCTAGACGCACCGGGCCTTGAAAAAGCGATGACTCGAGTCGTAATAAGAATAATAATTTGGGCAAGTGTGCCAGTGTGGGCCAGTGGGCCGGGAAATGTACATGACATGTTCACGACATCTGCATGCATGAACATCCATCGACTGGCATGCGAGTATGTGAGACTCGGTATGTGAGCATGTGATTGGCGTACGTGTAATAATATGTTCCACGTATGCGCCGTGAGTATTATATGTTGATTTGTTTAACCTGCCGGGTCCGTGCAATTATCGGTTTAGGCCCGAGGGCCTAGGCCATTGTTTGTCTTATGTTGTTTGGTTGGTCAGGAGAATTGTACGTTAGCCTAGCCTAGGTTTAGGGGTTGTACTTACTGAGATTCGTCTCACGGTTGTTGAAAACCGAAACATTTCAGACCCCCAGCCGTAGGATGCTGAGGAGAGCGCCTCTTTTTGGTATATCGCAGTTCACCCAGCGGTCCTCCAGTGTGCACCCTTGTGGGACGGACCTGCAGCCATGGTCGTGGAAGCTGAGGAGCCGAAGTACTATACATTGACCCCTTTTGACTGAGAGGCTGCTGACTGTGTGTTTTTTTTTTTTCTATGCTGCTGCATAAAAGAATTGTGTAAAAAGTTTTCTTTGGTAATATTCGTATACATACTTTAAGAGGTGTTGTTTGCTAGTTATGCTACCTTGGCCTCATGTATATTAGTACGGGTGTATATATATTTATATACGTTGCTTCCGCATGTGTATTATTCTCTGTGTGTTGGGTCGGCGACGCATCCTGGGAGCGTTGCACCATAATCGACCAGAGGTGGGATGTTCGCGCTTCGTGGGGTACGGGGCGTGACACAATGTACCTATTATGGTACATTTGTAGCCTACAATCTCCAATGAATGGTCATCTCCCTATTCAATGTATATATTCAATACATTGACATAAATGATATATGCATCCTTGTTTTCTTATAAATAGGAGCTTAGTTTTTGTCATTGTAAGAAGAAATTAGAACAGAAGAATACTTTGGTGTTTATCTACTCTCTCTACTTAATCTCTCTCTATTCTCTCTATTATATTCTTGCAACGCAATATTTTACAACATATATCTGAATTTACGTATCAATATTTGTATATTGTGTAAGCCCCACACGTTTGGGTTAAGAAAAGGTCCATGGAAAAATTGAGATAAAGTAAAGAGAAAAAGAGTAAATGTGTATTCAAGCGGTTCTGATTAAACCATGTAGTCCTCGTATGGACATTACAATGTGAGGAGGTTTAAGCTCTTGGTTAAGTAATGCTCATTGATGTACCATCACGCAGTAGGCAGCAGTAATTTTCAGAACCATTACTGCAATTTGTTTTTATATGGTCGGTGACCGGTACTTTATTCAGGTGGTTAAATTGGCCAACTGTGATCTGACGGTGGTCGATGCACGTGCCCAATCAAAGGGTCATTCTAGTCCACAAAGTTTTGCCGCTGTTTGGGGCACGGCATGGTATAAATTATTTAATGCTCAAGAAAATGTGTTCTCTATGGTCTAGTGTTCATCTTGTAATAAGATCCGCGAGCAGAGAATCGCTTTATGAAACTGCATCATATGTGTTACAGCTAGTGCTATCACCTAGAGGGGAGTGAATAGTTGATTTTGCCAAATTGAATGATTTAAACGTGCAGAATAAATATAGTTGAACTTGTATATTTAAACGTGCACAATTCATATGATCAAAATCAGATGGATGCGTATGACAAACTTGTATATAAGTTATCGTCAGATGATTGCATCTGATGACTATGATGATGTTTTAACGAACTTGTCTGACAGATATATATGCAGTATAATGTCAACAATAATATATGAAAGTTTAGGGAAAGAGAATGCTGCACACAGATCTTTATAGTGGTTCGGCTTTATCAAGCCTACGTCCACTTTCCACGCTGGCAGTCTGTTGGCTGTGTTTCACTATTAAATCATTAAGTAATTATAAGAGCAATGCTTCCCAGATGATAGAATGCACTATTACGTATACTTTTCACTCAAGTAATTTTCTTTCTAAAGTAATAATGTGGAATATAGTAATCACAAGTGTGTAAGATCGAAGTTCTATTTAGACTTTGGAATTCTCGATTCTAGTTGTTATTCTTGTACGACGTTTGCACTCATTTTATACTCCTTTACTTCTAATCTATTCGTTGGACAGTCTTAAGAGGATTGATATCCAAATCAACCCGTTGGAGAATCTTCCCAAAAGAAAATGCATAGCCGTTAGAAAAAGAACCATTATCACCAAGTGATTTGATCGCTCATACAATCAAATCAAGGTTTCCATAAGTGTAGTTTTTCATGTTTAAGGAACTATCTTGTGATTGCCAATTAGGATATCTTGAAATATTAATTTGATTATTTTGCATAAACTTGTCAAAAATAACACTTATTTAATCTGATGAGGAATTTTGAGTCTGATAACAAAGTCCTTTCATCAACTAAGACTGATGACTCAATATTTACTTGCATCAAGTAACTTAAGTATAATTGTGGTCAGAAAAGGATTGTTTTGTCTTTCTTCAAAACTAATTAGGGATCTTCCTCAACAATATGAAAGATTTTATGAAGTAATCATTTAACATAAGAGTTTTATTAACGAGTGTCTCACAGTACTCGCTATTCAAACTAATTAGAAAAACATTTTCTTTTTTAATGCACCTATTGCACATAACACGAGTTAGGCAGTGCATTGAAAATGATAATATTTTTTTATTTAGTTGTTTAATATGTGCCTTGAGAATACTGTTAACAATAATCCCGAACCTATATGAAATCCACATAAAACTCATAATTTGTAATTATCTACATTCATTTAGCACATGTACTGGGTTTCCTGAATAATTGCTACTATCTTAACGGAGAGAAGGTACTAAAGGTTGGAATAGGCTAGTTTTCTTCTCACCGATTCAAAAGTCAAATTTGGGTTGATCAAGGGTGTTTTGGTAAGTTGGAATGTTTCTTTCTTTCCAGCTAGCAGTCCACACGATAAAAAAAAATGACTTTTTTTGTTGGTTAATCAAGAGATTTCATTAATTACTTCGCAAATCCAGAAGAGTTTTGATTTGTTGGGTAAACAAGAGATTTTATCAATTACCTCGCAAATCCAGAAGAAATCTGCCACAAAAAAGTCCATGCATTATATCAAATTCCAGCTTCTAGATATCTCCATTTGCAAAGAAGAAACAGCTCTATCTTATCTCTCGATCAAACGCTATGCGACCTATAAACAACATCGCTGTGTATCTGTGCAAAGACACCAGCACTAGTCACTGCAAAATTTTGCTCATGAATTTTTTTTATTTGTGAAGATCAAATAAAAAAATAAACCTTTCGCACGTGTTTGTTGAAGAAGAGAGAATTTTGACCAATAAATTGCATGGAGATTTTGCTTGTGTTTTAGCTAACCACAGTTATAATAAATAGTACCAAGCGATACAAAATTCAAAAATCGAGAGCGGCCAAAAAGAATAATGGCTGAGGAATTCTATAGCCAAAAAGGAGATACGATTTTCTCCGATAACGCGAAACAAATTGCTGACAACGAAATAACAATGACCAATAAATCATTACTCGTTTGGTTCATCTACTGCTCCGGATCACTTAAGGAATGAGATTCCGATTTCCTGATTTTTCAGGTTTGGAAGAAAACCTGCACTTCAATTTAGATTATTCATCTGAATTTTTTTTTATATTATTCATGAAATAGAATACCTTAAAAAATGTGGAATTTGATTACCTAGTCTCATCTAAGTATTAAGATTCCACAGCTACCAATTATAATAAAATTTATCAGAGGGCCACTCTATTTCCACATACACTTTGGCTGGGTACGCAGCCTAGTATGGTCAATTGTCGAAAATGCCCCTGCACGAACTATCAATTTTCAAAACGTCAAACCCGGCTTTATATGTTGAATTCCTTTACCATCTCTGTCTTGTGCTCTCTGGTATCAACTCTTTAGGAGAATAAGAAAAGGTCCAATTGCGGATTCATCTCTGAATATGGATCAAAAGATCGACTAAACTTCACCAAAGCATGATACCAATCATGAGACTCTCAGAAAATGGAAACGCCAATTCCAAACCCAACGAACTCTCTCTCGAATATCATCTGTCAAAGCAGCGAATGAATAGAATTAATCTGCAAGCTTATGCGTTTTCTCCCAAAAATCTGAAATTTTTTATCATTTAAAAAAGAGAATCTGATTCCATCATGGAACGAAAATCCATCTATTAATCTTAATCAATGGACTTCGGAATCGACCTGAATAACAAGGGGTGCAAATCGTCCATAACATGTCAATTTCAATGAAGACTTAGAAAAGTAAGTCAAGCATGCCTATCTTAATGTCACAATGACTAGCGAACTTTTCCTCGTCGTTTTGTTCCATTTAGTCATTATGCCCCACGGCACACGCTAAACTGATTGATAGAGTTCGAGATTTTATCTTGCAGTATATCGTTAATGACAAAAAAGGTTTTGCCGAAAAACGTTGTACAGCTGTAAAAGGCATTGGCCTCGATTCGGGGGCATTCAAGAATGATCTTCCATCTATAATTGTGTCAGCAATCTCATTAACGAAATGTAGACCTGAACTATCTCACCTCCTAAAAACCAACCATCCTCCAAATCATGGTTTCCTTCTTACTGCTGTCCAACCAGTCTCCTTTAAGTGTCTTCTTCTTCTCGCTCTTCTTAGTTGGCACCGCTTCAATTCATGTTGCAGGCGTTTCCGCTTCCTGCACTCCTCTTTCCACTATCAATGCGACTGAGAATAAGGATGAAGCAAAGGCTCTCCTGAATTGGAAATCTACTCTTGACAACCCTAGCCAATCTCTCTTGTCTTCATGGCACAGCAACTATCCTTGCTGCTATGCTGGTGTTGCTTGCAACAACTACGGAGCTGTTACCCATCTAAACCTTTCCTCTCTTGGTTTAAGAGGAACTCTAGATGACCTAGACTTCTCCCACTTAACCAGCATGGTTAGCTTGGAACTTGCCAACAACTCGATTTATGGCTCCATTCCCTCGAGTATCGGTAACCTTTCCAAACTCAACTCTCTTGATCTTTGCTTCAATGAACCGTTCGGGGACATCCCTCAGAGTTTAGGTATGCTAGAGAGTCTTCATTATTTGTACCTATGCGCAAATCAACTTTCTGGGTCCATTCCTCCTTCTCTTGGAAAATTAGGCAATTTAACCGAATTAGACTTTTGGAGCAACAACTTTTCTGGTTCCATTCCAAGAGAGATAAGTGACTTGAGAAGTTTGAAGCGGCTTTACTTACGGCAAAATGGACTTTCCGGACCCATACCTTCAAAAATCGGGAGGCTACCTTCTCTTATTGAACTTTCCTTATCAAACAATCATCTCACTGGCTCAATTCCTCGTTCCATTGGAAATATGACAAGTTTATCATATCTTGACCTTGGTGAAAATGGAATCTCAGGCTCGATCCCTCAAGAAATAGGGAGATTGATACCTCTCGAAGCATTGATTTTGTCAGAGAATGACTTGGTCGGTCCAATCCCATCATCTCATCAGAACTTGAGCAATCTAATTTTAATAGACCTTAACTCAAATCATCTTTCAGGCTCGATCGCACAAGAGTTGGGGAACATGATATCTCTTATAGTGTTACTAGTATTTAATAATATTTTGACCGGTCCAATCCCCGCATCAATTGGAAACCTGCTCAATCTCAGTGTATTAAACCTTGGTGCCAACAAATTCTATGGTTCCTTGCCTTCTGAATTTAATTGGTTAACACATTTGAGGGAATTATATCTTTCTAATAATGAATTCGAGGGGGAATGAACTGCCACAAGATGTATGCCTTGGGAGAGCATTGCAATATTTCCACGTCTTCAATAATCAGTTTACAGGTCCCACCCCCAACAAGCTTAAAGAACTGTAGCACATTAATTAGATTGAGGCTACAAGGAAACCAACTTACTGGAAACATAACATATGCTTTCGGAATATATCCGCATTTGAATTATGTGGACTTGAGCCACAATCAATTGAACAGCAAACTTTCATGGAAATGGGAGCGTTGTCCTAATTTGACGAGTTTAAGGATATCAAACAACAAAATTTCCGGTGAGATACCTACACAATTTGGAAGGATGGCTCAGTTACGGGAACTAAACCTTTCTTCAAATTGTTTAAATGGAGATATTCCTAGGGAATTGGGAAGCTTGTCGATGTTGTTAGAACTCGATCTAAGCAGCAACGCTTTCACAGGAAATGTCCCGATCGAGATTGGACTTTTATCTCATCTGGCACATCTGAACTTGGCATCAAACAATTTAAGCGGATCGATACTGATGCAGCTAGGCTCATGCAAAAGCTTGTTGAGCTTGAACTTGAGTAGAAACAAATTTTGGAGAAACATTCCTCCAGAGATAGGCAACGCACAATTCCTTGAGGTTCTTGACTTGAGTCATAATTTGTTGAGTGGAAACATACCAGGAGTGATAGGACAGCTGAGAATGCTGCAAGTTCTAAATATTTCCCACAATAGCCTTTTCGGTTTTATTCCACATACTTTTGGTAATATGTCAGCCTTAACTTCCATCGATTTATCCTACAATAACCTGGAGGGCCCTCTCCCAAATGTCAAAGTTTTCAATGAGGCTCCATTTGAGGCATTTCAGCATAACAAATGGCTCTGTGGAAATATTGTTGGTTTATTGAAATGTAATTCCACCGGGAGCAAGAAACGCAATGGACACTATGGAGCTAGAATAATGGTTATTCTCGTTCTCTCTTTCTTGGGGTTTCTCCTTCTCTCTTGCACCTTGATAGTTCTTGTAATTGTCAATCATCGTCGAAGAAGGATTATCGGGAGAGAGAACAATGAACGGGCAAATGATTTGGATTTTATGCTGATTTTGAGCTATGATGGCAAAATTTTCTACGATCGAATTGTCCAGGCCACGGAAGGATTCGACTCCAAGTACTATGTGGGTGAAGGAGCATATGGAATTATTTATAAAGCCGAGATATCAGAAGGTCAAATGGTTGCTATCAAGAAAATGTTGTCATCTCAGGAAGACAGTGAGGTCGTTGATTTGATATCATTTGAAAGAGAAATTCAAGCCTTGACAAATATATGCCATCGCAACATCATGAAATTTTATGGGTTCTGCTCTCATGTCAAAAGCTGTTTTTTGGTGTATGAGTACATGGAAAGAGGAAGCTTGAGAACAACTTTGAACGGCGATGTAAGAGCAATAGAATTTCAATGGGACAAGAGGGTAAATGTGGTCCGAGGAGTTGCGGATGCATTATCCTATATGCATCATGAATGTTCACCTCCATTGATTCATCGAGACTTGACCAGTAATAACATTCTACTAGATTGCGATTATTAAGCTCATGTTTCTGATTTTGGCACTGCAAAGCTATTGAGGCCAGATTTATCAAATTGGACTAATATTGCTGGCACTATCGGATATATTGCTCCAGGTACTTCATAATTTTTTGAATTTTGATGGGCATTCAATGTCGGATATCTATTCTATAACTGAACTCTCACTAGGTTCTTTATTTATTTAATTTTCTTACAGAAATTAGTTTGCTAATTTTAGAGCTTTCAAGTTCAGCGTTGATCAGAAAGCTTTCGATTTCCCTTATAAGGAAGAATTGGTAAAAATGCGTAAAAACATCACAAGCGATCCATTTCAAGTATATTAAAGTTCGTTTGACCTAAATGATGCTTGTACTTTAAGCGTCATTGATATGAATCTGTGCGGAAGATGATCGTTTTACGAAGATCTGTGAGTTACGAATTGCTGACATCGATCCCCAATCGAACCTGTGATTGGTAATCTCGGTATGAACGCGACCTGTTGACGAACTTGTGTCAACCAATCCACGCTATAACGCCACGAACAAGAGAATTCGCGATCTTGCTCGATAAGTTGAATTCGATCGCCACGAGGAAACCTTGATAAGATCTGGTTCTCAAGAGAACTCAAGAAGAAAACTTCTCTATATAAAATTCTGCCTCCTCTTAAAATTCTATAAGCATCCTTATATAAGGTGCTAACCCTAATCCTAATCCTACTAGGATTAAAATTACAAAAATAACCTTAATTACTAAAAATTCGTCCAAAAATGAAAATAGGCCTAAAAGTTCATCTAAACGACTCCAAATCGCTAAAAAATGTCATCACTCACTACTAAAGTAGTGAGTATTGATCAGCGGCTCGTTTCCAAGCGTCCATCCAAATTTGAGCCAATTCGGAGTTCGTCAATTCTAAGCTCCTTCGAAATTCGCTGGACCAAAAGTAATCATGTTGCGCCAAGGAGCTTCAAAATCTTCAAGTTTCGAATCCAGATTATCTCCGTTCCAAATATCTTGAACCATGATGCCGACAGCTTGTTTGAATTCCTTCGCTCTTGCTCGAGTGATCGGGCCTGACGGATAGAACAACGGGTCCCTAGCACCTCCTCCTCGATAGGGTTCGATGTCCACATCATTCCCTCCCCCGTGTAAAGGATTTGCCCTCAAATCAGCGTCTGCATCAAAAAGAGTCAAATCAGAAATATTGAAAGTAGCACTAATACCATACTCACCTGGAAGGTCAAGCTTGTAAGCATTATCGTTGACTCTTTCCAACACCATAAATGGTCCATCCCCTCGCGGTAGCAATTTAGAGCGTCGTTGTTTGGGAAAACGCTCTGTGCGCATATGAACCCAAACCCAATCGCCGGGCTCAAACACTACTTTCTTGCGCCCTTTGTTGGCTTGCTTTGCATACTGCTCTGTCTTAAGCTCAATATTCAGCCGCGTCTTCTCATGTAAAGTCTTCACAAATTCAGCTTTTTTAGCCCCATCTAAATCCACACGCTCAGCAACAGGCAAAGGAGTTAAATCTAACGGAGTTAAGGGATTAAAACCATAGACAACATCAAACGGTGTGAATTTAGTAGAAGAATGCACGCTCCTATTATAAGCAAACTCAACATGCGGTAAACAATCTTCCCAAGACTTAATGTTCTTTTTAATGATAGCACGCAACAATATCCCTAAAGTCCTATTAACTACTTCAGTTTGACCATCAGTTTGTGGATGACAAGTAGTAGAGAATAAAAGTTGGGTACTTAATTTCTTCCACAATGTTTTCCAAAAGTAGCTTAGAAATTTAGTATCTCGATCAGAAACAATGGACCTAGGCATGCCATGCAAACGCACAACCTCTCGAAAGAACAATTCAGCAACATTCGATGCATCATCAGATTTATGACAAGGTATAAAATGAGCCATCTTTGAAAATCGATCAACAACCACAAAAATAGAATCCTTGCCATGCTTAGACCTAGGTAATCCTAACACAAAATCCATAGATATATCAACCCAAGGATGTGTCGGGATAGGCAAAGGTGTATACAAACCATGTGGTTTAATCGTAGACTTAGCGTGCTTACATGCGATACATCTCTCACAAACTCGTGTGACATCTCGTTTCATGTGTGGCCAAAAAAAATGTTCATGCAGCACTTCATAAGTCTTATTGATTCCAAAATGCCCCATTAAACCACCACTATGTGCCTCTCGCACTAACAACTCGCGCAAAGAGCATCTAGGCAAACACAACTTATTTTCACGAAAGAGATATCCATCATGCCTATAAAACCTTTTCAAGCGCAGCATGCTCACAAGCTTCAAATACTCTTCCAAAATTATCATCGCTAGCGTATAAGCCTTTGATATGCTCGAAACCTAGACACTTTGCTCCTAGAGTAGTTAGAATTGCGTACCTTCAAGAAAGTGCATCAGCTACTACATTTTCCTTACCTTTTTTGTACTTGATTACATATGGAAAAGTCTCAATGAACTCCATCCATTTGACATGTCTTTTGTTCAACTTTTGCTGCCCCCTCAAATACTTTAAGGTCTCGTGATCGGTGTAGATCACAAACTCCTTTGGCCACAAGTAATGTTGCCAATTCTCCAAAGTTCGCACCAAAGCATACAAAATCAATAATTTTTCGTAACTCCTCGTTGTTGGACATGTGGGATTCTGCGCATCTCTCTTTCCCGTCTCGATGATTGTCTGCTGGTAGACTTTAAGCTAAGAAATTTCACTTAGAAATGTCTTATCCCGAAATTTGAAAATCTGGACAGCAACAAAATCAATTCAATCTAAACAAATCAAGAAGTCTCGCTCTTCTTGAGGCAGTTACCAAGAAGTTACGACACAAAGATACATCACTTTGCGACAAATCGATGAAGAAATTCCCAAGGTCAGCACCCAAAATCACGCATGTAGCAATTCAGCGATTCTCCCCTCCATTTTGCTTCAAATTGGTTTCAATTTTCCTTCTTTGTTTTCTCTAACGGCCGTATAAGGGGGGAAGAGGACGACTTGATGGATTGCCACTTGTCCCATTTCTCCACTAATTTTTCATGCCATATAGATTGGCTGGCCACTTTAACTTTGGGTTTAAAAAGAATTCGCAGTTTCTTTCTATAGGAGTCTAATTGCTACAATTATTGTTAGTTTGGGCCCCGCAAGTTTGTAAAATACCTGGGCCGCTTATGCAATTTCCAGACGAGTTTATTTTAGGTCCTACATAGATGAAAATCAATTTCTATCTCATTTCAATCATGTATTCGTGCACTTATCATCACAACCACGTAAGACCTCGATTAAGCGTCGATATGCGACTCGTTGTTAAAATTTCGGATATCACACTTGCATAGTATATATGCAGAAAACAACTTGTCGATATCCATGCCAAAAGCGCGAAGGGCCCGAGCATCTCTCGATCAAGTATGGATACTCGTTTGCGAAATAAAACTCTCTACCTTTTCACATATTTGACCAACACCAACATGCAATTAAATTACGTATTTAATTGGTTTGCATAATTAGACTTCCCCACGCTTAAATTTCGTGTAAACAGCTACTGTCAGTCAGTACTAGTAGTTTGTGAACTTTTATTGATGTGTAGAGTCGTAATAAAATTTTCAATTTGTTCAATTAAATCATAATTACTAATGTGCAATGTCTTTCGAGAACTTTTAGTTGGTCCGCTTATGTCCCTAATATATTTTAACATGTTCATTGTCATCCTAGCATTAATTAATTTGAATGAACTATGGCATGGACACCAAATTAATAAAGCTGATGTTTGATGGAGAATCCGTGGATTTGGTGCATGTCCGGCTTATTTACTGCT